>JAJAGP010000069.1:205249-627326 GCA_025084515.1 Ancistrus triradiatus | reverse complement strand
ACAGGACCATTCTGGAAGAAAACCTGTTGGAGTCTGCAAAAGACCTGAGACAGGGACAGAGATTTATCTTCCAACAAGACAATGATCCAAAACATAAAGCGAAATCTACAATGGAATGGTTTACAAGTAAACGTATGCAGGTGTTAGAATGGCCAAGTCAAAGTCCAGACCTGAATCCAATTGAGAATCTGTGGAAAGAGCTGAAAACTGCTGTTCACAAACGCTCTCCATCCAACCTCACTGAGCTCGAGCTGTTTTTCAAGGAAGAATGGGCAAAAATTTCATTCTCTCGATGTTCAAAACTGATAGAGACATACCCCAAGCGACTTGCAGCTGTAATCGCAGCAAAAGTTGGCGCTACAAAGTATTAACGCAAGGGGGCCGAATACAATACAGCCCAATTTGCTGTGCCAGAGGAGGAGAGGACAGTCACGATTATCCCCAGTGCTGCAGAAGTGACCCCTGTCAGATCTGCAATGGACTGCTATCCTGTTCAGGGAATGCTTATACCAGAACCCTGTATTCTTCAGGGATAGAACCAGAGTTTCCCTGTGACCAAGGTAGGGTTAAACTGTGAAAATAATGATTATTGATAGAGCTTTATGCACAGTCATAATTCAGATTTTGTTTAAAAACAGAGTGGATCGGTTTCAATCTGAATAACAGACAACTGCATTCCATTATGAAGTTTCCAGTAGTTACATACTGTCTGTCCTCTGCCCAGTGTGTCCTGTCACTATAGACAGCATCCATGTCCTTATTACTACTAAACCAGTCTTGGAAAAACCTGTCTCTGTGAAGGAAATGGTCAATGTTACTGTAGGTACACTTGCTTCCTAAAGCCACCTTCTTTTCTTTGCTCCAAGACATGCAGGGATGTCTCACAGTGCCTCAAACTGTCTTACAGAGACGAATGTAACAGAACTTTATCTCACGTCATGTCTGCCTGGCTGATGGCTGGTCCTGAATCACATGTAGATGTCTGAAGTCATGTTTGTTGTGACCAGAGGGGGGTAGATGGGACAGATCACCCAAGCCATCTGTTTTTCTTCTCCAGGCCTTGGCACAAAGCCTCAAACATCTGGCCATGTATTGCTGAGCACAGGGTTGGCAGTCTGGCCCTGGCACTCCCAAAGTCATGTTTCGGCCTGTGGGGTCTCAAATTCGTGATAACTTTTTCTGCTTAGCATGACCTGGCTAATTAAGGGGATATAGTTAAATAAGACACAGTGGAAGCTTTGTTTCTTTTTATCCAATTAATTGTAGTATGGCAGATGAATGATGTTGGGGTATAAAATGTATGTACCCTTGATCTTTACACAGCCTTTGTATGGAACTAAACTGTCTATGACACATTTTGACTGCCTTTCCAGATGATCAAGTGTTTTTGTTGTTTTGTTGTTGGCACAGTGGCACAGTGATTAGCTCTGTCTTCCAAAGGCACCAAAGGAATGTTATGTGGCCTAATCCTAGAGATGATTAATAAAATTAATTGGTCTCAATCTGTACAAAAAAAGCTTCAGCTGAAGTAGGATATTTTTAACAAAAATAAAAGCATTTTGCAAGTATTAGGTGGGATGTACAAGAGTTGACATACAGCAGTTTATAAGTGTCATCATCAAATATTTGCAAACTAATATCTGGCACATTTCTAAACATAAATAAAAATGGACCTAATACAGAGCCCTGTGGTATACCATTGTGGAACAGATACAATATCAGAACAATGATACACCAAATCGTATTACTAAGGTCATTTGAAAAACAAGCGTCTGCTTGTTCTGATGGTCTTTAAGAAGTTAAAAAGTATGAGTTTTAAAATATTGTGGCTAATTGTGTCTAAAGCTCAAGACAGGTCATTAAAGTGTGCCATTGTTTCTTGTCAAGTGCAACAGAAATGCCATTTATCGCATTAATGCAACTGTGATGGAGACGTGTCTCTTTCTGAAGCCTGATTGATATGTTTATAAAATGGCATTGGTGTTTAAAAAGTTAGTTGATCACTCTCAAGAGCATCAAGCATTTTAGCCAGTACTGATGAATGAGATATTGGACTATAAATATTTCAAAGGGCTGGGTCACCTCTTGACATGTGATAACATATCTGCTGAAGATGAAGTCATGTGACAGCATATGATGTCTGACATGCAATCTTTATGATATGATCATGAATGCCAGTCTTATATTTTAACTGACAGCTTGTATTATGTGTGATTAAGAATATTAGTTTGTATGTGTGCATGTGTGTTGGGGGTATATATATACAGTGGGACATTGGTGTATTTACATTTTTATTTATGTTTTGGTTTTGGCCATGGTTGAGTTTGGAGTCTGACTGTTTGAGGCTGTGGACAGGTGTCTTTTATACAGATAATGAGGTCAAACAGGTGCCATTAATACAGGTAACGAGTGGAGGACAGAAAAGCTTGTTAAAGAAGAAGTTACAGAGCCAGAAATCTTGCTTATTTGTGGGTGACCAAATACTTATTTTCCACCATGATTTACAATTAAATTCTCTAAAAATCCTACAATGTGATTTCCTGGATTTCTTTTTCTCATTTTGTCTCTCATAGTTGAAGTGTACCTATGATGAAAATTACAGACCTCTCTCATCTTTCTAAGTTGGAGAACTTGTACAATCAGTGACTGACTAAATACTTTTTTGCCCCATGTATATATTACATAAAATATATAATTGTACCAAAATGTACCAAAAGGACCAAATGTACCCACAAGGATTGAAAGACCTGTCATTTTTTGCATTGCTTCTCTCCACATGGAAAATTGCTCTCTTACAAAAACTACTTTTCTTTTGTAGAAGAAAAAGAGCTAAAAGATTTGCTTCAGGTTACTGAGGTTAAGGTTAGGTTTAGGTGTTGGTGTAGCATTAATTAGCTACAGTAATATTATGTCCGTGGAAAGTTCCCACAATGACAGAAAGACAAATGTGTGTGTGTGTGTGTGTGTGTGTGTGTGTGTGTGCGTGTGCGCGTGTGCGTGGCTAGGCTAAAGGTCAGAGGCTTGTCTTCCTGCAGGCACTGTGCAGGGTCGTGCAGAGGCAGGACAGGGCTACAGAGTTATGCTAAAGGTCAGCTTGTACAGGCTCCTCTCTAAAGGTTACAGCAGTGTGGAGGATTTAGGGTGCAGGCCAGCTCTCTCTCCCCCCACTGTCTCCCTCCACTCTCTCTCTCTTTCACTCTCTTTCACAAGTTATATCATATCATGGTTGGATTTTTTTCTAGTATTACTTTAGTATATATTAATATTTATATGATCTTACACTCTCAGGCAAGAAAATGGCCTCAGAAAACAAGATTATTTATAGAAAAACAATAACCAGAAAAGGCTGGTCTCGTGCAAGTCTTGTGTCTAGACGATGTATTAGAAAGGCATTGCTGTCTGAGCATAAAAACATCATATTTTATCTGTAAAACACGTTCTGCAAGTTTACGCACAGGGTTTCAGAATTTAAAGGAATAAGCTGTGTTTTGTGCTATTTAGTTGTTAAGACCATTAAAACCAATTGAGCATTGTTGTTAAGTTGTTAAGACCTTGGGTGGCATGGTGGCTCAGTGGGTATATATATATATATATATATATATATATATATACATACAGTATATGACTCAGCTTGATATAACCTTGTGATGTAACCTTGTGTGTGTCGCTGAAAGAAACACAAATCTAACTATGCCACCAGTAATGAACTATTTTCAATTGACTTTGTTACAGCAGCCAGTCTGTGAATTGCGATTAACAAGCACATGTGTTTTGTGAAACCCAGAGTCAAGGCCTCGCTATGTGCATGCATGTCCACTTTGAATACAGCCTGAGATGTAGTCCTTACAGATTAGGTTGAAAAATGGCGCAGTGTTCCTTTAAGCATCATTTTCTTCTCATGTCACACTGCCTTTTTCCTTGGTCTATCTTGTTGTATATCCTGTGTCTCACTGACTCTGTGTCACTGTGGGAAAAGCAATTTTTCGACGACGTAGGAGAGGAGAGCTAATTTTACACATCGAGCTGAGTGACAGGGGGTTGGTAAAAGAGTAAGCGCAAGCGCAAAACAATACGAAGCTGATGGACAAGGAGTGCTTAAGCTAGAGGAGGGTTATGAAGTGAGAGGTACACATATGCAGAATGGCCCACCTCAGGCAGCACCGATCCCTGGGGAGGCCTGTCTCAACCAGGCAGACCTGGGCAGGGGGAACAGTGGAAGAACTCACTTCACTGCTCAATTAGGCAAACACTGGAATATGCCAGTCCTAATCAAATCACAGCTCTGCGCAGAGTCTCCCAGGAGCAGTCTGTACAGGAAGAGGATGATACCCGTGCAAATTTCCGCCATCCCTCCTCAGAGATTTCGTACATGAGCTCATGTGAGAGGAAAATATTGACTCACAAGACGGTCACCCAGACAATACTCAAAAGGGCCTCTATTTTCGTCAGTATGGAGAAGACCTGGGCTACAACCCATACTTTTAATTCCAGCCACTGCAATTCGAGTCCAGCGCTGAGCTTTTATTCTGCTTGTTTGAACAGGGTCACAATAATAGGCAGCAGCAAATTAGAACAGTAAGCATTATGTGGTGTATTAAGCTCACAATCAGGCACGGAGTACAAAGCATGGCCTTAATGCCCCAGTGTTCGTCAGTCCATTATCTCATCTCTCGAGTAACTCGGTGTGATGTTTAATCGCTTTTTTTCTAGAAGCTCAGAGTGATGGCTCTTATTGCTCTGGACATTTCTGCAACTGCTTGGGATCAGAGCTCTATTCATATAAAGTAAAAGAACAATAATGATGCACAAGACCAAGCCTTGTTCTTTGTATTGATCTCCCAGTTTTGACATTAGCTCATGTTTTGTACCTTGATTATGAATTATTTTATTTGAACTTTATTTCATTCACTTATTCATTCATTCATTTATTCATTATCATACTTAGACTTGGTGACAGTCCATCACAGGGCACATTCACACAACTCAAACTCCTTACAGAGTCTGGGCCTGGAAAACATTCCTTTATATCTTTCTGAAGTGTACACAATGCAAAACAATGGACATTTTCTTCTATAAACAAAAAAAATATTTACCCCCCTGCAATTAAAAGAAATTGCCACATTTACCTTTTTGTCATTTAGCAGACGTGCTTATCCAGGGCTACTTACAATTGATACAGTCTTACAATCCAAGTAATTGTGGGTTAAGGGCCTTACTCATGGACCCAACAGTGGCAACTTGGCAGAGGTGGGATTTGAACCTTGGACCTTCTGGTCCACAGTCCAGTACCTTACCCACTGGCCTTGAAAGGGTCTTGAAACTGAAACAGAGGTTCAATTGTAAACAAATTGCTTTCTTGTACCATGTACAATGCACCTGTCTGGTGTAACATTAATTGTAAACAGAACTTTTTTCTATTGTTACTGAATATCAACAATCCATTCAAACAACAAAAAAGAAAGCCTAAATAAAATCTGCACTCAGATTGGCTTACAGGGAAAAACAAGTTACTGCTCTTCTCGTGCAGTATCCAATCAATGAACAGGCTTTATTTTGAATAGTTTGATTGTTATGATTGCAAGTGTCTTCACATGTAGTACTAAAAAAAGGATTGAATGGATGTTGTTGGCATTATTTAGTTGACTTCATGTAGTGACCTCTGATTAAGTTTGGAAGAAGATGGGAAACAGGATCATCACCACTATTTGCTTCCAAAAGTTACATTGCCTTAGTCAGACTAAGACTAGAATATAATAATAATTAGTAATAATTTTAGGCTATGTATTATTTAAAGTTATATTTTACAAAATATATGATGGAATACGATAATACTTATTAATATGTCATGTATAATAAATACAATTTTCAATGTTCTTCTTTTTTTCTTGTATGATGATAAAATATAAAGCTGAATGCTACTAAAAGTCTTGGTATCGGAATCGGTCTTGACTGCAACACTATTATGTAGTGACTGAATGAATTGAATCAAAATGATTCTACATTTTAAATTAATACAAGTAGCACTGATGACTACTTTACATACTCAGACAGTTAAGTCAACCATGACCTTTTCCCTGCAGGAAAGATATTTTACCACAAGCTGCGAGCTTTTCTTGATTCCAGGATATCATATCATTTCTGTGAAAGAAATTAATTTATGGTGCTAGGGTGGCACAGCAGCAATTCGTCGGCCCACCACACCAGGGTTTGAGATATGACCTTTGGCCAGTTTGGGCATGACACACAGGCATGAATGACTATAGAGGAACACCCCCCAGCACTTCAACAGCTGAAGCCCGCACCCTGTGTCTTCTGGGATGGGTTCCAGACCCTCCATGACCAGCAAAAGTTGGAGTTAAAACAAGAAACAATTAATTCCTTCACGGGCTTCAGGTTCAGTATTTTTATATTATTATAATAGTATCATTATGTGTTCTCAGATACAGCTTAGTGAGACATTTGCTGAAAAATGAATCCATACTTGTTCTCTCCAGCGCTCTCTTTTTTCATTCACATGCACTCTTTGTTTAAATGAGAAGCTTATTTAATTAATAGTCATATTTCTTTTTGTGCATATATCTTGTTTTTGCACCAATTACAGATTTTCTTCTGCTATAATGCAGTTATTGTGTGCTGCGTTTTTCTTGTGTGGACTGGCAGACTTTGTTTATAACTGTAGCGTTGTGTAACACTGTGCCATGTTGAATGTGCCTATTTTTGTATAAGCAGACTGTATTTGGCTTGACAGTGAGGAAGCTTGAGCAAAGCGAGAGAGAGAGAGAGAGAGAGAGAGGGAGAGAGAGAAGGAGTGAGGGGGATAGACAGAATACTAGGGAGAGAAAGATTTTGGAAATGAGTAAGGAAGAGAGAAATGGGGTGTGAGGTAAGGAGAGAGGAAGGAACGGAAGGAGGAAGAGACGTTTGCTGGCAGGCCATGCTTCACACAAAACCCTTATGAATAATGCATGCTCCCTACCTAGACTAACATAGATTCATCTCTCTCTTGCGTTTCCTCTTTTTCCTCCTTCCATTTTTAACTCCCACTGTTTCTGCTGAAGAGTTTAATCAGCACTAGAAATGACACTTCCTCCTTCCAAAGACTCACTACCACTCTTCAGTAGAAGGCTCATTAAGTCATGTTTGACACCAGTGTCAACATGGGGAAAGCCACACTTTTTTGTATGGTATGTTTTTCATTAGCCTTCTTTTTCCAAGTAAAAGCAAAGCCTGGAGTTAATATACCACCAGGTTAGCATACACCGTTACATTTAAAGCAGCACAGAGCCAGAGCAAAACGGCCACTATTTACCTTTGACAATTTAGCTATCTACTGGTGCATGAGTGAAAATATGACAGATGGACACTGTAGGGTGGTCAGTCACGCTTTTTTTGACGAGCCACCCAAAAACTATCAGATTCTCAGCGCCAATATGAAATTGCTTTGGATCCAGTTGTCAGTGGAGAAGCCATGAGGGCTGGACAGAAATGTCACACAATTATCCAGTGTCTGGCTGGCAGTAGTAGTAGATGAAGATAAAGGCAGTCAGTCACCCAGTGTGTTTAATTGTTTTCTAACTAGTTTATTTACCAAGTGCATGGAATCATGACCATTGCTCCTGGTGTGTTTCAGCATTAAGTCAGTACAGATACTGTGTTTAGAGAGTATCAGGATTTAAGATGCAATACTGCCCACCTTTTCAGATGATTAATTTGGTATTTCACTAATACTATCAGTGCTTTCAAAGGCAAATATGTTTCTTCCTTTAGATGCATGTGTATATTATATTCTGTAAGTATGTATGTGTGTAAAAAAATGCTGTATGTCCATGTAGTTAAATTTTTTAAATAGCGATATTTTGAACCGTGTTGCATTTGCAGTGGTTAAAACTCTATTATTTGGTGTATGCATGCTTATATACGTTACTCCTATACCTGTAAGCAGAATGCAAGTATGCTATAGCCTAAGTTGCCATGGAGACTGTGCCATTTTACTACAATTCTTATCATTTATGTATTTTGAAATGGAGGAAAGGAGAGGCTAGGTGAATGAGAAAATATCCTCACTTGTCTGACAACTGGCTATTACAAAAAGCCAGTGCACCTCTAGCTGGAAAAGGTTCGTTTCAATTTGATGCACCTTTTACGGTTGAATAGAAAAGGTGTTTGTTTTGTGACCTCTGTAACCATGAAAGGGATATCATGCATTCTTAAGCCCCGTCCCATATGGGAGAGCAGAGCCAGTGTGTTAGGCTGAGCCATATGAATCCAAGCTATTTCAACATCATTATCCATTTTACAGGGAAACAAAATCATCTAATATCCATCCCCTTTTCTCCCAGTTTGGCATCTACAGGTCCCCTATTTATGAATTATTTATTTATTTTTAACAACTCCACAGGTCTCACGGGCAGCGGGCTAGTGTAATGGACGACTGCGCCTCCCGAGTACCACCAAAATCGATCACTTTGAAAGTGTTTGGTAATTTTTCCTGACTTTCTGAATGGCTTACAGACAATTTTTTATGCTGACAGTTCCAAGACTTGCATTTGGTATTGGTATTCTGAACTTGTTATTACTCTTGGCTATGTGAAAAAATGTGCTGGTTTACAGGACAAACCAGCAATGCAAGTGAAATTACATATTCATAAATCATCTCCATAGCTTACTTTTGGTGTCGTGAATGTGACCGTCTTCCCTCTCACTGAAGTCCTCTAGACCTCATGTCTCCATGTGATAGTTATCATCCATCCTGTCGGCTTGTTAGACAGGCGCTGCAATGGAAAGTTGACCTGAGGTATGAGATGCATCATAGCCACACTATAAATACACATGGATTATTCATCTATCACTTATTCTCTGGGGTCTCTTTTATATATGCACACATTTTCATTATCTCTCCGCTCCGCATTCCTCCCCAGTGCAAGGTCATTTATTATTGGATTCTCCAACCCTGGGGTGCCGCAGAAGATGTCAGTGTGTGAATAATTTCTTAACTGTGCTAAAGCTTTACTCACTTCTCTCGTTAAAACCTGACACCCTGCGTCTCAGGGACTGACCCTGATGGATTGTTTTTATCATTATTTAGTCGCTTAGTGGACACCCACAGCGAGCTGTTCATTGTGCTTCAAGTTCCTGCAAAGACTTTTTTTTACTCGCTTTTCTTGCTCAAGGGCATTCAGGAGCCTAGTGCAGTTAGGAAATTAACGCTAGCGAAAATAGATGCACTCTACGCTTTGTTCCAATTATGAAACTGTGCTATTATTCCTTCGTAATGAAACCAAACCAATTGGTACTCCCATATCAGAGCTTAATATCGGGTGCTAGATTCTCAAAAAAAACCTCCAGTTACTTTGGTGTGCCCAGATTGATGCTCCATGGGGTTCGATCCAAAAAATCAATTGGGCGTTAAAGCATTCACCACATAGTATGACTTTCTTATGTCCAAATATTCAACAAGCCAGGGTTTTCACACATTTAGTCTGAAGCTGCTTGACTATGCTATAACAGTTTTTCACCCGGAACAAGGGTTTCTAAAAAGGACCGCATTGCAGCCACACCATTTGGATGAACTGCTGTGTGTTATTTGAATAGGAGGCAGGGTCATTGGCATGGGTGATTTTGCATGGGTTATTTGTGGAATGGAATGATATAAATATTATATCGAATTGTAAGTGTTTGTTATCTAATGATAGTTTGTAGTTAGTTGATGAATTTATGTAGGAAGCTTTAAATTGAATGTCACTTCACTACTAACACAGTATCAAAATGCACTTTACATGGTCATATGGTTTGCTGTCTTTTCTTATGGGTGCCACAGTGGTTGGCACTGTCACCTCACAGCTCAAGAGACATTGGTTTGATTTCTGGACTTTCCACCACCTGAGCAGAGTTTATATGTTCTTTTCATGTAAGAGTGGGTTTCTGTAGGTTTTCCCATGTCCAGGTACTCTGTGTTCCTCCCACATACCACGTACCTAAAAACAAAAGCGTTACATTAATTATTTCTCTACAGTGCCCCAGTGTGTTTGCTTGCCTGTGCCCTGAGATGGACTGGAACCTTGTCTAAGCTTGGTTCCTGGTCTCGCCCCATGCTGCCAGATCGAGCCCAGCTCCACCATAACACTGAATTGTATTAAAAAGGTTTTAAAATGAGTAACTGATAAGACTTAATGCCCTTACTACCACAAGTCCAGTACCAAGCCATCAAAGGCTTGATTTCCCAGAGGTTAAGGACACAACACCTCCTCCATGCTTCATGCTATGCTCTGAAATCTCTACATAATCTGCTCTCTATACAGTATAGTTGTTTTACTGTTGAGATGTGAAGGTTCTTTGTAAGCAGCACCATTTATATGCTTTGTTCACCGTGACTATGTTTCTCTGCACATATGTTCCAGGAGCTCAAGGCCAAGTCCCCATTGTCCAGAATGTGACGGTGACAGAGGGAGGGACAGCCAACCTCACCTGTCGTGTGGATCATAATGACAACACTTCCCTCCAGTGGTCAAACCCAGCACAGCAAACCCTCTTCTTTGGGGATAAGAAAGGTAAGTGGGCACGGAAGTACACTGACCCCAGGATCATATAACAGCATGTAGTCTCTTGATCTGGAACCTGATGCTATTGGTGTTTATGAGGACGTTTATGGCGAGTTTTGCTTCTTGCAGCATGCTGGCTAAGTGTATTGGATTTTTGGGGTCTGATCTGAGTTAAATACTGGGCTCATAAATAGTTTTGACTGGTCATAAAATGAAAATGCTGATGTTAATAATTGTATGTGCTAAATGACTTGGAATTGGTGAGCACACCTGATGTCCCCACTTTACTGGAGATAATCTATAATATATGTGCTAGTGTTTGATCTCTTTATTAATGAGATTTGTAACAGACATGGTCTGAAATAGTGATCGTAACTATACTTATCTGGGTGCTCTGGATACAGCTCAGAAAACAAGAAAAAAACTCTTGTATGGTGTCACTAAGTTAAAAACACATTTGATATCTGACATATCTGCTGCACAACTTTGAATCTACCAAAGCCAGTAAGGACATTATGGAAAAGAAGGGTGATGTGGTACCAAGAGCATTACAATCAGTGGTGGACAGAAACAAATTTGTTCAGTTATTGTATTTCCACTTTATTGGAGCATTTCTATTAGTTGAAACTTTCACTTCACTACTCTACAAAGTACATATTTGTGCTTTTGATTTTGCTGCATTTATAAAGCATCTGCAGTTGAATGGTGGAAGATATTTTAAATAGCAGTCGCATATTTTAAAAGGGGTGTGGGTGGACCCAAGAACAGAGCCTTTAAATGTCCGAAACAACAATAAATATATAAATTATAAATTAATACAGTCACGCGTTGCTTAACATTCACGATATATTATGTGATATATTGTGTGGATGTTTTTCAAACACCATATTACAGTCAGACTCACAAATTTTGGCAGCCCTGGTAAAAATGAGTAAAAAGGATCTTCACACTGATAAAATGAGAACAATCCAGCCAAAATGAAGCAAATTTAGTCAAAGAAATAAATCCCTTTTCAAGAAATGAAAATTTGAACAAAATGACATGTATGACAATTATTGCCACCCTTAGAAATTCTTATAAATTAAGCCTTTTTTCTCTTCATACTTTACTTTCTTAAGATCAGAGTGTCTAGCGACTTGAGCAGTAATCCATCACTTTTGTCACTGTGGAACATATATGAGGTGACACAGAGGTCATTCTTCATCATGGGAAAGACAAGAGAACACAATTCAAATTCAAAGTGTGTTGACCTTCATAAGTTACAGAAAAAGTAGCATCTTGAGATCACCAGTTCTCCAAAATGACACAGAAATTGAGATCTTGGCAATTTTGGCAACTACCAATGGGTCTGATGTAAAAATGAATATGACTACACTGAAAAGAACCTGATGCCCACTGTTAAGTTTGATGAAGGGTTTGATGAGGTTGTGGGGCTGTTATTCTTCTGCAAAGGCCCTAGAGACCTCGCTAGGGCACATGGCATCAGGGACTCCAATACAATGTCCAATACAGTGATATAAAAATGTCCAATACAAGACCTTTATATCAAAATATGTCTGCTGCTGACAACAAACTAAATATGGGTCATCACTGGATAGTCCATCAGGGTGATGATCCAAAACTCATGATCAGATCAACACAAAAAATTGTTTACTGAACACAAAGTCAGGCTTCCGCCATTGCCATCTCAGTCACCTGATCTAAACTCCATAGAAAACCCATGTGGTGAGCTAAAGAGCAGAACTTGGGACCCTGGATGATCTGGAGAGATTTTGTAAAGAGGAATGGTCTCACAATTCCTGCTCTGTATTCTCCAGCCTTATAAGATGTTATATGAGAAGACCAACTTCTGTTTTACTGGCAAAGGGCGGTTCAAAGTATTAAATGCAGTGGTGCAAATAATTGTTTCACATGGGCCATGTTAATTAACATTAGCCAGCATGACAGAGGACTTTACTTGCTTAGAAGTTACACTGAGATCCACTGTGACCTTGCAGAATAGTACATACCTTGCTCTTGAAGTGATTTTTGTTTTGTTGGTCTGACTGTGGATTGGTGGAGTCCAAACTATTTAGAGATGGTCTGTAACCTTTTCCAGCCTGATGAGCTGATCAACTCTTTTTCTGAGGTCCTCAGAAATCTCCTTTGTTCATGCCAAGATATTCTTCCACAGAGTTTGCTAAATTCCTGTGCTGTAAATACATCAGGGTTCCCACTCACAACTGATTGTCATCCAACTGATTGAAATCACCTGACTATCATTTCAGCTTCAAATGAACTATAGTTTCACATAATTTTGCCGCTCACAGATATGTAATATTGTGATTACATTGGCCTATATGTGATAATGTTTTCCTCTATATCTAAAAGAAAGGAAGTCTGGCATTCAGTTCCATCAGCTTATAGTGTGTCTATAATAAGTTGTATAATGATTAAGATGAGGCTGTTTCATGATTTGAGCAGCTCAGCAGGTAGATCAAGTTGCTAGAATTGGCAGATCTTGGGGACATGGGTTCAAATCCAAGTTGGTAGATCAGGTGGTGTGTGTACAGAACCCTGTGATGGACTGCTATTTAGTGTCCTGGCCAGCATAAGCAGGTGTAAAAATGGATGCTCTGCTTGTGACAAAGTGACTGAAATAGTCAAATTCACTAATGAGAAGCCATGTCCACATAATTCTTTCTGTGTAGTGTGTGTAATAAACATGAGATCAAATGTGAATAAAAATGTGAAAATTACCAGTGCTTTCCCAGGTGGCTTTTGCTTCGCAGTTGTTTACTTTGGATAGCATATGTATCCTCTGAACTGTTTGCATAGAAGCTGTGTACTCAGATTAAATCATTGCTGGTAGCTGGCAATGTTTGTCTTCCTCGGTGTGAAACCATGTGCTATGTTCTGAAGGCCAGACCGGAGACTTGGCTTATTGAACTCTTTACCTTTGCCTGGAGCCTTTTCTAAAGTGGTCTATAATTCATTTGCGCACCTCTGCACTTGGAAGCTAGCCGCTAATACTTCCCCTGCAATTACAGTCTCCCAGAGTGAGAAGCATGATTGAACAGCATCTGCTTGAGTGGGTGAATGTGTGGCTAAACATGTTCCTATGTGTTTATGTGTGGGAAACTGTATGTATGTGCACATTTGTCAGTGTAGAGATGGCATTCTATGTCGAAGCCTAGTTGGGCTGGACTAGCCTTCAGTGATACAACACTTGAGTCCAGATAAAACAATTCCTGCAGGACAAATGAGTTTCTAACAGGTTGCATGCTTTATAAACGCAGATGCTTACATCACATATTACTCACTGAAAGAGCTTATCATTATTTACAGAAAACTAAAAGTATATATTGTACATATTTTAATATAAGTAATGCTTTATACACACTTACAGCATTTAGCTGACGCCCTTATCCAGAGCGACTTACAATTGATACAATCTTACAATCCAAGCAATTGTGGGTTAAGGGTCTTGCTCAAGGACCCAACAGTGGCAGCTTGGCAGAGGTGGGATTTGAACCCTGGACCTTCTGATCCATAGTCCAGTACCTTAACCGCTAGGCTACCACAGTCCCTATAATACGTATAAATGCCATTACAATTGCCTCTTTAATATGAATTTTAGTATTTTTTATCTCTCCAAGTGTTGTGAGAATAGAGTTCTCTCAACGTCTAGTCCAATGAATTAGTGGATTCCATTTGTAGATTTGGGAACCCTCATCTCGATTTTCATGCACAAACCAGAAGAGCTGTGACAATAGCAGCACTCAAAAATCTTTGTTTTTTTCAATGCAATCCACCATCTGTCTGTAAAGTCACAGAGATGTTTACATCCGGATGCGACTAAAATTAGAGCTCAGCTGAGCTGGAAGAAAAACGGGAGGTAATTCCGTCTGTAATTTTCTCAGGGGAGGAGGAGCAAAAATACAGACCTGGCTGATCAGGATGGAAATAAAATCACAGAGTAGCTCCTGTAGAAGAGGAAATTACCCCAAGTCCTTGTTTAATTTTAGGGTTTAAGTGTGACTTGCAAGGGTTCAGAGCCTGAGCTACATTAAGCATCATTTGAAAAAACTGTACTTAGCAACCAGCTGCCGGAAGGGCTGTAAATAGTATATAAACCCAAAGTGTAGCTTGTTAGTGATAGGAGAGAAGTGGAACGTACAGACAGAGACACCACCTATGTCAGTTGCATTACACTGATACGCAGTCAGTGCATAGTTTGATTTTGCAAATTTCATTTTCAGCTTATAGTAGCACAGCAGTTTGTGTAGCAGAGAAAGGGATTAACATACTTCATACATTATAGCAGGAAATCATTGCCCGAGAGTTTGGATACCAGGGATTGACTGTACAAATGTCACATGTTTATTTGTATTGATCATAAAGTGATGCATACAGTGTGAGTGTTGGGCTGCAATGAGAGCTAAAAATAACAGTTTGGTCTAATAATTTAACAGGATGTCAGTTTAGAAAACACTCTAACATCCATGTTAATATATTTTAGTAATTAGGGATGTCCCAATCCAGTTTGTTTAATGGTGTTGGTGCAGATCCAGGCATATTTTAATTGATTAGTATTGCTGTTACACTCATTTCATGCTGTTAACAAACACTAGTGGCATAATAAGCCAGTGCAGCAGCAAAACAGTTGACTGACCACGTAACGTGTTATAAGAAGTTGTTTCATTTTATGTTGGATTTACTTTACTTATCAGTAATTTTCTGATATTAAATGTGCTTAAGTATTAAAAGTACAAGTAAATTATGTTAATACAAAAAGCAAGCAGTCAGAATTTTTTCGGAATTGTAAAGTTTATTCTTTAAAGTCTGTAAACTATCATAAAAATTGAGCCTACCTTACAGTTAAAGAAAAACAAGGTTTTCATAATCAGAAATGTTATCTGAACAGGCTTAATGCTAATTCTGATAAATATCATTAACGTTGCGGCTTTATTAATCTTAACTTACCTCTGTTTGGATGGCGACTTTAAATGCCAATATTTCCGTATCTTTGGGTAAACATAAGAGACTTTATCTGGCACCGGCTTTCATTCTTTGTCTTATCCACTTAATCCTGGTCAGGGTCAAGGGAAAAGACGGTACCTTGCTAGAAACACAGGGTGCAAAGGTAGGAATAGCCCTAGCAATGGCTCTAACACATCGCGAGGCACACACACTCACACTACGGGCAATTTAGAAACACCAGGCAACCTAACAGCACTTCAATCAGTGGAGTCCAAGGTCGGGATATGACCGGGGATGCAGGAAATGTGAGGCACCGCGCTAACCGCTGCGCCAACATTCACTCCAACATAAAAAACATGTCTTGCAAATATGGCCATATGTGTTCATCATGTGTTTTATCTAACTTGCAAGTTAGGATCACAAATTCGCCAAACCCGCTTGCTTGCGATCTGTCCAAGGAGTTTTTTGTAGTAACAACATAACAAAGATGTTTAGGTTAAATGTATCAGTTGATACATGTAATAAGTGAAAGTTGACAGAATATTAAAGACGCAAGTACAGATACTCCAAAAAATATTTAAGTACTTTGTTTTTTTAAGTACTGTAACAAATTATTAGTACTGGAACCCAGACCTTTGGTTCCTCAATCCTTGTAGGCTACCTTGGTTAAGGTAGTGATGGACCAGAATGTCCAGGGCTCAAATCCAACTTCTGCCAACCTGCCACTGTTGGGTGCTTGAGCAAGAACCATAGCCCACGATAGCTTTGATTGTTAGACTGTATCAGTTGTAAGTCCCTCTGGATAATAGCGTCTACTAAATTACTAAAATGTAAATGTAGTTTAATGCTGCTTTTTCAGTTTTGAGTAAAATGTTGGTTTGTAAGAGTTATTTTTATCATATTGTTTCTAAAACTAAAAAACAGGCTGTAGATACATTTGTTATTGCCAAGGTATTAAATTAGCATGCACTTCAACATTGACAACAATAATAATATTAACATTATCAACAACATGATAATAATTCCCTGAGCATTACCTTAGTAAAGGAATAAGAACTTATTACTGATCTACAGTAAAGCTTATGGAAGCCATTTTGGTTTTGAAGACTCCAGAGTTAAAACTGAATGCCAGAGTTTTTAGTTCTTGTTGCAGTTTTATTTATTTCAGATGAAGTCACAGCCTGTTACTGGACTGTTCCTTTTTCTAAATAAAATTTTATGAATTAGAACCACTAATCTAAGTGGGCATAAACAATTTAAAACATTTCTGCTTCCTTGGTTTGTTAAAAAAAGCAAGCGCATTTTCAACTTGTTCATATTTGCTTTTTTTGTTGTTTATATTTTGGCAATTTAGACAAAATTAGTTTTAGAAAGACCACAGACCCAGGTACAGCTCTCATTCCGACTGCTGTGATGAGTATTTACTCTCACTGTCTGCTCATGATGGGCGAGCTGTATTATCCAGTAGCACACTATCGTTCTGTCCATAACATGTCCATCACATCAGGTTCTGTTTTCAACATGTTATGCGTTTATATATTTATATATTAAGTCAATCATAAAGCAACGTGACATGTGTACTTTAGCTGCATGAGGGAGTTTTTGTCTGGATGAGAAAAACGAGTTAACTAAAAAGAAACATTCAACATGTCTCTAACAAGACCAAATCAGAATCTCGGAAGACCAGTGTTGTAGACAAAGACAAGCCTGAGTGCAAAAATGAACAATTCTGAACTCTGAGACAAGTTTGATACAGACCAGCCTTGGGTACTATAGCCCTGCCTGTCAACTTTTTTGTGCTGTTTAATGAAGAACCATACAATTTATATGTGAGGTTCGTGCATCATGTATTTGATTTAGAGTTTTGGTAGTCCTGTAATGCTGCTATTAACAAATTGAGTTACGTCGGAATAGGCTTATAACATCACAATTTTTATTAATTTCAGTAAACAGTGCTTCTGCACTATAAAACATGGGCAAACTACAGAAACACAGAAAGACCTTGACTTTGAAGTGACTAAATCCCAGTTACAAACACAGCTGCACTTTTGAATTATATTAGGTTTTATGCAAAACACTGGCATGCATTTGCTATTTTTATATATATATATATATATACATAACTGTAGGTGTCTGATTAACTATTACTATCACATACTATTCTTTGTGGGGTTTGTGACGGATGAAGGTGTATATAGTGGTGGTTGTGTCACTGATTACACTATGTAACACAAGTTTTGTTCCCAGCTTTTTAATGTTATATTCCAATTGCTTATGTCTAAAACAAATAAAAAATTGCTTACATTCATCATAAACTTCGCTTTTGTGACCACGGCAACGAAAATTATGAATTTTTATTATAGAAACAGGTCACCAACAGGCATGCCGAAGTATGCTTTGTAGGGCTCACACATCTTAGCAGATGCTTCCACAGAGTACTTTTTTCGCTCTTGTCTTATATAAAATGGCCACATACATAGCAAAATGAGTCTGCTGGATGTACGCAACCTCTTGATGCCATCTAAATTGACTAAGTTGCTGTGTTACTGTAAGGAAAAAGGATGTCTCTCTAAACTCGATAAAAATGGTCAATCTTTATTCCATGCAGTATCAAAGTAACAAGAGTGTACTGAGGATTCAGGCAGGAGCAAGACGTATCACCCGGTAGCAGAGTAACACACAATCAGATATACATTTGAAAAGTAGTGGTCCTTCCTAAGCTCCTCCTGTAATGGGTGTGGGGTGAAGTGTGAATACTGTCGTTATCAGGAATCTGAATAGGAGAAATGAGAATTCACACCTGTCTGTCTAGGTCAGTTCCCCTTTGTCTGTGATGGCTGTTGCCCACTTACTATGCAATCCCAATCAATTAGATCATGTCTCTCCGTCTCTCAGGAAGGGCTTTATAGTGGCCCTATATAACTGTTAGTTATACAGCTACCTACAATTCTGTACAATCCCAGAAAGTTCTAGATAATTCTGGACAGTTCTAGAAACTTCTTGATAGTTCTCACCAATTCCAGAAGCTTCTTAAGTATCTTGAAATATGGCGAATATCCTTAAAAA
Organism: Ancistrus triradiatus; assembly: GCA_025084515.1. NCBI lineage: Eukaryota > Metazoa > Chordata > Actinopteri > Siluriformes > Loricariidae > Ancistrus > Ancistrus triradiatus. Next base: position 608,760 of record JAJAGP010000069.1, on the reverse strand, counting down.
TAGATCAATTTCAAAAATATCATTGTGCTGACCACAAAAGCAAAGTTTACAGGGAATAATAACTTTTTTCTATTCATTTAGGGTACAAAAACAATCAGGAAAACACACTTAACAACTGGGAACAAAATTTTTTTTTGAAAATTGTTACATGGTGTTATCAATCTGTAGTTCTCTTCTTACTAATTTCATCAGCAACATAATCCTTGAATCCAAACGTCACATTGCTGCTTCCATGTGACGAGCTTCTTCATACGTTTGCCTCTGCTGGTTTTCTGCTTTCTGAAAGGTTGCCAGGTTTGCGTACTTTGAAACAGAAATGACCAAAAGATGTTTCAACAAAAAAATCCCTAAACATAAATTACTTCAAAAATACTGGCATGCATTAGCTATTAAAATTTTCAGTTAACTGTAAGTGTCTGATTAACTATTACTATGCTTGAGTTCAAAGTAACATGAGGCAACTAACAAAGACACAGCAAATACTGGGTATTTCAATTATTAGTTACAAAAGCTGAAAAAAAAGTTACAAAATTTGCAAAATTATTTAATGTCTCAGGTGGAAAAGTTAAGCCATCATTTGGAAAAATATGCAATTGATATCTGCAAAGAGAAACAGTGAGTACCCCCATGACCAAGTAGTAAGAACTCTACATTATGATCTTCACAAAGTGGGGCTTATAGGCAGAGCTGCAATTCAGAAACCTTTAGTATCAAGGGTATAAGGGTATAAAGGGCCCAAAACCACTTTTATCCTAATGGGTGGATTTATGTCTGTTGAAAACTGTTAAGTATATTGGGGGATTCATAATGTTTTAGGCGTTGTGCGTTAAGGCAGGACACTTCCTATCTACTTGCAAAATAGATCAGATGAAATTGGGCCATTGCTTAGCATTTTGATAGTGGCTGGTGACTTCTTACATTTAATTCAAGTTTTGTTAATTAAGAGGTTTTTTTGCAGTCTTTCTCAAGATGTTTGCTACAACAGAGGTGGGAGTAAGTCACATACAGTATGTGCAAGTCACAAGTCTTAACCTTCAAGTCTCAAGCAAGTTCCAAGTTACTGTGGTACTATTCAAGTAACTCAAGTCAAGTCATACAAAATGATGATGTTTTAACTCCAGTTTCCACATGTAAATCAGTCTAAAGACAGTGGTCATAACTAGATGAATTTTATTTTAAAGCCAATTCTAACAATTCTATCTTCAACTTAGCATATCTTTCTTGCTAATATTTGACTAGCCAAAAAGTTGTCATGGTGGTTGTGTCACTGATTGTCAATCTGTAGTTCTCTTCTTACTAATTTCATCAGCAACATAATCCTTGAATCCAAACGTCACATTACCACTTCCATGTGACGACCTTCTTCATACGTTTGTCTCTGCTGCTTTTCTGCATTCTGGTAGGTTGCCAGGTTTGCGTGTTTTGAAACAGAACCAGTGACGTTTTAACAAAAAAATCCCTAAAAATAACTTCACAATACCTAAAAATGCAAATATTTAATAAAAAAAAAATCTGATAAAAATTCAGATAAAAATTTTATCTGACTTGAGTCATGTCATGTGACCCCAACTCTACTAGCAAGATAGCTAACATGTCACCCTTAAACATTAAAAAGCACAAAATTAAACACCATAACTGCAGTAGCCTATTTTATGGAATAATTTTGACTTAAATAAGCATCACATACTGTAATAGATCATGTCTGTGTATCGCTACAGTTAGCGCTTCCTCTTTGTGAAGGAATCCCTCTTCAGAAGTAAATGAGCTAAATTCTAGTAATAATATTCCAGTGTTACTGAACTGTAATCTGGAAATAGATGCATGCAAATGGTTCTACCATGATGTGAGCTGTATCGAGCTCTGATAAGATTATTGTAAATGTAAACATGGGCCCAGCATCCCTAATACTTATAAAATGTCTTCTGTCTTAGTATTACCGAAACGTATAATACCACTGACCAGTGATCATTACATTTTCCTAAGGGGAGAATAATGTGTGAATGTTTTGAGAAAGGTGTTTAAAGAGTTGAAAATGAGTGTGAAGCGTCTTGGAAAGAGACAAGCATGTATGTGTAAACCTTTGTGAGGAACTATAGTACTGGTAATATGAACCATACAGTTAATCAAGTGCTGGAAATGGACAAACTCTTGCATAGATTTTCACACTTCTAAAATGTGGCAAAATCTATTTCAATTTTCATGTGATCCAGGCTGAGTTGGCCAAAGCACAACCTCAGTCTGGTGCTGAACAATGTAGTGTATTCATCAGACATTGTGTGTGTGTGTGTGCATGCTTCATTCTGCTGTGTGTTACATAAACAGGTGGCAAGAGGTAAGAGGTTTCTTCAGCCCACAGGAAGTGTCTTAGTGTGTTGGTTTGTGTGCACATTGAACTGAGCCCAGCGGTGACCATGAGAAATGGGAGAATAAGGAATAAGCACATACAGTGGTGCTTGAAAATTTGTGAACTCTTGAGAATGTTCTATATCTCGGCATTAATGTGAGCTACAACACCAACAGATTATCGCACAGTAAATAAAGAGACCCCAATTAAACAAATGAGACAAAAATATTATACTTGGTCATTTATTTATTGAGAAAAAAATGATCAAAAATCACATATCTGTTAGTGGCAAAAGTATATGAACCTTTGCTTTCAGTATCAGGTGTGACCTGCTTGTGCATACTAGGGAGGGCTGTGCCACCCGAGCACCCCAGGTGTTGATATTGTGAAAGGGAATTATCTGTTTGGGCAAATTCACAGAGCCATAACCTCAACCCCATCTAGCACTTTGTGATGAATTGGAATGCTGTCTCCAGCCCAGGCCTTTTCATTTTCCAATATATGAGTGCTGACTCTTACTAATGCACTTCTGGATTAATGGGGATTGTGGTGGGGATTTCATATTAATTCCCAAGGCCCACATGTAGGTAGTGATGTGTCTGAATACTTTTGACCAGCTGGTGCATGAGTGTGTATGGTGGTACGTGTGTGTTTGTATGCTGGACTCAGTCCCTGCTGCAGCTTGTAAACAGACCAGCCCCGGTGAGAGTGAGCAGGGTAACGCCAAGTGACTTCTCCAGCTGCTCCATTCAGCCCATCGCTCATAATTACATCTCTCATAATTACCATGCAGACGGGCTGGCCTGCTCTCCATCGTTTTGTTTATTGTTCTCCTTTTAGTCTACACGCACTGTTTCTACTTTTAGGCACCTATCCTTATGTCTTCTGAGTAGGAGCACAAAGTGTGTGTTCTTAGCCAAACTGGCAAGTGTTTAAAAATAATTTTTTAATTCTTTTGCGTCTTTATTGACTTCAGAAGAATGCCATTTCTTTCACTTTCCATTCATTCATCTGGTGTCATAACACCAAACTAACCTTCCTGATTTTCAGTCTCGCTTGTGCGCTCATTTGTATGCACACATGCTCACACCAACATACAACCTGAAACAGATTGACTGGTTAATTCACCATTTAATAGCTATCTTTATATTTCTCAGCAGGGCTACAGTGCTCTGCTACATGATAATTCCCACTGAAAGTGTGTCAATGACCGTAGTTCCTTCTGGTCTCCAAACCTATATGTGTGTGTGAGAGAGAGAGACAGAGACAGAGATAGAGAGAGAGAGAGATCCTGCCAGTGTGAGGCACTTACGAATTACCACTTATGGATAGTCGCTGTAATGTGCTCAGCAGACCAACAAATTAGCTCATTTAATATATGTAATGGCATTTGCTCAGTATGCTTGTGTGCAATTGTGTATGGATCACTTTAGCTGTTGGTGTCTCTTTGTGCCTGTCTTGCTGCAGTCTAAAGTTTGTCATGAGTCCACACTGTTGGCTCTTGTCTCTTGTGAGTGTTCATCTGTAACTATTATACATGTTGAATCAATATAAGGTACCAAAGGTGAAAGTTCTCAGATTGGGTTTTGAACGTAGCCAATCAGTGCAGGAGAGAAACTGAAGAGAACACACATACACATTACATATCCCAAACATATGATCATTTGCACTAGCTATCTATATTTTTGCAATAAAGTAGCAGATTAGGTTGTATAGATTTACAGACGCATAATAGTGGGAAATAAGTTAATGCAACATGCTGACATACTGTTTTACTGGGTATTGGGTTTCCAGCACAGTTTGTCTTTCTGTTATATTGTCTTTCAGGTTTTTTTAAAAGCACAATTAATATATACTTTACTACAACTCCAAATCAAAAAGTTGAGATGGTATGGGAAATGCAAAAAGAATGCAGTATTCAATACATTTGCTTTTACTTCTTTACGGACAGTATGAACCAAGATACTTCATGTTTTGTCTGGTCAACTTCCTTTCATTTTTAATACATTGTACATCCATTCCTGCATTTCAGGCCTGCAATACATTCCAGGAAAAAATGGTATAGGGTCAATTTATAACTAGTAATGATAAAAAAAAAAATGATGTGATTTCAAACAGTGAGGTCAACAGGTGATTGAGATTATGATTGGGTACAAAAGCAGTATTCGTGAAAGTTATTTAAGGAGCAAAGGTGGGCAGAGAAAATACTTCAGTTTATCAACAAATATGTAAGAAAATTATTGAACATTTTAAAAAGAATATTCCTCTAAGAAAGATTGTAAGGGATTTTTCCCTCTACAGTGCATAATATCATTAAACAATTCAAAGAATCGAGAGGAATTTCAGTACGGAGTTACATTCACAAATTACACTTAAAACATTACTGTGCAAAAAACAAGCTTTATGTCCAGAAGCGGCGTCGACATCTCTGGGTTCGGAGGCATCTGGGATGGACCATCACACACTGGAAATGTGTATTGTGGTTGGATGAATCAGTATTCCAGATCTTTTTGGGAAAAAATGGACACCATATGCTCCAGTCCAAAGACAAAAGGACCACCCAGAAAGCCGGGATCTGTCATGCTATGTGTTTGGGTCAGTTCCCTTGGGAAAGGTCATTTACACTTCTGTGATGGCAGCATTAATGCAGAGATTTTAGAGAAACATAAGCTGCCTTCAAGTCAACATATTTTCCATGCATTTTTCAATAGGACAATGCTAATCAAGCCAAATCCGAAAACGTTAGAACTAAAATATGCAAATCCCTTTCAATTTTTCTTTGAGGAACATTCCAAAATTTTTCTCATGCATTTGTTGACAAACTGGAGAACCTCTGCCCATCTTTGCTCCTCAAACACTCAGCCTTTAGTGGATACTGCTTTTGTACCAAATCATGATTACAATAACCTGTATAATCACCTGATTGAAATCACTTAATTTAGTTTTTTTTTTACCTCATTAGTATCCCGGAATTTCCCTCGAGGCCTGAGGTGCAGGCCTGAAATGCGAAAATGGATGTTTTTTTATTAAAACATTTATATTAATCAATGAAATAAAGTTTACCAGACAAAAGATTAATTATCTCGGGTTCATACTGTCTTCAATGAAATAAAAGTTAAAAAAAATGTAAGAAACACTGTGATTTGTTTAAAATGTGTATTTTCTATACTGTCCCAGTGCTTTCTGATTTGGGGTTGTATATACTACACATACTGTTGTCATTATCATCTGTATAAATTTATCAGACTTCCTTTTCCAGAGCTACAGTGCCTATAGAAACAATCATGTGTGTATGTAGTAACTTTTTTCTTTTACCGAATGAAATCAAAATCCATGAAAGCTTTTTGATCTTTTACAAATTTTACTTTACAACATTTAAATGATGAGGGAACACGTAAAATAAAGTAAAATATGTTTTCATGCCAAAAAACCTGTAACTAAAATAACATGGTTGTAATAGTGGAAAATTCTTTGAATTAACACTTCAGTAAGACACCTTTTGCTTTAATCACTGCGTTCATTCTGTTTGGAAATGTTTCTCCCAGCTTTGCACACCTAAGCCAGGGAATATTTGCCCTTTTTTTCTTGCAGAATTGTTAAAGTCAGTCAAATTTCTTGGCAGAGTGTAATGAACTGGTCCCTTCAAGGCTTTACTCAAGAATTTGGGTGATTTGGGCAGCATCTCTTCAATTCTGACCAATTGGTGGTGTGCTGTGTTTGGTTTTCATCATGTATGTTAGGAGTCGCACTGATCCTTGCCTCATGATGTCTTGGTATGCTTGGGGCGATTGCACATGATTGAGTGATTGTTAGCGTTGATTGCGTGATTAGCAACACCTTCTGGCTCTTGTATATAATAGCACGCCTGAGCTCAGTAAGGTGTTGCATCATTGAACTATCTCGAGACCCCACCAACGGTACGGCCTTGAAGCCTGAGGTGATTGCCAGGGTTTAGTTTTTGAATAGTGTAGGGCAAGTTCTGACTATTCTTACCTGTGTGCCATGCCCGTGGCCTCGCTGTCTTCCTCTGTGGCTTTGGCTCACTCACAGCCTCTCCCTCACTCTCTCGTAGCCGTTTTGACTTTATGTCACCCCTCCTCAGCGCAATCGCGCTTGGAAAATATGCTGTGCTGTCTGTTAATCAGCCTCTTCTTTTCATTTCCGGGTCCGTGTCATGCTCCGTTAGCAATAATTCCCGTGACACCCCTTCGCCGGGGTGCGTTTCGCATGGGTACCAATGCTCTGTGAAAGTGCGGACCCGTTACGCCATTTGTGCAGCGGAGCCTGGGTGCGCTGAGTGCTTACGACATTTCCTTTTGTTTTTTTCTTCTTTTTTCTCAGTGGTTGAGTGGTGCGTTTGGTTTACACAGCAGTAACCAACGCTTCCGCCCAGGGTTTAATCCTCAGCCGCTGCTTTTGTTTTCTCCTTGTTGACTTACTTATTTTCTTTCATTTATTTACATTTTGGTTCACCATTCCCATCTGGAGCTAACTGCAGTTGGGTCCTAAAACCTTTTTTATTTTATTTTATTTTCCTTCGTTTTACTATGGAGAACCGTCACACCATAGAGTTTAAATCTTGAGCTCAGAAGTGCAAACAAAACTCACTGTGGTACTTTTAGAAAGATGACTCTGTCTTGCCACCTTGCTATACAGGCCAGATTTGTAAAATGCTTGTGAGACCGTTGTGCCATGCACAGACCATCCTCCTCCATAATGACTTGCAAGTTCTTCACAGTTGCCATTGGCCTCTTGGTAGCTGGCCTGATCAATAATGTTCTGAACAGTACTCCAGTGGGGGATAGTTAAAGGCTCTGAAAACTTTTTATAGCCTTCCCCTATCTTGTGCCTTCCACAGTTCTATCCTGCATCCATTTTAGAAGCCCTTTTCCAACCATAGTAAATTTTTTGTGTTATCATGCGCTACTAGTAATGAAATCCTCAAGGAACAGCCATCTCTGCTCTGAATTAATTACATAAAATAATACATTTTATGTCAGTTGGGGGCCAATTAGCCTTGTGTGTGATCTGCAAGGTGACTTTTTGTACCTGAGCAAGTTAAAATGGTTATTCTAAAGGGGCTGATCACTTATTCAAATCAGTTCAGAATTTTTAAATGTTTTAAACGTTATTTTCACATGTAATTTATACAGCTGGAATTTCTTTTAATATTTAGTGTAACGTCAGGAAAGACCTGGGGCCTGAAAGTGTGCATATGCACAAAACCAGGAAGTGGCATGCGCACAAAATTGAGATCTATAAAACCTTGCCTACACGATCTTCTTCAAAATGTGGGTGGATGAAAGAGCCTCGTTCCACCTTGGTCCATGCAAATTACCTCATGAATACTTAAATAGAGGGCGTCCTATTCACACATGACTTTGGAATGTGGGAGGAAACCGGAGCACCCAGAGTAAACCCATGCAGACACAGTGAGGACAATCAAACTTCACACAGAATAGATCTGAGGTTGGGATTGAACCGGGGATGCTGGAAATGTGAGACCACCCTATTCATTGTTGATCTCTGATTTGTGACTAAGGACCGATGTAGGTTTTACAAGTCTAACGCCAAAACATTAGTGTGAAGAGAACCAGAACGGCAAGTCATTTTAGTGGAGAGTCTATGTGCACTTTCATACATTTGGCCCCAGGTGTGCCATTTCATGCAGGCACAGAACGTCAGCCATCAGCTAACAGCTTTTGTGATATGTTCAGGTGCAGCTTTTCGCAGAAGATGTAGGTTGAGTAGAGTCAGTCATCAGTTGGTCATGGTGTAATGCAGTTCTTTGGCTTTTTGCTTGGTGTATTAAGGCTGGTTTATGCTTTGTCAGAACAGCTGAAGGCTTTTCGCTGCCTTCTAAACAAGAGGTAGTAAACAGGCAGTAGTAATGTATGAAAGCACAATTTTTATTGTCTGTTTACATATGGCAGCACATTTTGACAATGATGAGGGTGTCACAGTTTTCTGTGAGGGAATAGCAGCTCTAGCCTTTACCCCACCCCATCCCTAGCTTTTTATTTCACTGGCAAGAGTCTTTGTTAATTGTCTAGATATTTGTTGTGCATAAATGAGATATCCTACAGTTAATTATTAATAATAATAATAATTATTAATATTTTATTATTAATAATAATTAACCATAATTTAATGCTGTAATTTTTTTTTTTACCTTATTCTCATTTTCAATGCGTGATGCTGTGAAGCACCCAAAGTTATGGGCTATATCCATAATGGTCCCCTTTTCACTAATCCCTATACAGTGATACCTCAGTTCTCGACCACCTCGGAACTCAAATTTGGTTCTCGACATATTTTGACCAGAAAAATTTCTCTCGGTTCCCCCTCGTTTGCCGCATGACTAGTTTCAGCCGAAACACGAGTCACGATTCATGAGTCATGATTCACAATTCAGTATATAGTGATTTGGTGGTTCAGATTCACAAGATCTGTGCTATTTTCATTGTGTTTTTCTTTATTTTTACATCTATAGTACTGTATTGTTAGTGCAAATAAGTCTCAATGGATCCTAAAAAGGGTCGTATTGACTGCCAACCAAAAGGGAAACAGGAACTTAATGCTCCAGAACACAGACTGCAGTTAGCATTAGCAGCTATGGTCGCGCCCTGAGTTCATCAATAGAGTAAGTGTTTTGTTTTTACATTTCACTTTCAATCCATTACACACTAAATTAGATGAGATTTTTCAACACTTTATTATAAAATAAGCTGTGTTAATGATTTTGGTCAACTGTAGGTTAATGTACATATTTTATACAGTAACTTACTTATCATTACTTATCATAGGTGCCGCTATTAGACAATATAGATCGCTCTACCAAACACTCATTAAGCTCATGGGCTCATGATACATTTAACTTATGATGGATTTGTAGGAACATATCCCCATCGTAAATCAGGGAGCAACTGTACAATACAACTCCATTAATGCATATAATGCCTTATATATTGTGGATTTTCTGGGTGTCCGGAACAGATTTGTTTGGATTCGAGAGAACTGAGGTACCACTGTACTCTACTTAAGCAATAAAACACAAGAGGGAGCTTGTTATCGCAAATAACATCATGGCTGTGATTTGGCTGCAGGCACGAACATTTCCATAGCTTTTATACAACAGTATTCTTTTACAGCAAAAATAAAGAAACAATAAATCAAATAATTTCACACTGAATATTCTTTAATACTGACAATATGTTCTGCCCAAAAAGTAGATCCACAATAAATTAGTTTCCTATGTAACGGTAACAATTCCCTATGCTGCTATAACATACAGTGGGGCAAAAAAGTATTTAGTCAGCCACTGATTGTGCAAGTTCTCCGGCTTAGAAAGATGAGAGAGGTCTGTAATTTTCATCATAGGCACACTTCAACTATGAGAGACAAAATGAGAAAACAAATCTAGGAAATCACATTGTAGGATTTTTTAAAGAATTTAATTGTAAATCATGGTGGAAAATAAGTATTTGGTCACCCACAAACAAGCAAGATTTCTGGCTCTCACAGGCCTGTAACTTCTTCTTTAAGAAGCTCTTCTGTCCTCCACTCGTTACCTGTATTAATGGCACCTGTTTGACCTCGTTATCTGTATAAAAGACACCTGTCCACAGCCTCAAACAGTCCAAACTCAACCATGGCCAAAGCCAAAGAGCTGGCTGACTAAATACTTTTTTGCCCCACTGTAGTATGCGGCAAAAAGTTTATATAACACTACCAAGTAACAGTAGTTTGAAATACAAAGCGCGAACACGCAAAGATTAAAGGAAAATTGACTAAAACTAAAAATAAATTTCATTAAGAATTAGCGATAGAATTTAGTTATTTATTAGGGTTATTGAATTCTTTTTATGTGATTTATATTTGTGTTCATAAAGCTTGTTGTTACTTGGCAACTCGTCAGCGGATTGATACCGGTTTGTGTGAAACAGCTTCTCAACCGATCAGATTGTAAGTTCAGAACTAACTGTAATAGAAATAATTATATGGAGCACTGTTAGCATATGGGAGCCGTACTGGTGAGGTTGGGAAACGATTTTGGACACGTCCTTACATGCGTTGATCATACAGTGCGACAGCTGATTCCATCACATAAACACAGCAACACACTTCATGACATGATGCAAGAGAAACCCAGACTTTATGCAACTTTTAGAGTCTTTCATGGGAGAGTTTTTCTTATTAGAAGCACTTCCTGACTGAGAGAACAAATACAAATAGAGTGTGGCACAAACTCTCCTTCTGGTGTGGGGAAACAACAAACTGCAAATCTCCCATCTCAAAAGTTCAGATACATCATACCTGAACACAACATGGGTCAAGCGGAGACAAGTAGGACTTGTAGGAGTGTGGTCCCTCATGTCTGGGGTATTAATATTAAATTTCTTAGCTACCGAAAACTGATGATGTGTGACGGGCTGAAGAAGAGAGATGACCTAAGAGGTCTTATGAGTGTGTGTGTGTGTGTATATGTGTGTGTATCTCACAGGTCCTTTATCTTTCCCCTGTCTTATTCACCACAAAGAAAAAGACACATTAAGGGCGGAAATGATTGAGCGAGGCATCCAATTATAGAGAGTTGTGTCACAGGTACCTTATTAAAAAGACCATGTGTCAATCTGAGCGAGAAACAGAGTGAGAGAGAGAAGAAGACTGACACAGAATTGTTCTTCATTCATTAGTATCCTCCGGAGGATCCCGAGCTGTCACAACCTACTGCAGGGAAGTACACACACTTACACACTTTTAAACCCACAAACACTTCCCTATAGCAAAATCTGCCTATTTAAGACATGTCCATCCAGCGCTGAATGTTGCTGTTGGCAGACCGAACTGTGGGAAAGGTTATGTAAGGATCGAGACTGGCAGACTTCTATTTGTGTGTGTGGAGATGTTGCAAGGTAATAAGCACTTAACACAGCTTTCTTATTTCACCCAGGCTTCTGCATAAACTTTCCCATCAGCCCAGCAAGGACTGCCTACTTTTAGTACACATCCATACTCTCTCCCTCGCTCTCCTTCTATTGTTCAGCTGACCTACCTTACTAGTGCATTATGATATCCTTCCTGTTCTCTTCATTAGATTCTGGCTTGCGTTTGCTTTTGGCTGCTCTACAATAGCTGCTTTTATCTCACAAGCGAACATTGGAGCATGGCCCGCTGAGACTCCCAGGATCTTGACTCATTGTTTTTCTCCTGCTGCTCCACTTTTTCTGTAGAAGTTCAGACAAGAATAGAAAGTAGAGGTAATGGGGAAAAAAGAGGCGTTCTAGCTGGCAGACAAGAATCTGGAGTCGGCCGTGTGTCACTGAGCTCGTACATTGAGACCGATGCTTCTAGTTATGATGCATAATTAGCCCATTCCACTTACTGATTTCACAGCTAAAAGCATAGGAAACACTGATTAGGTCTGAGCAAAAATCTTCTAGTGTCAATGAAAAACACCTCTCTTAGTAACTTCACACATGGCAAAGACATTCAGGTGTGCACTGAGGTTTTGTGTTTTGCAAGCAGAGTCCATGCATTTTCACTGTTTTCACACTGTTGTGAAACTTTTTGTCCTGAGGTATCAGTGTGGGATTGTAGTTGACACACTGACCTATCCTATTCAATCAGCTTCAGTATGGATGTCAACACAGAATCATTGTCAGGTATCATCCAGTACTCGAGTATTGATACTGATGTAAGATCAGTGGTTTAAAATGATATTCAAGTGATTTTAACTTTTTAAATGTGTGTCATACCTAAAATGTTTACTCAAAAGTACCCAAAAAGTACTCTGATTGGAAATTGCATTACTTTTCAGAACTGTCTGCGGTATAGTACTGTTACATAGTGACATGAAAGCCTTCAGTGTGATAACATTACTGCATACAGATTTTATGCCCAACTTTTTAACACTGTTACATAGTGACACTGACCTGAAAATCTGATGCTAATACTATGACACGGTGATATTGATATAATAAAACTGCTGGATCACTACTGTGATATGGTGGTATCGCTATGAACATTTTGAGTACATAACATGGTGACATCAACATGAAAACTTGCTGGGAAAAAAAGCAAATGTATACATTTATTAGGGAAAACTTCATAATTGAAAGGAGGCTCTAGTACCCTGTTAGGTCGCCTCTAGCCTATATACAAGATGAGATATGGTTGGGCATAGATGCAAACAGGTTCCGTATGTTATCCTGTGGCACATTTGCCCACAGGTATTCTAGCTGGGCCAGTAGATCCTGCACACTCGTACGTTGCCAAAGTTGGCATCCCAGCTGGTCCCATAAATGCTTGATTGGTAAATCTGGCGACCAGGCAGGCCAAGGAAGTGTTGCAATCTGGCAAAGACATTGCTATTTGTGGGTAAGCATTATCTTAATGGAAAATGCCAGTTGGAAGCCCTGCCATGAAAGGCAACACATGGCTGCATGATGTCCTGCACGTATCGCTGATCTGTTAGTGTCCCTCATATCACTACTAGGGTGACTGACTGCCGTATGCGATGGCTCCCCAGATCATCACAACAGCAGTTGGGGCAGTATGTTGCTTCACCACGAGGTGTCTATACTCGAACCGGGCGGTCATCGGATCCCAAACAGAACCTGGATTCTCGCTAAAGACAATACATTTCAAATCCATTGCAGTCCAGGTTTGTTGTTCACTCCACTGCAAACAAAAGTGATGGTGACTGGCTGTCAATGACAGGACACCTAATGGGTTCCCTGACAACAAATGTAATTCTGCTAAGCACATGGAAATGCTCCAGGCAGAGACTGGGGTGTGTAGTGAAGGTTCCACCTGTGTCTGGATGGTGGATAACAAAACTGTGGGAGCTGCTCGTGCTCGTCGGCAGATCAAGCCTTTGCAGAAACTGTTATGACCATAGAGAAAGTCTTGGATGTGCAAGAAAAAAGTGTCATCAACCACTGAAAAGATAGCTATGAAAACATCTAGAGATGTTATTTGTTTTTCAGTAGAATAGAATATGAAATGATACTAGAGATACCAAATGCTGACCTTAGTCTAGGGTGAAGGTTATAAAAAAAAGCCATTTTACTGTCCTCACTCTTGTATGCTTTAAATAATCCTCCCACTTCTTTAACTCAGATGAGCTGACTTAGCAGGCATCTGCTGCAAGAGGTACTTTCAATTTCCCAAAACACAAATGAAACTCTCCCCTGTGACATTACAGTACTAAATTAGAGTGGGAATAAACCACCCCCATCGCCATCACCAGAATCTTACAGTAAACAATAACTCACAGTTAGGTGCATCCTACTCGCCTCCCGTTCTCTCAGCTAGCCAATTTGTCAGATATTAAGCCAACTCCCACTGACTTAGCGTAATAAAATGGATTTTTAATTACAGAAGCTTGTAACTGTCCAAACACCAAGTTTTGTTTTATATATATTCATTATCATGGTAAGGGGTTTGTGTTTTTATGAGGTTGCACCTTCCTGCACCATCTTTGGTTTACTTAAAACACGGCTGCATCTGGTCCCTTTGGACCAATGCTCCTGGTCTTATTCCTACCATTAAGATGTCTCATCGTCCTACGCAATTCTCACTTTTATAATGAAGAAATATGGCAGAAATTTTAATTGTAGTGCATCTGTGTAGGCAGCATCAGGAACAATAGGAATGCATTTAGTAAAGAGTCTCATGCGAAAGGAAGTGTTGTTTAAACAAAGCAAAATAGAAATTTCATCCCTGGTTGAGATTCAGGCTCCATCCTGAAAAAGTCCATCCTGCATTCTAACATTAACAAAGACAGACTGAAACAGAACACTCTTTTAGGGTCTCGTGAGGGAAAATGTTAGTTGATGGTTTTTGTTGCGTCCATGATGTATGTGCTGTATGTTCTGGTGAAGTAAGTGTGGAATTCTGGGCTGAGAGACGGGAAAGAATGAGACTTCTTTCTTATTCCATAACCCAGATCATAGGGAAAATGAAACATCTTCATAATGTTCACATTTGCAGCAATAGATGACAGTGATGGTGTGTTTAGGTGATACAGTGTCAAAATCACTGTGGCACTGTGGAAACTGCATGATGGGGAGCATTCCTTATGCGGTGTGAAGACCTAGAGGTTGTCTCTGCTAACATCCCACTGAGACACAGTATGGCCTTGTATCACCCAGCCCACTGCTACTGGTGACATCTTGGCTCACTACGCCATAGGGTCTAATCACATCTTAGCAAACAACACCACAACTCAGCCCACTACACCACACCACCAGCCCAAGTCCCCCACATGAAATCTCAACCCGCTATATCACAGCACATCTAAGTCCACTACAGCATAGAATCCAATCACATTTCATCCCACCCAACATGTCAGCTTATTGCACAGACCAAGATCATCAAATTATCATGTAGTAGACCCCTGTGTAGCCATTTTTTAGTGGTGTGGGTATTTTTGTGGAACATTTCATGTTAATTGTAACAGCAAGGCTTTCTACCCAATAATCAATGATTCTTACTGTCATATGCACTGAGCTATTCAGATAGCATGTGGCCAAATATCTTACTTTTAAGTCCTATTCACACGGAACAAACGGGATTTTTAACATAATGGCACCAATTGTGATACATTTTTGTCTAAACAGTCTGAAAACTCCCTGTCCACTTTTGCTTTCATTAATTTCCCTTCTCTTAATGTGTCACATACATTTTGCTGTGAATTTTTCACATCTTCAACAAACAAATGAGCAAAGATTAGTGCAGGAAGCTATAGTTTAGAATACACTTAGATAAACAAGAAAATGGTTCCATAAAGTCACTGTGAGATTTTTACCATCATTCCCCAGCCTTTCAGCTTTATTCCGCCAGATATTTTCTTTAATATCCATGTTTTTATACTCAGTCTGTTGTTTTTCATATAAGCTCTTGTGCTCTGCTATATGCAGGATGAGCTGTTCTGCCTGACAACCGAGATCCGATTGGTCAGCCTGATATTAACGCCTCCGAACAACACAGAAATTAGAACAGGCTCCATTATAGTAATCAAGTTATGCAGCATCGCAGTCCATCAGTTTTGGACTCGGTTTGAAGGACAGCGTTAATATACATGTGTTCTTTTTCCAAACTAGACGTGTGGTTTTTTATCCGTAAAAGCTGGCCTTTTTCCTGGACCTCCTTTTAGCAAACACAGTCACAACTTCAAAGTTTGTCTCTGACAAGCACAGATTCAAAAGCACAAAGACCGTGAGAATGATCTTTCTCCTTTCTTAGCTTGTTACAGGCAGTGTCAAAACACACAGGGTGAAGTTGACTGCAGTCCATGTTTTAGCAGCAACTGTAGCATCTTTTGGAGAGACCTGCTCACGATGCACAAAATGTCTGAACTGGATTACTTCATCTGCAAAGTGGTGATCAGTGAAGTCAGATTTATTTGCAGAGCAGAGTGCATCAGCCCGTTCACGAATATCAGTCAAGTCTTCAGAGACCATGTTCAGTGAAATCGCAAATGTATCATTAATATTCCGGTATGCATCCTTCCTGTGATCTAAACAGCTAACTAACTTGTCAGTCATGTCTCTTGAATTTCTCACACCCTTTCAGGGATATTTTATTCTGTGTTGATTTATCGGGAAAGTCTTTGCATTTCGTCCTTATAGGACAAGCACCTTCAGTCAACCTCACCTGCAACCCTATTTCACCAATCGTTTTGCTTTATTTTCTAACACGACTTTCTTTTCCAATCGGCCATGTGACCTAACAAGGTTACCATATTTTGTTAAAGTTGCTCACATGGGCCCCTGGGCACGTGCCCATAAAACTCATGGGGTAATCCGGCCATTGCAGCACAATTTTCAATCCCATTTCAGACCACTACATGATATTTGAGCCCACTATACTACATCCAGGTTCACTGCATCACTAAGCATGTTACAGTGCAGTGTCCACTCACATTTCAGCACAATTTAGCAAAGGGTCAATTCACATCTCAGCACACTACACCACATATTTGCCCACTACAGCAAAGCATCCAATTATATCTAAGCCCACTACAGCACATCTGAGCCCAGGTACACTGCAGGGCCCAATCACACTTCAGCCCACTTCACTGCAAGGTCCAATCACGTCAGCCCCCTTTAGAGCAGAAGATTACGCAACCAAATTTAGCATATACCACATTCTGGATATGGTACCGTATTGCTGATTTACATTTACAGGATTTACTAGATGCCTAATTCAGTGTGACTTATAACTGAGTTGAGCAGTTAAGGATAAGGGCTCTTGATTGGTAGCCCAAAAGTGGCAACTTTGTGGAACTGGGATTTGACCTCTGCCTCACTTTAGTATTAGTGAAATAGTCTTCTCATCAGCAAGCAGAGGAGCATTGATAAATATATGCTACATTTAGATTTTGGTGTTAGTTTTTTATATGCACAACATGTTGAATGACTGTCAATGGTGACGCAGGTGCAATACATCACAATAAGCACTTCTAATAAGACTGATTCTAGTCATCTTATACCTGGTTATCTATTTCCCCTGGGAACTAAAGGCAGCCTTCCTGACCCTCAGATAAGAATGACTAATCAGACCGCACACTTTGTCCATATTTTTAAAGCAATTAGGAAGACAAGACCGGCTCAGGAAAACAGAACATGACATTAGTGCAGCAATCAATGCAGGCTATCCATTCTTTATTTTTCAGTGCATAATGGCCCTCAATGCCAGGTTATTTGTTAATGGTATTGAATGAGTCTAACACGTAGCCTTGTGTCTGAGACGGTATTGATTATGGCTTACCTCTGTCTCTGCTGTTTACTCTACAGCTGAAGGCAGGCAAGCCTTAAGAGAAGACTTATGTTTAAAGGCTCTGACAAGGTTTTCATTTACAGATGGGAACACTATTCCTGTGGTTCTTAACATATGGAGTTAGAAATCACACGCGCTTCTGAAAAGCGTAGATGGAACACCATTTGTGGCGATCTGCAGGCTCCAGCCGCTGGAGGGCAGCCAGTGCATTTTTGTTGCCAGTGCTGTGCTGGATCTTGAGGAGAGTCACAGTCTACGCTGACTCGTGTAATGTCAGCTGAGGGCACTGTGTATAAGCATTACAATTCTCTGCCAGAATTGCTGGACATTCATAGAGATTTGGCCTCTAGGATATCGTGAGGTCATTTTTTCTGATGGTGTGTGTGTGTGTGTGTGTAAGGAATGTCCTAATCTCTGAGAGTGGGATTTTAACTCACTGTTTGTGATGATGTGTGCGTGACTGAGAAATGTCCCAGTGTTTGTAGTGAACAGAAGTTTGACATTAGGGCATTGTTCGGGATGATGTGTGCATGTTCGAAAAATTGAAGGTAAACAGCAGTTGGCAAATGACATGTGTGTATAAGTTACTGGTGTGAATGTGAATGTGAAGTGGTTCCTGGCAGAAATCTAGAAAACTCTAAAGGGTTCACAAACTTTCAAGCACCACTGTACCATATGATCAGATGTCAGGTTCCTTCAGTGTAGATCTACACTCACAGGCCTCTTTATAAGCTACACCTTGTTTCTCCTATATTGAGGAAAATTATCCAATATTACATATTAGTGAGTGGCAAAAGTATGTGAACCTTTGCATTCAGTATCTGGTGTGACCCACCCACCCACCCCCCGTGCATCAATAGCTGCAACTAAATGTTTCCTGTAACTGTTGATCAGTCCTGTAACTGTAGCCCATTCCTCTATACAGAACAGCTTAAACTCTGGGATGTTGGTGGGTTTCCTCACATTAACTGCTCGCTTCAGGTCCTTCCACAACATTTCGATTGGATTAAGGTCACGACTTTGACTTGGCCATTCCAAAACATTAACTTTATTCTTCTTTAATCATTCTTTGGTAGAACGACTTGTGTGCTTAGGGTCGTTGTCTTGCTGCATGACCCACCTTCTCTTGAGATTCAGTTCATGGACAGATGTCCTGACATTTTCCTCTAGAAGTCTCTGATGTAATTCAGAATTCATTGTTCCATCAATGATATCAAGCCATCCTGGCCCAGATGCAGCAAAACAGGCCCAAACCATGATACTACCACCACCATGTTTCACAGATAGGATAAGGTTCTTATGCTGGAATGCAGTGTTTTCCTTTCTCCAAATATAACGCTTTTCTTTTAAACCAAGAAGTTCTATTGTATCTCATCCGTCCACAAAACATTCTTCCAATAGCCTTCTGGCTTGTCCACGTGATCTTTAGCAAACTGCAGATGAGCAGCAATGTTCTTTTTGGAGAGCAGTGGCTTTATCCTTGCTACCCTGCCATGCACACCATTGTTGTTCAGTGTTCTTCTGATAGTGGATTCATGAACATTAACATTAGTCAACGTGATAGAGGCCTTCAGTTGCTTAGAAGTTACCCTGGGGTCCTTTGTGACCTCGCCAACTATTACACGCCTTGCTCTTGGAGTGATCTTTGTTGGTCGACCACTCCTGGGAAGGGTAACAATGGTCTTGAATTTCCTCCATTTATACACAATCTGTCTGACTGTGGATTGGTGGAGTCCAAATTCTTTTGAGATGGTTTTGTAACCTGTTCCAGCCTGATGAGCATCAACAGCTCTTTTTCTGAGGTCCTCAGGAATCCTGTAAGGGTCCTGACCATTAAAGAACAGAGTAAAGGGGACTAAGTATGTAGATACACAGATAGACTGCAGTCTGTAATTGTAGAACTACAAAGTGCTTCTATATGGTAAGTGGAACTGATAAAATGGACAATAAGTGTAGAAACAAGGAGGTGTACTTAAGTGGCCGGTGAGTGTATGTTCATAATTATAAGGAACGTCTTTCCTCTTTGGGACCTTCTCTGGCTCTACATCTTGGGTCCGCCCCGAAGCATCCCGTTACATCATCGTGATGTTGGCTGCTTTCGAGAAACACAGTCTGAGTTTTGTTCTGAGATTTCCTTATATATCTGGGTTTGTCCTTATTCTATCACTCATTAGGAAATTAGGATCAGTGTGTAGTTTGATGAGCACAGGGCCAGTGGGATTATGTAGTACAATTAATGGAAGACAAAAAAAAGGCCTTGCCCTACGGAGCCTAGCTAATTAATTCTCATATACAGGATAACCTTTGCATTTTAGGAAGGAGGTATTTTTATCTGTACATGTTTATTAAATGTGATGTAATGATTTATTTGAGAAGGAGACTTTGACTTTTACAGCTCTTTGAATGAACTGGAGCCAGCTTGAAGGATTGCCTTATAATGGTCACCTCAAATCTCTGTCAGTAATATAAGGGTGTCAGCAGGGAATGACAGGCTCTTATTGAGACACTCCATTTTGCACTACTTTTCTCCTTCACATGACATATTATCCTCTACTGTCTTCATTACACCAGCTTTTACTATTTATGGCATGTGTAAGACTGTTTAGAAAGTTAAATGATGAAGTGGTCGTGGGGGGTGGTGTCCTTCGCCATCAGCCTCATTTCAGCTCAGTTGTTTTTTTTCTCCTCGTGCAGCTGCGGCAATATTGAGTGTTTGATATCACCACTCATCCTCAGTAAGGGATCAGGTCATCATGTAAAATGTCTGTATGCTTTAATTAATGTAGAAAAAAAGACAAAAAAAACACCACGCTGCTTTTACGTTTTCATTAGAAGTGCTTGCCAGAGCACAATATTGGGCCATAATTGCAAAGTATGGCTACTGTCTTTTTCCTTTTATCTACTTTTAATACAAGCTTCACACTCTAAGACCAGACAAGTATTGAAAAATGGCTCTGCAGATTTCTGGTTTCACTGCTTCAAGGCAACTCTTTCAGAAAATACTGACATTGTCAGCAGCACATGTTTTTCATTCATTACAAAAAGGTTGCTAATGCAACATAAATTAAGAATCAAGCTTCCAGAGAAGCTACAAAGTGCCTCTAACTCTTTAACTAAACGTATTTATTGTTTCATCAGCATCAGTGGCTACTGGTGACAGGAGCAAGGGTATATCAATAATACCCTATTATTCTATTCTAATTTTACATAGGGTATTTTCTTTACATAAACTATTTAAGTATTTTATTTAACATCCAGGCTGCCCAAGGAGGATGGGTCCCTTTTTGAGTCTTGATCCTCCCAAGGTTTCTTCTCTGTAAGGTTTGGGGAGTTTTTCCTTGCCACTGTCGCCTCAGGCTTTCTCAACTAGGGCTTTGAGCCAATATTTGTAAAGCTGCTTTGAGACAATGCTGTGTTGTAAAAAGCACAATATAAATACATTTGACTTGACTAGTCAGATACCCCCATAAATGTACAGTTTCTTGTTTTTTAATCAAAAGAAATCTAACCAAATACAAAATATCTCTCTAGAATTTCATTAAAGCAAACATATTATGTAAAACTCACTTTTACAGTGTTTGTGCACATACATTTGGCTATGTTGAGGGACTGCCAACCCAAAAACTGTAAAATCTGACAACCCAGTCATTTCTGTCTGGGCTGTCTTGGTCTGAGACTGGGCTCGGTTGCATACGTCACATACCGAAATATACCAGCCCCGATCTGAACTCCACTCATAGATTGAGAACTGTTTGAATCTGCTCTCTGACAAATCTAAGAGCTAAGCACCAGAACTACTCTGTTGTTGGCTGCACAAATTTGATACATTGGCCTTGAATTGATAGAGTTAATTTTTTGATGGCAACATCCCAGAAACAGTCAGCAAAAACTGGTGCATCTATTCTGGGCTAAGATATACTTTTTAATTCAAATAGTTTGTAGTTACACTGTTTTATAACATAGTAGTTAAGTAGCTTTGCAGATGCATCATTTCTTTTTTAACGTGTACAATTCCTGTAGATTTGTTCATCATTCACGCTTTGATTCACATTGAAATTACTCGGTCTCAAGAAGAGTCGATTCCTGAGAACTAGGAGTCAACCTTAAAATAGTCGATTCATCACACAGAAACTGAATAATGTCACATTCATGTCATACAGTGAAGTTACCTTAGCAGCATTAACTATATAAACCACCAGTTATATAATGTGAATATCTAAGTGACCTTAATACAACATCTATATCTACAGCATTTAGCAGACGCTCTTATCCAGAGCGACTTACAATTGGTACAGTCTTACAATCCAAGCAGTTGTGTGTTAAGGGTCTTGCTCAAGGACCCAACAGTGGCAGCTTGGCAGAGGTGGGATTTGAACCCTGGACTTCTGATCCAGAGTCCAGTACCTTAACCGCTAGGCTACCACAGTCAAATGAATTAACAAATGAATTAAGCTTATGATATCATTTTACGATTAAAGTAACAAGTTCATTCTCAGCTTATGACGTTGGGCAGGATGGGCAGGATGAGCAATGGCTCATTATCATTTAGAGGAACAGTTCCCTAATAACCAATTGTCCTGAAAAGGCACTGTTCAGACAATTTTTATTTTTGTTTTTGTTTTTTGAAAGAAATGGCTGCTGTGTGCTCCAGACCAAGGACCATCCAGACTTTTATCAGCAACAAATCCTAAAGCCAGGGTCTATCATGGTATGGGGTTGTGCCATGCAGGAGGAATGGGACAAAATAACACCTGAAACAATGCATTACTTGGTGTCCTAGGTGCCAAAATGTCTTAAGGAATGGCAACATTACAACGCGGTGAATGCTTTAGCATCTCAACTTTTTTTTGGAATGTGTGACAGACCTAAAATACAGGAATAGAAATGGTTATTAACAAATGAAATCAATCTGACCAGATAAAACATGAAATATCTTAGGTTCATACTGTCTACAGTGAAATAAAAGTCAAAGTAAATGTAAGGAACACTGGGTTTATTTTTTATTTGCATTTTCCATACTGTCCCAGCTTTTTCTGATTTGGGATCGTAGATTTTTATGTCATTTTTTATGTTGACTGCAGGGATGGATGTGAGCTAGTGAAGAATAAAATTGTGATCAACAGCTTGTAATTGTGTTTGAATTCATCATAATCATTTTAATCAGTGATCAATTTACCTGACTTGTGTTGCATGAAATGACGGATTGTATTCCAGCACGATGAAAGAATCATATATTGTTGCTTCCCCCACCCATCACAGCAGGGCATGTTCGATATTTATTGTGTGTGTTAGATATATGCTTGGGTGCAATAAATTGATGAATTATTGCAAGCCTACACGCTTCATGCACGCAAGCCACACTGGCATTCATGGCTGTAAAGACACGTGATTCAGTGTTGCTGGAAGCGTCTCTCTTCTTTCCGCCCATCCAGCCTCTATCCTGTCTTTTTCGCTTTTGTCTGTATTGCACCACTTATTAAAAAACACTTTCTCCCACACTTTGATGGGCTCAGGTTTGGTGAGTGGCAGGCCATTTTTCTATCATTAGCGCACGTGTGTGTGAGTGGATTAAAGTGTTTGGTTTACTAGAGCCGAGATGTACTCTGCACCAGTCTTTTGTAAGGAGTGGTAAGGAGATGGATGCTGCTTCTTAAAATAAAATAGGCAAAGGTGGATAGAGTAGCAAAAATGTTACACAAATAAAAGTGCTGATACTTAAATAAAAGTACTCATCCGTAATAAAATATCTTGAAAATTACACAAAGTAGTGTGTTACTCATTTCAATGTGTAATGTGTCCATGTGACCATTATTACTTTTACTTATTATTTAAAAAGGTTACTTTAAAAGATAAGAAAACAACTCATGGAACGTTGAAATGTACTGTTTTACATTATTTTGATGATGGCTCTGTTAACTGGCTATCAAAATTTGGTAGGTGGTTTTTACATATTAACATTATTATAATATTGGGCACTGTGGTAGCCTAGAGGGTAAGATACTGCACTATGGACCAGAAGGTCCAGGGTTCAAATCCCTCCTCTGCCAAGCTGCCACTGTTGGGTCCTTGAGCAAGACCTTAACACACAATTGCTTGGATTGTAAGACTGTATCAATTGTAAGTCGCTCTGGATAAGGGCGTCTGCTAAATGCTGTAAATGTAAATGTAAACAACATACAGAAGTTGATACTATTTTAAGAAGTTCAGGCAAACAGATATAGCACATTATTAAACACATTACAGCGTTATATGATAATAACCTTACTTAATTACGTACTTAGTTCACATTCAAATATCCTGTTTAAAATACAAGGTGTTTAATTAAGGCTTTGATGAGTTTTTACATCATTAAAAGTCATTGTTTACTCATCTTTCTATTTGGAGAACATAATTCATGTGTTCAGCCTGAGAACCTACATTGTCATGCAGTGCTCTTTCACCAGTATTGGTCAAAAAGTACTTTGTGTACCTTAAAAAAAAAATTGCCTTCAGATTTACTGTGGAATGTCTATGAGCACCACTTATTACTAAAGAGTGAACACTGCAGAAGGCTAGGCAGTGCCACATATGTAGGTCTCCACTATCTGAGGCTGCTACAGATTATAGAAACATGCAGCTAACTCACAACACTATGCAATAATATAGTTATTATATAGAAACTGAAATATCCTTGCCCTCATCCTTCATGGCTCTTGCTGTATGTGCTATCACTTTATAACAATTCTGATACAGATTCTTTGACTGTTTCCAAATAAGCCTGTAATCTTTGTTATTCAAGGTTATTTTATGGTTCCATTGAAATGCTCTCAAATGTGATAGAATTTTATTACAAGTTTGATTGGATCTGAAGGTTAGTCACCTCACACCCTGGAAAGCGTATGTACTCGATAAGTCAGAGCAGATTTATTGGAATATTTTCAGGGATATTTCTTGTGAATCTGTCGCCCCAAATGTGCTCTGAGGCTAACTGGTGTGAGTAGAGGTCAGGCTGGTGCCCAAATGTAATCACAGAGCAGTCTTGTGAATATGAAACTCCAGGAGCTGGCAGATTTATTATTCAGCTGTAACCATCTCCCTGTTCTGCTCGGTGCAGCACGTGGAATCCTGCTCTGAAATCTATTAGTTAAGCCTTTGATGCATTTGAAATTTGCCATGCCTGACTTGAATTGGAGATGATTCTTCAAAGTTCAGGAATTCGAAATGTGTTACCTATTTGCGCTTAGGTAAAAGTTAACTTTTTGGAAACACTTTTTAAAAGCTATAAAATACACTCGGTGAATTTACTGGCAACAAAACAAAGTTTTAGTAGTAATCATTGGGTATGACAGAGAATATATAAACTTTATGAGGGTTTTAAAAAAGGGAACATTTACAAGTCCAGGAGTTCAAGAATCTTGTCATGAATCTCAGGCATGTCCCCTTTTCACTGAAATCATAAACCAGTGTGTCCTCCTGCCTCAGGAAAGAGAGCAGCCCGAGGCTCATCCCAAGGAATTAAAACCCCGTTTTATGGCTGGCCTCCATCCTTGTCATTTATCTGTGAAGGACAAAAAGTGAAGGGAAAACTTTATTCTCATTTTTTATTATTTTCCATTTTAACAGCCAACTAAATGGACGCTTCAGGCCTTACCGAGTGGCAGGTTAACATAATAAGGTTTTTGGATTAGCATACGGTGATAGGAAGGAGACTTTCCTCTGTTTTCTCTTTGACTGTCTGCCAGGATGTTGTGGGGGTGCAGGAGGTTCAGGAACCGACAGCTTCTCATTACCACCTTCCCTTTCTGAGCCTCCTTCCTCCCACCATCCTGAAAGAACACACTGCTGAGAAATATTACTTACTCTCCCCAAGGCAAATGCACTACCTGAGACAGTAGATGGGGCATTGTTATACTTGGGGGGAGTTGAAATTCATGCCAGACTTTCTCTACACCAGCATTACTTTTTCCCCTGCTGCCACTTTTTTGTGAGTCTACAAGGTGAACACTGGCGAGAACTTTCCTTAAAGCTGCTGCCACAGGGACTAGTTTGGAAGTGTTTTATCAGTGTGATTCAAAGTTTTGAATCAGAGTTAAGCAGATTTACTGACCATGTTGGATTAATGTCTTACTGGTGTTTGCTGCAATTTATGACACTGTATCTGCAGCCCATTCACTGTAAGCCGTAATGTATTTCTCTGGTGAAAGTTATGGGAAAGTAGTGTGTATTTACTCGTTAGTACTTTTGAAAGGTAGCGTGTTGCACAGACTGGGCTATGTAAAACCAGTGGGGAAGCATCGGCTGGTGAAATGTAAGCAATATTTCTAGGCAGCGTTTCAGTTTCTGTGTCATTGTTTTTTTTAAATAATTCTTCTTCCAGTAATTGTGTGGTTCTGGGAGTTCTGTAAAGCATCAAACACAGATTATGCTCATATGTTAGATACACATGCAAAAGAGTCTTCTCTGAAGTCTCATGATTATTTATTCCTGTTAATAGGTCTCTTTTAAATACTGCCATTCTATATTATGGCTATTATTAGCCATGATATCAATATTATACCATGCAAAAATAATAGAAGTACAAAACAGCTTACATAAGAGTTCTCAAAATAAGCATAATAGGAATAATATCAGACATGCTTTTTCCATTGAATGATTTATTAGAACTGATCATTCTTAGAAGTGAATATAAAGCGGTGTCAAAGTATTGCGAAAATGCTGCCATGCCATTTTAATTTAACTTAACTTACTAAAAGTAGATAAAGAGAACCCAGTTAAACAAATTAGACAAAAATATTATACTTGGTCATTTATTTATTGAGGAAAATCATCCAATATTACATATTAGTGAGTGGCAAAAGTATGAGAACCGGCTTGGAGGAATTTTAGCCCATTCCTCCGTACAGAACAGCTTCAGCTTTGGGATGTTGGTGGGTTTCCTCACATTAACTGCTCACTTCAGGTCCTTCCACAACATTTCGATTGGATTAAGAGCAGTACTTTGACTTGGCCATTCCAAAACATTAACTTTATTCTTCTTTAAGCATTCTTTGGTAGAACAACTTGTGTGCTTAGGGTCGTTGTCTTGCTGCATGATGACCCACCTTCTCTTGAGATTCAGTTCATGGACAGATGTCCTGACATTTTCATTTAGAATTCTCTGATATAATTCAGAATTCATTGTTCCATCAACAATGACAAGCCGTCCTGGCACAGATGCAGCAAAACAGGCCCAAACCATGACACTACCTCACCATGTTTCACAGATGGGATAAGGTTCTCGTGCTGGAATTCAGTGTTTTCCAAATATAACACTTTTCTTTTAAACCAAGAAGTTCTATTTTATCTCATCCGTCCACAAAACATTCTTCCAATAGCCTTCTGGCTCGTCCACGTGATCTTTTGCAAACTGCAGACGAGCAGCAATGTTCTTTTTGGAGAGCAGTGGCTTTCTCCTTGCAACCCTGCCATGCACACCATTGTTGTTCAGTGTTCTTCTGATGGTGGACTCATGAACATTAACATTACCCAATGTGAGAGGGGCCTTCAGTTGCTTTGAAGTTACCCTGGGGTTCTTTGTGACCTCGCCAACTATTACACGCCTTACATTTGGAGTGATCTTTGCTGGACGACCACTTCTGGGGAGGGAAACAATGGTCTTGAATTTCCTCCATTTGTACACAATCTATCTGACCGTGGATTGGTGGAGTCCAAACTTTTTAGAGATGGTTTTGTAACCTTTTCCAGCCTGATGAGCATCAACAGCTCTTTTTCTGAGGTCCTCAGAAATCTCCTTTGTTCATGTCATGATACACTTCCACAAACATGTCTTGTGAAGAGCAGACTTTGATAGATCCCTGTTCTTTAAATAAAACAGGGTGCTCACTCACACCTGATTGTCATCCCATTGATTGAAAACACCTGACTCTAATTTCACCTTCAAATTAACTGCTATCCTAGAGGTTCACATACTTTTGCCACTCACTAATATGTAATATTGGATCATTGTCCCAAATAAATAAATGACGAAGGGTTCTCTTTATCTACTTTTAGGACGTGTGTGAAAATCTGATGATGTTGTAGGTCATATTTATGCAGAAATATAGAAAATTCTAAAGGGTTCACAAACTTTCAAGCACCACTGTATATATTAAAAAACATTTGTTATCAACAGTCTTTTTAGTAGTCATTATCACAAAACTTGCATGTTCCGTTTAGTTCTATCAATGTTTTATGACTAGTCAGATACGACTGGAACACCACAGAAGATGACAGAAAACATTTATGGAGGAAATGAGCAAATGCCAAACTTAACAAGATCACAACAAAATGAATAACAGGAATAATAGCAAATGCCCTTATAGCGTATACATGTATATGGCCATACATATTATACATATTCTTACAAAAAAAAAAAATAAAATAAATGTTATACTACCTTCATTCTGACTTCATGGCCACCTTTGGTGGCTCAGTGACTAGCACTGTTGCCTCACAGCGAGAAGGTCCTGGGGTAGCTCCCAGTTGGAGCAGTCTGGGTCCCTTCCTTTTGGAGTTTGCATGTCCTAAACGTGATTTTTCACCGGGTGCTCCGGTTTCCTCCCACAGTCCAAAGACAGGCTTTAGGTTAATTGATTAAGCAATGTGGCCCTAGTGTGCTAGTGTATGTGCCCTATGATGGATTGGCGCCTTATCTAAGATTGTTCCTGCCTTGCGCCCTATGCCGCTGGCTAGGCACCAGCTCCCTCATGACCCTGTCCAGGATTAAGAGAATAAGAAAGTGACACTGTTTCACAACCAAAAACAACCATTAAAAAAATCCACTATGTCTCTAGTCCACCTGATGTGCCCAGGTATACTTTCAGGTCATTCTTTCAGGACTCTTTGCCCTCCCTTGTCTGTTGCTGTGGTGTGAGAGTGCAAATAATTGAGAAGCAGTTTGACCAATTGTTGCGTGCAGGGCATGTACATATTCAGTCAGTTGTGTTGGAGTAGCTGTAAAGTGACTATAAAATGCCAACGTCAACATGAAGGCAAAGGAAATTCCTGCCCATTTTATGCAATTTTGACATCCAGACCCAAAGTATTTTCCTGTCCCAAAAAGAGGACAGGAAAATGTGCAGGAAAAAGAGGATGTATGGTCACCCTAATTATGATGACCTGAGATCAATGTTATTAGTAACAGTGGTACCTTGGTTTTCATTATTAATTCTTTCCAGAAGGCTTGCCAAGAAATGAAGAGTACCGATCAAATTTTTCTCATAAGGAATTATGGAAATTGAATTAATCCGTTCCAGACTCTCAGAAAATCCACACTAGAAAAGGCATTATATGCATTAATGGAGTTGTATTGTACAGATGCTCCCTGATTTACGAAGAGGATATGCTCTGAAAAATACATCATAAGTTAAATGTACCATGAACTGAGAAGTTTAATGAGTGAAGTTTAATGAGTTTAATGATAATTAAAGTAATGATAAGTATGTCAATGTTTAAAGCACTTACAGTAACCTACAGCTGGGCAGAATCATTAATGCAAAGCTTATTTTATAATAAAGTGTTAAAAAATCTCATGTAATTTAGTGAGTAATGTAGTGGATTGAAAGTGAAAAGTAAAAGCAAAACACTTACTCTATTGGTGAACTAAGGGCGCTAGCATAGCTGCTAAGCAAGCTGCAGCCTAGCTTTTAGTGCTACTTTGGAGAAGTAAGATATTTGCAAATGCCACCCTTTCTCTGTAAGCCCAGAGCAAACAGCACTAAGACAATGACTAAATAATCTTATTGCATGCAGTCTCATTTAAATGCCTTGTTTTCTGGGTTATTGCTAATAATCAGAAGGGTGTTGCCTGTGCAGATTTAGGTAATAGTTGCAGTTGCACAGTGTATGTAATTCGTGAGATTAGTGTCATTTACAGATGAGTAAACATTTCAAAGGAGAAGCAGAAGGGAAAATTTCTAAGCTAGCATGATTTTAATGGACCAATTTTCCATCAGGGTTGTGTGCAGAATAATTCGTCTTCTGGTTGTTGTTGCTGTGCTCCAAAGCCTTCCATAAAAGGTTGGTAGAAAGCCTGTGCATTGAATGACACACAAATCCCACCGGTGACACACCATCACCTTAGCCAATGGTGCAAGAAATTCCCATAGCAGCCACACTTGGCCCTTCAATGTATCAGTCACAACACCTGCCGGCTGTCCTGGCTGGATGTCAGTCTTTGTGAATTCATGGTTTTTGTTTTTAATGTGTGTCTTGGTGTACACCTTTTTCATTTTAGGCCATCTCTCATTGTGTACGGCATGTGGGAACTGGTGGTCAGTGTGTTTAACAGCGTTTTCATTCAGCCACTTGGCAGACATATTCGTCCGGGGAGACTTGGACAGCATTGAGGGATTCTTCAGCTCGGCACACTCTGAATACAAATTGCAGCTAAATGATAGTCAGTGCTAATTCAGCAATGCTAACATAATTTACAGCAACAATAATAGCCTCCATTGCCGTGGCCCTGAGGGTGATTGATTAAATTTAAGTCATCAGTGGGTCGTTTTTACAGAGGTGTGCTGGCACAGACTTGAAGCAGCGAGGTCGCGGGAGAGCATGGTGGAGAATAAATCCCAGGTTTGTAATTCAGTGACAACAAACATTGCTCACACACTGGGAAGCGTGTCAGGGACAGCTAATGTTCAAACGCTGTTTTGTACGGCATTCTCACGTAATCCACACTTATTCTTTATTCAAATGGCTGTCTGCTGGACTTAAAATTGAGTTTGCATTTAGGAGGATTCTGCTTGCTAACACAGAGGGTGGATGATGCTGTAAGGCATGGGGTAATAATTTGCTATTTTGACTGGCAGCCTGGCAAATAAACAGAGAAGCCTCATACTGTTTCTTGTAGACACTGTGATGTCAGTAGGTGTTAGCTGACATGGGCACATGGGACCTTGAGAAAAATACTGAAAGGTAGATTGGGGCATTGGGGAATTCTGGGAATGAGAGTTGAGAATATTTGGTTGTTTCGAGTTTTTAAAATACCATTTTAGGTTGACAAATGTCAAAATAAAGGACTTGTACTAGTTACTCAAGCTGTTGGTTTGACCAAAAAGACTGGATGTTATTTTGGACTGGAATCAGATGTCAAACAATGCAGTGGTTTAATGGCTGTAACACCCTACAATGCTAATAGGGATCCAGTAATGTGGAAAACTGCTGTCTTTCTGAAAACTCTGGTCCTGGATATATTTGGACTGTGTTTTTCTGTTATTGATTAGACAGTGTGACTGTTATCGATTTGACTAGTCCTGTCTCTTCTTCTCTGTACTGGATAGCTGATATGTGTAAGTGATACACACTGAGTGCAGCAGAATCATCCAGTTAGTTGATAGACATCAATGAGACCTAAGCTGATCCTCCAGACCTGGACAAGTTTCACGAAAGAATGTCAAGTGCAGCAATTAATTCATGAACCATGATCAGGTACTGCGTTTTCATAAATTATATTATGATTTATGCATGATTTACAGTCATGAATGACAATGGCATGACTGTTCAAATACTGGTCCGTGGATCATGCTATACTCCCTAATGAAAATGATCTGTTAATGAGGGAGAAAAGTGGGTAGAAAAGTGGGCATCAAATTCCACACCATTTCCTTATTACCAAACCCAAGATAAAATTCTGTGTAATAGAATATATCATAATCAGCACATTTTCAGTCTTCTGTACCACACCAACCCTAGACTAATTTACAGTGGAGCATAAACGTTTGACCTGAAACATCATCAGAGTTTCAAACGAGACAAAAGTATTATACTTGATCATTTTTGTATTAAGAAAATGATCCAATATTACATAACTGTGAGTGACAAAGGTATGGGAACCTATAGGATTAGCAGTTCATGTGAAGGTGAAATTTGAATCGGGTGTTTTCAATCAATGGGATGACATTCAGATGTGAGGAGCCCTGGGGTGTTTAAAGAACAATGATCTATCGAAGTCTGATACATCAAGTATCACTGTAGCTCACCTGTAATTTTGTGTGAGTAGGTGTGCTGGTGTTTCAGACACAACGAGTGATGTGCGTCTGATGTTTATGTGATGGATATGCTAGATTCAGTACTGTGCAGATCCAACAAGATCCATGCTGCCTTTCTTCCACTCTAAAGTAGTGTGCAAAAGTCTTAGGTCATCATTAGATTTGTTGCTTTAGAAATGGTGTAATGACTATATATAATATTGTCAATGATTGTTAAGGATAATACTGTTTTCTACTATTAGCTTTAACACCCTGTTCCCTTCTGAAAAAGTGGTTTCTTGGCTGCTGCACTTCCAAAAAGACCATTCCTGATCAAACTTGTTTGGACTGTACAAGGACACTGTAGCCTTAAGAATCTGCTTGTTTAGTTTTTTAATATTGTACTCAAATTTCCTATATTTTGTGGTATTTTTATATAATAAAGAGACAGCGAAATAATGATATATGGTCATTATTCTGTTTCTAATAGTGGCCTAAGACTTGTGCACAGTATGTTTGTTGCTTCGCAGTTGATGCCTCATTGAAGCACTGTTATTGAGCAGCCAGTGTTTACAGATAACTACTTTGAGTTAGTATTAGTTCTAATGTATGCATGAAGACCGTCTTTCAGTTTCTCTGTACTAGTCCTCTGGCATAATCACCTATGCTGGCAAATAGAGGAGCTTCATTAATTAACAGCTTCGGTGGAACCAGACGGGCACTTTACAAAAGCCACAGGAAGCTTCATCAAAGCCCGAGTTTCACAGCAGTGCAATTTAACGCCATTCTCTGGCAGCTTAGCATTTAAAGTCTTCCTAATCAAAAGGGATCTATGTTTTTTCATCTCAAATATTCATTGCTTTTATTAAAAGCCTGTTGTAGGTGAATGAGTGTGTGTAGGTGCATACATGAGTGTGCATGTGCCTCGTGTTAATTCCAAGCCTTGTTTAGCAAGGGTGGTCAAGACATTGATCACGAGTAAAGGATTTTGTCAGATTACTTGTTTCACGCCCAGCATGCACATGTGGGATGTTTGTCCTGTTTGTTTATTTAACATCACATCAGCTTCAGTGGCTGGTCACGACAGGAACAAGGTTATTCACAAGCACATGGTAACATCGGAACTAGTCATACACACTCACAATGGGCCAATTTAGCATAGTCAGTTAACCTAATGCATGCCTTCGACTGTGGGAGGAAACCTCGGATCCTGTCCGAGGTCAAGATTGAACCAGTGACACTGGAGCTGTTAGGTGACCATGCTGACAGGTCCATGTGGAATGTAATGAGGGATAGAATGTAAGACAACAGAGCTCACACAGATTATGTTCAAACTTTATACTGAAGTGATGTGAGGAAAATTATTGATTTTCAAATGACAAATGATAAACCTTGGGACTAATAGCTCCTAGTTTACCATAAGTAATGGTAAATGGTAGTCTTTCAAAGTCTTTTTATCTTTTTATAGCACATTTTTAATAGTCTTCACTACAGTACAGTTACAAGAATATTTTGGAGATATGGGACAAATAAAATCTGCTGTATATCTGGCAGACTTCTACATCTGGACTGAATGGCTGAACTGTGTTCTCTGGAGTGTTTCCTGTGTGAATTTGGATTTAACTTGTCAAGACTTTCTATATCTTGTTTTATATTTAGAGACTGGATTGACTTAGATTTGAGGTGGAACCTATTTTGACTGTGCGGTGGCTCAGTAGGTAGCAGTGTCACTTCACAGCGAGAAGGTCCTGTGTTCAGTCCCAGGTAGATGTTCTCCCTGTGTCCACATGGGTTTGGGTACTCCGTTTTCCTCCCACAGTCCAACGGCATGCCTGTTAGGTTAACTGGTGTCCCGAAGGTACCCAGATTGTGTCTATAAATGTGTGAGGAATCCTATCTAGGGTTGTTTCTGCCTTGCGCCCTGTGCCACCAGCTAGGCACCAGCTTTCCTGTGACCCTTATCAGGATTAAGCAGTTAAGAAAATTTTAATTAATGAGTGAATGGAACCTATTTCTTCAATTCCAATACAGGTAATATAGATGGCCTGAAGTGGAATGGAATGGATTGAAAATGTTGTATGAACTGATGATATTATGAAGCCCTGGCCAAAATACTATTTATGTTAATTTTATTGTAGCTTCATCAGCTAGGACATACTGTAGGTGTACATAGAAAAAATAAGAGCTATTATGTAGAGGAGATTCTTTTTCATTAATGTATTTCGAAAAGCTTCTGAGAAACTACATACAGCAATGAATGGATCTTCGGGTGAGGCAGCAGGAGACTGTTATTTATTTAATTATTAATGTCATGTCAGCATCGATGACTATATCCATGGCAGGAGCAAGTTGACGGTTGAACCCGTCAAACATTCTCACACTGCAAAAGGCTACTGAGAGAAAAATAAGAAGTGTATGGGTGAATGATAGGGGACCTGAGAAGTTTTTGGAAATAAAATATGAGTTTTGGTGAGTAAAAAATAGGAAATAATGATAGAATATATTAGAAGTGAGAATTATATAATATAAATGCTTTTATGAGTAAGAACAAATGCCCTGGGGAGGAATGATAGCAACTTTGGGGAAGTTTTAGGAAAAACACACATTTTGGGGAGGTTGAATTGAAGCTCTGGTAAGATAGGATTAAAAAACTGGAGCACAGAAGAGAAAAAAATGAGAAAGAATGATATGAACTCATGGGACTAAACAATGGGAACAATAAGATGTAAAGATAGCAAAATGTAGGAGCAATAATATGACACCTGCTGTTTATAGATAGGAGTTGTGTAAAGCAAGTACAGATATGATAGTTAAGATGTGAACTGTTGGGAGTTGGGATGTGAGCTTCAGGGAATTAGGGTGAGAACTGGAACGTTAGGATGGGAGCTGATGGGACTTCTGGGAGCTGACATGAATGGGAGCACTGGGGAGTAAGAACAGGAGAAAGGGAACCCTGGACAGATGTGATTTGAAAAGTTAGGGAATAAAATATACACGTTTTGGAGAGTAAAGAAGAGGGAGGAAGCACATTAATTGTGCAGAAATGTAAGAAAAGAAGCAAGATTTGGGGAGGTCTAATTTGAGAAGGAAAGGAAGTCTAGTCAGATAAGCAGGAATCACTTGGAAGTGGCAGAATATATTTATAATATATTTATTAAGTTATATAACTTGTCAAAATTGTTGTATTAACTGTGAATGAGTACGTTCTAATTCCTTCATTACCAACAAAACTCTAAACATCTATACAGTCAATAATAATATGGCATATTTATAATAATCCATCTGTATATATTATGGGACTGTGGTAGCCTAGTGGATAAGGTACTGGACTATGGACCAGAAGGTCCAGGGTTCAAATCCCACCTCTGCCAAGCTGCCACTGTTGGGTCCTTGAGCAAGACCCTTAACCCACAACTGCTTGGATTGTAAGACTGTAAGTCGCTCTGGATAAGGGCGTCTGCTAAATGTTGTAAATGTAAATGTAAATGAATAGTCATTTGTGTTGAATCCATATTCCAAATCATTTTCACAGGTGTATTTATAATTTACAAAATATTAAGACCCATTTGTAATTACTGCTTTAATAAGAGGACAATGTGCTTGAGTTTCATTGGTATGTAAGTATTCTTCTTATATCGTCCTTGGTTGGATTTTGCAGAGGTGCTTCACCTTTATGTTATACAGCAGTCATCATCTAGTGCAGCACTGTGTAATTTGGTTCCACATGTTAATAAACCAATTACCAGAACAGTGGGTAAGCAGTGGTCAATAGTGAAGCCTCCAGTCAATAGTGAGTTTTTTCTTTAGTGCTCTAGGTACTAGACAGGAGAAATCCATGAAGGCTATAATATTGAGACTGTTACAGTGTGTTAATGAGGCCTGAAATTTAAGTCTTAAATTTGATCTAGAGCAGAAAGTGGTGATGAGTGACCTTGGATCTTCTGATTAAATTATAATGCCACAGGGTCAATACAATGGCCGGTGTATTCTAGGTACTTTTTTGGCTCAGTTGTTATATTGTAGAGAAGCAGCAATCCTACCATTACCTGTTCTATAGCAGGTACTTTCACCTAAGATTAAACGGTATTGATTTCATTGGCTGAAAATGGTCAGAACTCTTGTGTTGTCAGAGCTTTTAGTTTTTCTTCGCTTCCATCTGAATAATGGTCAAACCAAAGTTCATCTTGGTAATTCAAATGGCAGATTGACTGAAGGACCAGTGTGGGTGAAACATGTTAAAAGAAGCAGAATATTGACATCTTTTTGATTGAAAAAGTTACCCAGTATTTCATGAAAATGATGTTGATGACCCCGCTCTGTGGCTTAGAATCAGATTCTGTATGAATTGTAAGAAGTGTTCAGAAAAGGTTCAGAAAGCAATGCCTGTATATTGTAATTGGCAGCAGTGTATATCGGCTACTTGTTTCCTTGTTAAGACTAATTCAGTGTTATTTTGTTCATGACTGTTATGTACAAATCAATTGACATGTTAGTGGTCTTTTGGTGTTTGTTTCTTTTTTCGGTGCTGAACAGAATCCTCACCTGGACCTATGTGTTTGTGTCTCCACAGCACTAAGAGACAACCGGATTGATCTGGTCCGGGCTTCATGGCAGGAGCTCACTATCAGCATCCGTGAGGTTACACTTGGAGACGAAGGGCTCTACACTTGTTCCCTCTTCACTATGCCTGTCAAAACAGCCAAGGCCTATCTGACTGTACTGGGTAAGAACTACTGACACAGGTCCTTCCTACTCAACAGTACTCTGTAGTGTATGATCAATAGTTATTTTTAAGTCGAATTAAATCATTCCTGGATATCCTCTATTAAGCATTTCAAAGCTTGCGCTAGTAACAACTCAAATAGTAGTTGAGTGTCTACATTTATACTAGATGAACGTTTGCTAATATTGAGAAACCAAACCACAGCCTATTGCATGAACGTTTTTTTATTAGAGACCAGGAATTCTCATTTTTTTACACCTTACCAGTATTGCTTTATTGTTGCACATTCTTAGTCTGTTTTATTGAATTCGGGAATCTAAACAATTCTTGACAGGCAACCAATATCTCTCCATCAGAACCCACCAAAATTAGTTTGTTTTCTGGAAGACTTTGATAGATAGATTTTTACCTCATAAATCCATGGCAGTGTTTCGAGTCTAACAATGTCGGGTGTCTGGGTTTAATGAAGCAGATTAGTTCTCAGGCCATCACAGAAAGAGTTTAATAAGTTATATAATCAGTTCTTTTTTCTTCATTTGGCAATCAAAACAAACAAATGCCATTCCATTGCAATCTCTTTGTGACATTAATTTGCTAATGTGAGCATAGCCTGACCACAAATGCATAATTACATAACATAATTTAATGTTAATTAGGTACCCAATTATCAGTTTAGTTTTAATTACTTTGCCATAATGCCATTACAATCACTGCAAAGATGCGTATTGTGTGTTAAGTGTATTGGGCCAAGTTTATATATCTATCCGAGGATGAAATGTCCTCACAAGGATAGAAAGCCCTGACATTTTTTATCCTGTGGGACATTTTGCTTGTCCACAAAATTAAAACTTTGGGGTTAGTTTGTGTGAAACCGAAAGAGCCAAAAGAAAACAAAAAGAACCCAAAGGTTTCCTTTTTGTTACAGGGGTTAAGGTTAGGGTTATGTGTGGTATGAATAAGCTACAATAATCATGTTGTCAGTAGAAAGTCCCCAAAACATATGTTTGCCAAGACTGTATGTGTCCGTGCATGTGTATGTGTGTGTGTCCATGTTTATATTACATTGTGGGGACCAAATGTCTACACAAGGATAGAAAGATCTGACATTTTTAACATTGTGAAGACCTTTTGCTGGTACCCACGAGGTTAACTGCTATTTTACAAAAACTACAACTTTCTTTTGAAAAACCAAAAAAGTCAAATATTTGCTTTAGGTTAATGAGGTTAGTGTAGCATTAATTAGCTACTGTAATCATTATGTTAATGGCCGGTCCCCAGAGAGTGAGACACGATATGTATGTGTAGGTGCTTGTGTGTAGCAGAAGCCACTCATTGTGAATCAGGGTGTAATTAATTCACTAACCATGTTCAGTGATGTAGGAAAATTTGCAATTTATGCATTTATAATTATTAGCTTTATTTTTAAATGCACATAACAGATCCTAACACAGCTTTGAAAATAGCAATTAAGGTAAGCGGCACCATGAAACTGCTTATTTTAATACTAATTGCTAATGTCATCAGACCAGTGCAGTTTTAACTTTAGGACGTGTTTCATTTTTTTCTCAGAGTTTGAAATATGTATGTAAGCAAAAGATTCTGACCTAAGAAAAACAAGAGCAAGGACAGTGAAACAAAGACATGTTTAGGTTTGAGTGACCGATACCATGACCACCAGAACCAGCTCTATTTAGAAAGCCTTCTAAGAAGAGTGAAAGCTGCTGAGTTGTAGCAGTAAATGGGAGGTTAACTTCTTACTAGTATCCATGATTTGGTTGCAATTTTTAGATGTCCATAAACTGTTGACTATGAAGTGTGTGTTGTCTGGATTTCATGTAGTTTGTAGAAATACAATTGCAGTATCTAGCCCTTGGGAGAAATAGGTCCAGAAGGCTTAATATCTTATTCCTTCATCGATCAAAACCCAATATCATTATCCTGTGTAATGGTTCCAATTTGATTTCCCAACATTTATGCTTCTTCACAGACTAGCCTTGGGTCATATGTATAAACATCAAGCCCTCTTACATGTTTTAGATATTTAATGCTCAAAAATAATCAGAAAGAGAAAGTATCTCCACTTGGTGCAATACATGAGTTATGTGGTTGATATAATGTCATGTTTGCTACACTGTTCTAACTTACAGAAATATAACTTTAAAGTTGACACTATGCATTTAATACAATTCATCAATGTCACAACCTCCATTTTATCAAAGATAAAGCTTTATGCTTCAGTGCTATAATAATTTGATCAAATACCAACTATGAATGAAAGGTCCAAATTCAAATTAACCTTTGCAGAGGACAATGCCCTGGGCGGAACTATAGGATTTAAGCAGGTAATTTGTAAAATACTGATAAAATATCTCAAATGTGTTCATGCTCATCTGCAGCAGATTCAGACATGGCTCTTTTATATACTTATATTGGGACTTTTTCCAAAATGTCATAGCCTTCAAGAAGTTCTAACATAATCTGCGCTGAATAAAAACTCCACAGTCATAGCATCCATTTTAGGTCTCATTATGACAGTTTCAGTATTGTTTTGGTCTTCTCTCTCTCTCTCCTTGTAGGTGTTCCAGAGAAACCAGAGATCAATGGTTTTACAAAGCCAGCTATGGAGGGCGACCAGATCACCCTCACATGTGTTACCTCAGGCAGCAAGCCTGCCGCAGATATCAGGTGGTTCAGGAACGAGAAAGAGATAAAAGGTACAGTCCAGTTTGTGTTGAATCATGGTCCTCTTGGTGAATTATTTAACAAACTGATCTTCAAATGGGAGTTTTGAGTGTTTTATAATGTATTCACTTTTCACATTTTCTGAGAAAATAACTGCCTTAAAGTTACATCATAATCAATTACTAATGCAAATGCCTTACAGTATTTACATTTATATGTTACTTTTAGTGATTTGGTAGATGCTCTTATCCAAAGCGAGTCATAAAACATGCAAACAGTTCCAGGTACCACAATAATATCTTTATCATCAATATTTAGAGTTACGTGTACAAAAAATTCAAAATACTTCAGAATCAGCAATAATGAAAGTAACTTGGTTGTAAAGCATCAAAAATTTGGTAGCATGATTATAAAGTTATAAAAAACAAAAGTTATTAAAGGAAAATTGATGTTAAAATGTAGTGAAGTTAAGGTAGCATTGGCAGAAATATTGTTAGGCTACAGTATATAGAAACATTTACCTCGATGTTCTTGTTCGTGGTTATTGCACTAACATTGCACATGCATTAGGTAGAGATTAGGATAAACACTGCAGGAGTATCCTTATAAACCTTAAACAGTAACTATTCTGCCATATGTTAGCACAGACTACACTCTGTGTATTTCCATAAGCAGCATATTTACTCATGTTGCTTCATCCAGGTGTGTTTCTGGTAATCAGGCAGATTAGAAGCAGCGTGATAACCAAAACATGGCAGCAGGTTGAGAGATCGGTGTCCATCCTTCTCTGCTTCCAAGTTGGAGGCATCAATTGCTTTAGTCAAAGCACTTCTAAAAATACAGCTGTTCTCATTTGCAAGGTAACCAGTCTTTCAAGCAAGGGAAAGCTGAACCATGCTGTTAATTTCTTTGTTAGGATCATGGACATACAGGAGAGAGTGGTTAGACTGAGATCATGTACATTTCATTAGATGGAGCTTTCTTCACAGAAAATATGGTTCATAGGTATCCATGTCCTAGAAGCAAAAAACTCTGACGTACTCCACTAGGTCTCAGAACGTAACTGTGAATTAAGTCTCAAAAAATCTAAGTTTGTAGAACTGTATAATATGTACTGCCTGTTTGTTTCTTGCAGAGCTCGTGTTAGTTTAGAAAATCAACTAAACATGTCACCTGACAGCAGTGCCCAAAGCTTTGCATAAGACTGAAGGAATAAGCCAATTTAATGCAGTATTTGTTATTAATTAGTCTTTTTCTGTGTTGGTGGAACAAACTGCAGGGACATTGTCTTTGAGTAATTAGTGTGGTTGCCTATATAGGCAACCACACTATTGAAATCCGAAAGTATTATTATTCCGTTTATTATTATTATTATTATTCCACGATTTTCGGCACGTTTCAACTGCCGCAGCTTTCGAGATATCGACCCCGTTCTCCAGCGTCATGGCGTTGGGTCATGGTCGTAGAAATGGTGTGCGCTGTATAGGGCCCCCCGGTCGTACTTTGGGGGCCCCGCAGGGGCCCCCGCAAAGTCCCGCGAATTTTCCCATAGGAAATGAATGGGCAAAAGTTACTGAATCATAAACTCAGTCCAGTTTTTCGACCTACGGCCACGAAATTCGGCAAGGCTTTGTCCCGGGGTGCAATCTGAGGTTACCATGTGATTGCCATTGGGGCCACCTATGGACCCCGGGTTGGCACTGGGGCCTCTGGGTGGGGCCAATGACTGTACTCATTCAGTTTTCCGACCTACGGCCACGAAATTTGGCAAGCTTGGTCCCCGGGTGGCAATCTTAGGTGACATGTGAAATGCCCTTGGCACCTATGGACCCCCGGGTGGGCACTGGGGCCCCGCTGGCTGGGCCAATGACTGTAACTCAGTCAGTGTTTCGACCTACACCCACGAAATTTGACAGCTTGACCCGGGTGGCAATCTGAAGTGATAATGTTAATGCCCATGGGGCCCATGAGGCCCCGGGTGGGCCACTAGGCCCCGGGTGGGGCCAAGACTGTAACTCAGACATTTTTGACCTACGGTCCACGAATTCCGTCCAAGCTTGGGATCCCCGGGTGGCAATCTGAGGTGATATGGTGATGGTCATGGGGCCCCTGAAGACCCCGGGTGGGCACAGGGCCCCTGGCGTGGGCCAATGACTTGTAACTCATTCATTTTCAACCTACGCCCACGAACTTCCGGCAAGCTTGATCCCGGTGCAATCTGAGGTTATATAGTGATGTCCCATGAGTCCCATGAGGAACCCCGGGTGGGCACTGGGGCCCCTGGGTGGGGCCAATGACTAACTCTGACAAGTATTTTTCGACCTACGGCCACGAAATTCGGCAAAGCTTGATCCCGGGTGCAAATCTGAGGTGAACATGTTGGATGCCCCATATAGCCCCTATTAAACCCCGGTGGCACGGGTCCCCCTGGTGTGGCCCACTGACTGTAACTCAGTCAGTTTTTTTCGATCTACGGCCACGAAATTGTTTGTCAAGCTTGGTCCTGAGTGCAATCCGAGGTGATATGTGGATGCCCATGGTCCCCTTATGACCCCGGGTGGGCACGTTGGCCCCTGGGTGGGCAAATGACTGTATCAGACATTTTTCGATCTACGGCCACGAATTCGGCAGGGCCTTTTGGTCCCCGTTTTGCATCTGAGGTGATGTGTGATGCCCATGGGGCCATTGCAGAGTGGCAACCACACTCGCATTTTTCCTTCAGGAAAATGTCACCTCTCTAGTTTTCCGTTTAGTATTATTATTATTATTATTCCCCACGATTTTTCCACTTTCAACTGGCCGCAGCTTTCGAGATATCGACCCCGTT
Organism: Ancistrus triradiatus; assembly: GCA_025084515.1. Classification (NCBI taxonomy): domain Eukaryota; kingdom Metazoa; phylum Chordata; class Actinopteri; order Siluriformes; family Loricariidae; genus Ancistrus; species Ancistrus triradiatus. The sequence goes on along the minus strand of JAJAGP010000069.1, from coordinate 567,409 downwards.
CCAGCGTCAGGCCGTTTTGTCCTGGTCGGGAAGGGTGGTGCTTGTCATAGGGCTAACCGGCGAGGTGTTAGGAACCTTCCTTTTTTTTGTCCTCCTCCGGTTCCCCGCAAAGTCCGAATTTTCCCATAGAAATGAATGGGCCAAAAGTTAATGAATCAATATCTCATTCCAGTTTTCGACCTACGCCATGAATTCGGAAGGCTTGGTCCCGTGTGCAACTTGAGGTGATGTGTTAATGCCCCATTTGGGCCCGCCTATGAACCCGCGGGTGGGCACTGGGGGGCCCCCTGCCTGGGCCATGAACTGTAACACAAGTCCGTTTTTCGATCCTACAGCCCACGAAATTCGCAAGCTTGGGTCCCGGGGGGTTTGCAATCTGAGTGGGGACTTTTGGTTTGCCCATTGGACTCCTCCTGGACCCCAGGTGGGCACTGGGGCCCCTTGGCTGGGCCCAATGACGGTAACTCAGTCATTTTCGTACCTACAGCCACAAAATGTCGGCAAGCTTGGTCCCGGTGCAAATCTGAGGTGACAGTAATGCCCATGGGGTTCCTATGGACCCTCGGGATGGCACTGGGGCCCCCGATGGACCCCGGTTTGGGCCCTGGGGCCCTGGCTGGGCCAATGAACTGTAACCTCATTCAGTGTTTTCGACCTACGGCCACGGAATTGGGTTTAAGCCTTGGTCCGGGTGCGATCTGAGGTTGATATGGTGATGCCCATGGGGCCCCTGTTTACCCCGGGTGGCCATGTGGGAGGGCCTTCTGGGCCCGGCCAATGACTGTAACTCAGTCAGTTTTTCGACTTTACTGCCACGAAAATTCGACAAGCTTGGTTCCGTGTGGCAATTGAGGTTGACTGTGATGCGCCCATGGGGCCCCTAATAGACCCAGGTGGGCAGTGGCCCCTATGGACCCTGTCTGGGCACTTTGGCCCCCTGGGTGGGCCAAGACTGTAACTCAGTCAGTTTTCGACCTACGGCCCACGAAATTCGGCAAAGCTTGGTCCCCGGTTGCAATCTGAGTGATATGTTGGGTGCCCGAAGCGGCCCTATGGACCCTGGTTGGCCTTTGTGGACCCTGGGTTGGGCCAATGACTGTACTCAGTCCCAGTTTTTGTGAACCTACGGCCACGAAATTCACGTCAAGCTGGTCCCGGGTGCAATCTCGAGGTGAATAGATGTGATGCCCATTGGGGCCCCTAATGGACCCCGGTGTGGGCCCTGTGGACCCTGGGTTGGGGCCCAATGCTGTACTCGATCAGTTGTCGACCTACGGCCCAGACATTCGGGCGCAAAGCTTGGTCCCGGGTGCAATCTGAAGGTGAAATATGTGGATGCCCATTGGGCCCCTATGGACCCGGGTGGGCCTGTGGACGCCTGGGTGGGCCCCAAAGATGTCAACCTCAATGTCCCCCAGTTTTTCCGCCCTACGGCCACCGAAAATTTGGCTAAGATTGGTCCCAGGGTGTGCAATTCTGAGGTGATATTGTATGCCCATTTGGTCCCCTAATGGACCCCGGGTGGGCCCTGTGGGACCCTGGGTCGGGCCCCTGTGTACACCCTGGTGGGTCCAAATGACCTGGATAAACTCATTCCAGTTTTTCCGACCCTACGGCCACGAATTTCGGCAAGATCTTTTCGGTCCCGGGTGGGTCAATCTAAGGGTGACATTGTGACCTGCCCATTGGGCCCCCTATTGGACCCCACGGGTGGGCCCTCGTGGATCCCTTGGGTGGGCCAATGACTGGTAACTCGTCAGTTTTCGACCTTCGCCCCGAAATTCGCCAAGCTGGTTCCCGGGTGCAATCCTGAGGTGAATATGGTGATGGGCCCCTTGGGCCCCTATTGACCCCGGGGTGGCCCTGTGACCCTGGGTGGGCCAATTGACTGTAACTCAGTCCAGTTTTTTTTTTAACCTACGGCCACTAAAATTCGGCAAGCTTGGTCCCGGGTGGCAATCTGAGGGTGATATAGTGAAATGGCCCCTTGGGCCCCTATGAACCCCGTGTGGGGCCCTGTGGACCCTGGGTGGGCCCAATGACTGTAACCTCCAGTCCAGTTTTTTTTTTCGACCTAGGCCACGAAATTCGGCAAGCCTTGGTCCCGGTTGGCAATCTGAGGTGACATGTATGCCCATTGGGTCCCCTAATGGACCCCGGGTGGGCCTGTGGACCCTCTGGGTTGGCCAAGACTTGGGTAACTCAGTCAGTTTTTTTGACCTAACGGCCCACAAAATTCGGCAAAAGCTGGTCCTGGGGTGCAATTCTGAGGTGATATGTGATGCCCATGGCCCCTATGGACCCCGGGTGGTCCCTGTGGACCCTGGGTGGGCCCAATGAACTTGTAAAACTCAGTCAGTTTTCGACCCTACGGCCTACGAAATTCAGCAGGCTTGGGTCTCCGGTGGTGCAATCTGAGTGATATGTGATGCGCATTGGACCCCGATGGACCCGGGTGGGCCCTGTGTACCCCGCTGGTGGGGCCCTTGTGGACCCCGGTGGGCCCTGTTGGACCCTGGGTGGGCCCTGTTGAAACGCCTGGGTGGGTCCAATGACTAACTCACTCAGTTTTTTTCGACCTACGCCACGGAATTCGGCAGCTTTGGTCCCGGGTGCAATCTGCGTGATATGTGATGGCCCATTGGCCCCTATGACCCTGGGTTGGGCCCTGTGGACCCTGGGGTGGGCCAATACTGTACTCCGTCAGTTTTTTCCGACCACGGCCACGGTGAATTCGGCAACTTGGTCCCGGGTGCAATCTAAGGGATGTGGTGATGCCCATTGGGGCCCCTATGGACCCCGGTTGGGGCCCTGTGGAACCCTGGGGGGGCCAATAACTGTAACTCGCAGTTTTTCCGACCTACGGCCACGAAATTCGGCAAGCTTGGTCCGGTGCAATTCTGAGTTGATATGTGGATGCCCCTTGGGCCCCTATGACCCCGGGTGGGCCTGTGGACCCCGGGTGGGTCCTGTGGACCCTGGGTGGGCCACATGCACTGTAAACCCAGTCCAGTTTTTTCGACCTACGGCCAACGAAATTCGCAGGCCCTTGGTCTGGGGTGCAATCTGAGTGATATTGTTGATGCCCATGGGGGCCCCTATGGGACCCCGGGTTGGGCCCCTGTGGACCCCGGGTGGCCACTGACTGTTAAACTCAGTCAGTTTTCCGACCTACTGCTCGAATTCATCAGCCCCTATGTTCCCGGGTGCAATCTGAGGTTGATATGTGATGCCCCATTGGGCCCCTATGGACCTCGGGTGGTTCCCCTGTGGGACCCCGGGTGGCCGCTGTGGACCCGGGGTGGTCCAATACTGTACCTCAGATCAATTTTTCGACCTACGGCCACGAATTTGGTTAAGCTTGGCCCCAAGTGGCAATCTTGAGCTAATATGTAATGCCCATTGGGCCCCCATGAGGACCCTGGTGGGCCCTGTGGACCCTGGGTGGGCCCTGTGGACCCTTGGGTGGGCCAATGCTGTAACTCAGTCCGTTCAACCTAACGGCCCGAAATTCGCGCAAGCTTGGTCCCCGGTGCAATCTGAGGAGATTGTGATGCCATTGGGCCCCCTATGGACCCCAGTTTGGGCCCTGTGGGGACCCCTGGGTGGGGCCAATGACGTAACTCACTCATTTTTTTGACCTACTGCAATGAAATTCGGCAAGCTTTGTCCCGGGTTGGCAATCTGAGGAGATATGTGATGCCCCATGGGGCCCCTATGGCCCCGGGTGGGCACTGGGGCCACTGGGTGGGCCAATGACTGCACCTCACACAGTTTTTTTCGACCTACGGGCCACGAAATATTTGCAAGCTTGGTCCCGGGTGCAATCGGAGGGACTATGTGAGCCCATGGGGCCCCCTATAACCCCCGGGTTGGGCCACTGGGGGCCCCTGGGTGGGCCAATGACTGTAACTCAGACAGTGTTTTCGACCTACGGCCACGAAATTCAGCAGCTTGGGTCCCCGGTGCAATCCGAGGTGAGATGTTGATGTCCCATGGGTCCCCTTTTGGACGCCTGGTGGGCAACTTGGGGCCCCTGGGTGCCAATGAAATGTCACTCAGTCTCAGTCAGTTTTTGACCTACGGCCACGAAATTTGGCAAGCTTGGTCCCGGGTGCAATCTGAGGTGATATGTGATGCCCATGGGGCCATTGCAGAGTGGCAACCACACTCGCATTTTCTTCAGGAAATGCACCTCTCTAGTTGTGATTGTTCTGCTAAATGGGATTTTAAGTTACCACAAATGTAAGGAAGACTTCTTTTTAGCACAGCACATTTAAAATATACAGACAGATAAATAAAAAACAGGCTGAAAACAGGAACCAGTGCAACTTTATTTTAATTGTAGTTTTTTTTTTTATAGTCGACTTTCCACTGTTATTACAGCATGTAACTGTACTGTGATTAAGACCAGTTTCACTGAACACATTTCTAAAGCTCATTAGTCACATACAGTATAAGTAGATAAGCTTACAGTTACCCACTCTTTCAGTGAGCTCCATATTAACATTGCTTATGGCTGTGGTATCTCAGTGGTTGAGACTCTGTACAACTAATGTGAAGATTTTTAATTTAAACCCTAACCAACATCCTTAGCCATCAATTGCTCCACTCATTAGTTAGTGGCTTTGGATAAGGGCATCTAATGAACTCTGAAAAAGAAAAAGAATTAATTGGTTTGATTCTCGTTTCAAATACAAACAGTACTTTCCATACAAAAATGTTCTTTTTTCTCCTTTTGTACTGCTCTTTTCTTTCTTTCTTTCTTTCTTTCTTTCTTTTTCTTTTCTTTTCTTTCTTTCTTTTATTTCTTCATTTCTTCCTTCCTTACTTCCTTTCTGACTGATTTTCTGTCTTTCTTTCTTTGTCTTTGTTTTTTTCTTTCTCCCATCATTCCTTTCTTTTCTTTCTTTCTTTCTTCCTTTCTATCTTCCATCATTCCTTTCTTTTTTTTCTTTCTTTATTTCTTTCTTTCTTTATTTCTTTCTTCCTTCCTTCCATCATTCTTTTCTTTTCTTTCTTTATTTCTTCATTTCTATCTTCCATCATTCCTTTCTTTTCTTTTCTTTTTCTTTCCATCATTCCTTTCTTTTCTTTCTTTCTTTCTTTCTTTCTTTTGTTCTTCCTTCCATCCATCATTCTTTTCTTTTCTTTCTTTCTTTTGTTTCTTCATTTCTTTCTTCCTTACGTCCTTTCTGACTGATTTTCTGTCTTTCTTTCTTTGTCTTTGTTTTTTTCTTTCTTCCATCATTCCTTTCTTTTCTTTCTTTTTTTCTTTCTTTCTTTCTTTTTTCCTTTCTATCTTCCATCATTCCTTTCTTTTCCTTTTTTTTTTTCTTTCTTTCTTTTTTCCTTTCTATCTTCCATCATTCCTTTCTTTTCCTTTTTTTTTTTTTCTTTCTTTCTTTTTTCCTTTCTATCTTCCATCATTCCTTTCTTTTCTTTCTTTCATCATTCCTTTCTTTTCTTTCTTTCTTTTTTTCTTTCTTTCTTCCATCATTCTTTTCTTTTCTTTCTTTCTTTTATTTCTTCATTTCTTCCTTCCTTACTTTCTTTCTGATTTCCTCTTTCTTTCTTCCACCACCGCCTTCTTTTCTTTCTTCCATCATTCCTCGGTCTTCCTTTCTTTCTTCCTGACTGATTTTCTCTTTCTTACTTTTCTTTCTGCCTTGCTTGCTTTCTTTCTTTCTTTCTTTCTTTCTTCATTCCACTTTCTTTTCATTCTATCTTTCTTTCTTTCACTGAAATCAAAATGACATCGACACAAACACATCACTTTTAGTTCGCTCACTTTAATAGGATAAGATTTTTTCCATTTTCCTTGCTTACTTTCTTTCTTTCTTTCTTCCGTCAATCTTCCCTCTTTTTGTAAATTAATATTAGTGAAGCCACACCCCATATGATCAGACAGTGAAAATATTTTTTTATGTACAAAATGTGCTCTTCTCTTCTGGACTCTAATTCAAAAATGTTGTGTAAGACTGCATACATAGCCAATTAAAAATGACCAGTGCTGCTAGCCCTGAACCTGAGTAACGTTAGGTAATGTTGATGCCATTGACTACTGGTACTAGAACCTTTGATATTTTGTAAGACGTGTAGTGGGAAAAAGCCTGGTGAGTTAAGCCAGCTACTTGTCAATGTCAAATTTTATCTTTCATTGACAGGTGGGCAGGTGTTAATTGTAAGCCTTTATTGTGTCCACACATATTCATTATTATCTTGTATTTACCAATCCAAACACAAAAGAGATCAGGGATTAGAGCACTGAAGACAAAGATAACATCTCTCTGTGGATTTAACAGGAGCAGGATATTTAACTGAAGCCTGATTAGACATAAGACAAACATCATTTAACTATAATTAACAGCTGGTGAAATAGCACTTGCTGACAAGTGTCAGGTAAGCGGACTGACATAAATGGAACATTTTATCCAGAGATTGCTGATGCCCAAGATAAGCCGAGTGTGCAAATCAGCTTATTTAGTCACAATCCTGTTAGAAACTCATACTTGGATATGCTGTGGAATTGACTGATGAAATCTAAAAATCAGATTGTTTAGTCTGAATGATGCAGAATTAAAATGCTCCTTATCAACAAGGATTATTCGGGGATTGTCAACAAGACCTTTAGAGAGGTTAGAGTATATTTATAGTGGCTGACGTGGAAGGGTTGCTTGTGGTAGAACAGTCTGTACACGTATTGTGCCTCGGTAGGTCGCTAGTAATTGGAGCCAAAGCATTTAGAATATCACTTGTTCACATACTTATGAACATCTAGTGAAATAATGTCATGCCAATCTCTTACACTGATTACTTAGATCAGATGGAATCAGCACGTCTGCACTAGGTTCTGTTGTTGTCTTCAGTGAGTTGCCTAAATCACCCATGTTTTTCACTGCTTATCATCTTTATCAGTGTACATGTCACAAGTGTGTTTTGTCTTTCATGCATTCCATAATGGATTGATAATGAGATGTCTTGACTCAGATCAAGAACAGGATATGATGTGTAAATAAGGGTGGTACAGTGTATCGAGCTGTCAATCTAAACTCGCATGCAGGGTGAAGATTGGGGTTGCTGTACAGAATGTGGTGTCAGCCATAGAAATTTTCATTATGAACATGTGCATCTGAAACAGTGATGGATGGATTCAATAACATGAGCAAGTCCCGGATATGCAGATGGAGTTTGTGCTGAGGAACGTAAAGCGGGAGATTGATAGATATGAGAGATAAACATCACTGGCGAGGCCAGTAATATACATAGGGGAGCTGTTAATAAAGGAATACTGCAAACTTTTTCAACCTCTAGTCCATTTGCAGCATATGGATGATACATGTGAGATAGTGTTTGCCTGTTCTGAGGAAAAAAACAGTAACATTTACTTGAAACTCACTTATAATGGAAGTCCAAAGGCCACTGTTAAAGTCTGTCAATAACAGGGGTGTAATGATACATCGTAACACGATGCATCACAATGCATTCATGTTTATTGCGGATCTAATGTAATTGCAGTAATACTTCTAATTTCAGGGTGGGTAGAGCTATTGCCTCACCACAAAGTCCTGGGTTCGATCCCAGAGTGGAGTGGCTTGAGTCGTTTCTGTGTGGAGTCTGCATGTCCTCCCCGTGTCTCCATGGGTTTACTCCGGGTGCTCCGGTGTCCTCCCACAGTCCAAAGATATGCACTAGGTTAACTGATTACACTAAATTGGCCATGATCTGGGTGTGTGTGTGTATATATATACAGTGGGGGAAAAAAGTATTTAGTCAGCCACTAATTGTGCAAGTTCTCCCACTTAGAAAAATGAGAGACGTCTGTAATTTTCATCATAGGTACACTTCAACTATGAGACAAAATGAGAAACAAAATCCAGGAAATCACACTGTAGGATTTTTAAAGAATGTTTTAATGTTGTAAATTATGGTGGAAAATAAGTAGTTGGTCAATAAATTTGGTTCAACTCAATACTTTGTAACATAACCTTTGTTGGCAATGACAGAGGTCAAACATTTCCTGTAAGTCTTCACCAGGTTTGCACACACTGTAGCTGGTATTTTGGCCCATTCCTCCATACAGATCTCCTCTAGAGCAGTGATGTTTTGGGGCGTGTTTTGCAACACGGACTTTGAAATGCTTTTTACGGAGCCACTCCTTTGTTGCTTGAGTGGTGTGTTTTGTATCATTGTCATGCTGGAAGACCCAGCCATGTTCCATCTTCAGTGCTCTCACCGATGGAAGGAGGTTTTGCCTTAAAATCTCACGATACATGGCCGTGTTCATTCTTCCCTTAACACGGATCAGTCGTCCTGTCCCCTCTGCAAAAAAACAGCCCCAAAGCATGATGTTTCCACCCCCATGCTTCACAGTAGGTATGGTGCAACTCAACATTCTTCTTCCTCCAAACACGGCGAGTTGAGTTTTTACCAAAAAGTTCTATTTTGGTTTCATCTGACCACATGATATTCTCCCAATCCTCTTCGGGATCATCCATATGCTCTCTGGCAAACTTCAGACGGGCCTGGACATGTACTGGCTTAAGCTGGGGGACACTCCTGGCACTGCAGGATCTGAGTCCCACTCGGCGTAGTGTGTTACTGATGGTAGCCTTTGTTACTTTGGTCCCAGCTCTCTGCAGGTCATTCATCAGATCCCTCTGTGTAGTTCTGGGATTTTTGCTCACCGTTCTCATGATCATTTTGACCTCACAGGATGAGATCTTGCGTGGAGCAGATCGAAGGAGATTATCAGTGGTCTTGTATGTCTTCCATTGTCTTACAATTGCTCCCACAGTTATTTCTTCACACAACCTGCTTGCCTATTGTAGATTCACTCTTCCCAGCCTGGTGCAGGTCGACAATTTTTTTTCCTGCTGTCCTTCGACAGCTCTTTGGTCTTGGCCATTTTTGAGTTTGGAGTCTGACCGTGTGAGGCTGTAGACAGGTGTCTTTTATACAGATAACAAGGTCAAACAGGTGCCATTAATACAGGTAACAAGTGGAGGACAGAAGAGCTTCTTAAATAAGTTGTTACAGGTCTGTGAGAGCCAGAAATCTTGCTTTTTTGTGGGTGACCAAATACTTATTTTCCACCATGATTTACAATTAAATTCTTTAAAAATCCTACAATGTGATTTCCTGGATTTTTTATTCTCATTTTGTCTCTCATAGTTGAAGTGTACCTATGATGAAAATTACAGACCTCTCACCTTTCTAAGTAGGAGAACTTGCACAATCAGTAGCTGACTAAATACTTTTTTGCCCCACTGTATCCTGAAAATTATTGTACTATAACAAAAATGGGTTCCACGTATCTTACAATTTGACTGCCCCAAATACTGTACTTAGACATTATAAAGCCTCAGTGATGTGTTCACAGGACAGGAACAATAGATTTTAATGACTATATTCCTGGTACTGCATTAAGGGGTTGAGTTATAATGAACAGTTAATTGCCACAAGGTTTGGTTAAGCAAGCTGCTGCAATATCTAATAAAATCACAGAAATGTAAAAAGCAGCGGGACAGATGGGCTCATGTTTTACACATGCTTAATAGCGCAGGTTTTAAAGCGCTGATATGGATTTAAACACTTTTTAAATGCTCAAGTGTGAATTGGCTTAATGCTCACAATGGCACTGTTATGGGAAGTGCTACATGAAGAGACTTCATAATGGAATGAAATTAGAGCCCTAAATGTAATGTTGTAAACAGATTTTCCCTTCTTTTCTGTTTAATGTTAGAATTATAGCCCATGGTAATTGCTCATACATCACTTTTTGCAGGAGATAGAAAAGTACTTTGATCAGAGAAGCTGCTTTATGACAGCAAAAGAGTTACTTTGACGTGTTTGATATTTGCTCCTGAGATTTATGTAAAGAGAGAAGTCTTTAGTCTGTGTTTCAGTCGTCTGGGACTGTTCATTTTTCCTGTGTTTGTACAGGTGTCTGTGTTTGCATCTGTGTCTTGTGTACAGGTGTGGTAATAGCTCCCATAATCACTGATTTCAGCATCTCTCCAGCACACTCGAGGTGTGATAAAGCCGTTTATTTTAGAGCTCCAGTGAGCTCTTCAGTGAGCAAGTCAGATTGAAGTGAAACACTGGGATTTCAGTAACATTCAGTCTTCTATTAAATTTTTGACTCTTGAGTTGCAGACCATCTCTCTCCTCCTAGAGTTCCCCTGCGCCCCATTCTTCATAGAGCAATAACTGTATGTTTCTTTTTTATGCTCTAAGCAAATCTTCTGAGATTTCTGAGATCAAATATTGCAAAGTGGCTCTGCAAGAGCATCAAATCATCTCTTTCCCACACACAGGTTCTTTTCCTCAAGGGTTTTCTATGGCTACATTCACACTGGTGGTCTCACACTGTTTCCTGCTTAAACATGATCTGTTGTTACGTTGTTCACATTGTGTTAATATGGTTGTATCTGACCAGAGTTCACACTTCTGAAATAACCAGAACAGTATATACAGTTTAACCAACTGAGATTTCCAGTATGGCTGGTATACCAGTTTCACTGCTCAATATTGTATTACAATTTACATTATAGTTTATATATGCACATGAAATTGCAAAAAATCTATATTCAGATGTTTAAATTCTTTGTCCCAGTTTCATTGACTGTGTACTCAGTCTACTGAACTAGTAATTTCCTAAACTTTTTTATGAGAAGACTTTCATGAATAAAAAGTTTTTATCTGTATACTTACTTTTAATATACAGTCTAAACTCGTTTCTCGCCCACGTCTGTTTCACAGATATTTTTGGTGAGAGGTGAGTTTGGTGACTTAACAAGGTTACACAAAAATAGACAAAGTGACATTCATAAGTGATGCTGACATAATGTGTTTTACTGAGCAGACCGTGCAATCGTACAATCACATTTACAATGTACATAAACATGTATGTACATGTACAGTTTCGATTCGTTTACGCAAATTTGAGAAATAGTCCTTGTTTGACGGTTGTAGGGCTGCAACAACGAATTCGATAAAATCGATAATAATCGATTATTAAAAGCGTCGACAATGAATTTCATTATCGATTCGTTGTGTCCCATGATTTATGTGTCCCCCGCCTTATCATATCCGCTTACGTTACTTGTGGCACTTGCGGTCAGCGCTGGAAAAAAAAACGAGCGATTGAACCGAGCGAGGCAGAACCGGCGCGGACGTGGAATCTTCAAAACAAGTTAGCGTTAAGGCTATGTCCACACGTACACGGGTATTTTCTAAAACGGTGGTTTTCAAATTCGTTTATTAAAAACATCGCGTCCACACAAGCACTGTTTAAACAAAAACGCAAAAACGCACACAGTTGCTGTCAAGATCAGAGCCACAACAGCAACGACAACAGCAACGTCCTATGCATACGAACATTTTCTCGCCATTGTTCTTCAACAACCACTTCGTTTTGAAAGCTGTCCCACCAACGAGAGGTCCAACCGGGGCTCGTCCCAAGCCGGCGACGCTGGGGGCAGGAACTGCTTCATGGGTGTGATGGATATAGTAGTGACCTCCGTAGCGCTTTCTGATGCCTCTGTTCTTCATTGTAATGAAAAAGTAATAATTGTACATTTATTTGTAGATCTGTAACAAGTTCGGTCAGCAGTGTTACAGCTGGCACTATTTTGGCTACGTCCGCTATTGCACACAATCGCCTCATGTAAACAAAGGAGATAACGGCGCACAAATGACGTTACAAACAAGAAACTTCGTTTTCCCCAGTCCACACGGCAACGCTGAAAACTGAGTTTCTGAAAATCTTCACCTTGGAAGGAGTTTTGCAAAAAAAAGTTCATTTTCGTGTGGACGAACGGTCAAAACGCATAGAAAAAGCTACGTTTTTAAAAATACCCGTGTTTGTGTGGACAGCGCCATATTCTCTAAAAAGAGAGCCAGCTTTAGCGTGGAGCATGTTGATATGATAACATTTTTGGATTGCAATCCAAAGTTCCTAAAGAAAGGGAGTGAATGAGTTTGTATGTAGTGTTTGCATCAGAGATGCACTTATTTTTCTTTATTATTTAATTTTAATTTATTAATGAATTTTATTTATTATTATTCATTTATTGTAAGCACTTATTTGCTCTGTTATTTAATGTTATATTTTTGAATAAAGACATGGAAACAAAGACATTTTTTTTTTAAATCTGATTCATCGATTAATCGAAAAAATAATCGACCGATTAATTGATTATTAAAATAATCGTTAGTTGCAGCCCTAGACGGTTGTTTCTGTGATGCGAAGCCCATGAAATTGAGTCTGCAATAACAGCAAAGTCATTATAAGATCAGTCTGTTCATTCAACATTGTGTTTTTAAATGATTTGTCAATTCTTAGGTAAAAACCTGCACACTTGTGCTTTTTGTGGCTGATTATAGTATAGGCTCTACAATGCCATGTGCACTATGTAGTGAGCGTATGCAACGAATAGGAAGCCAGTTGTTCTTTGCTGCAAATATATACGATTTTTTTATGTGAATACATAGTAGCTAGAAAAATTCTAACCAGGCATTTAAACATCCGTTACAAGATTCTTTTCATTATTTTCATTGCTTCCATACAAACACTGAGAACCGGTACTGCTAACGTTACCAGTAAAAGAATGTTCCTTTTTTTGGCTGCATATATCTTGGTCAGGGTCACAAAGAGTGGAGTGGGGAGTGCTTTATCCGGAGACAATCCCAGGATTCACTGGGCACAGGCGAATGTGTTTCCTGGATGTGATGCCAGTCAACTGCAGGGACCCATAAACTCTGCACCTTACCATCACATTGAAAGCTTTGAATGCTGCAAGCCCAGCATTCAAATCCAAGTCCTCAGGAACTGCTGTTTATAGCAGCTGGCTCTTACCTCCAAGCCACAGGAGCTGCTAAAATATACTCTAAATAATATTCCAGTGTATTTAAATACTTAGTTAATGAAATCTAAATGCAATTCAAAGACTTTTGTTGTTTAGGCCACTTTGTCATGCACAAGTAGGTGTCATATACTGTATAAGCAAAAAATCTAATTCGGGTCCCTTTTTGTCAGTGTAGCTGTAGAGAGTCTCACTGCTACAGTTCATTTGCTTATAATCTACAGTTGCATCTCTGTTCTTCCCGTGTGATGGATTAAACCACACATACATTGTGAAATCAATAAGCATTAGGAAAAGAACTCTACATTGAAAACATTTTTTTTGGATGTGGTTAAACGATGAATAAAACATGAGCTGTGATTTAGTTCTCTATCACGCCGGGCATGGACTCCCTCTCCCAGGCCTCTACAGAATACTGAGCTGATGTACACAATACACTTAGGAATACAGGGACTAGCAGCATTTGCATCTCACTCTTTATACAGAAGCAATACCACTTTTCCTTGTCACGGTTATCAGGTGCATGCCTGTACTGTACCTCAGAGTGGAACAGAATAATATTATCCACATCAAGTCTTTCTGAAGACGCTCTAGTTGTGCATATTACTTTTTTATGAGGCATAAGAAGGAAAGATCTCATATCATATTTTGTACATTTATTCTAGCGCTTTGCACTAGATTAAATTGAACTTCGTTTTATATTAAATAGTAATGACCCACACTGTGTTTTCAGTTTCACTGTCTCTCACTAATGACTCATCCAATGAATTGCCTACTTTAAAAATGTCACCATGGAAAAAGATATTTTTTCAGCTAAAGTTTTAAATTCATGCTTGTAGTAGATTGTATATAAAGAAATAAATTGTTTTACACTGGGCTTCAATTCTGCCTTACTGTGTAGCGTTTTAAAGACAAGTGACAGTTGATGCATATCTTTTTAAAAGTTTACATTTAATTATACAGTCTTGCTTTTGTAATTGACATTAAATATTTTATTCTTTAAAACGCTTTCCATAGCCATACGAGTGGACAATGTATGTAAGCATTTGTCACCTTAATTCAATGCAATGAACAAATAATTCAATAAATATCTTTAGAAAATAGTGTTTACCCGAATAATATATTAAGTTTCATTAGGCACTTTTATTAGAAACAGCAGGTGCAAGCTGTTATCTCTGGTCATGCTGGTGCTGGGCAGCCTCACTGTGCCATCAATGGATTCTGCTGGTCGGTTGCTGCACTACACAAGCCCCTGTTGAACTTGTAATGTTGCAGTTCCAACAACCAGCCAATAAATTACAAATATTATTGGCAAAACATATTCAAAATACAGATTTAAAAATTCAGCTAGCAAAAATACGTTTTATGAACAGATCCTTTACACAGTCCAAAGAAGACTTATTCTTTCACACAAGAGATACAGTGAAAAAACAATGGCTTGGATTTGAGTCACAAGGAGTCCTTAAATATCCAATTTATCTGGCTTCTCTACTGAAGATACGAAACCTATTGAATACCCCATTTTACCTTCATCTATGAGACCAGTGCTACATGAAGACAGTCTGCCAGTACCGACGCCACCAGACACATGGAACCTAAATGAGGCAGATGAAGACGCCGCAATGCCTGAACCAAATATGGAAAATGACACTGATCCAGATGATGAACCCTGCATCCCTCTTTATGCTCATCTGATAACACAGTCAAATGATCTAAATCTGGAGCAGATTAACTGTCATTAACTTTGATTAAATTCAAAACATTTATATAAATGTTTCTCCAAATGCTTACACGACAAAGCAATTCGGAAATTATTTTTGTGCTCAGCTTGACCTTGTCTATCATAATCTCAGGAAGCAGAACTTACCTGTACCCTTGTGTCTGACCTGAACATAGCCATTGATACTGACACTACATTACATAATGAAACTGATAATAATAATAATAATGTGTATAGCTTAAATGGGTATAGCGAAATGAACCATAACCACTATGGCCATGCTGTACATGCACGCTTTGCAATACGCATTTTTATGACAACTCAAAGGTAGTTGGTGAATTAAAACATATTTACTATAGCTTGTGAAATAGGCAGCTCTACTGCTAGTGAGTGAAACAATGCCAGTCAGCTGAACAAAAGAGGAAAAGAGAGGGAAGAAAAAAACTTGAATAGGCAAAGTAAAATAGAAAGTGAAGGACAGAACACTGACAGTATGCACATTAGAATCTTTCAGAACATTAAGCTTGCTTTTTCATCCTGTCAGCGGGGTTGGGGGACTGGGTGTTTAGTCTGTGTCCATCTCTGCAGCGCTGCATGAGTTTACTAATGCTAATGCTAATCCCTCCTGTGCCAGACAAAAGTTATTCTGCCTGTAGCCTGGGGTTTAACAGAATGTATTTACGTTATCAACCTCCCATGGCTTCCAGTGTATCATTATATATCCTGTTAAGCCTTGTGCACCTACCACTTATCCAAAAAGAAATCTGTGTCATTATGAATTAATTACACATACATAGTGTGTTTATTGAATGCAGTAATCATGTGAAAGTGTGGCATCCAGAGTCCTTAATCTGTTGCAAAAGTGTCAGTTATATGTGATGTATAGGTACATAAACCTAATGTCGGCTATATAGTTAGGATCTAATGCATGACCTACTGGAGTGATATGATAATATTATGTTTGTTGTGTGGAGGATGAAGAGACATCAAACCTTACTTAGCAATGTTAAGAAGAAATTGTAATTTGCTCTAGATTGTCCCCAGCGTGATAATAATTGTACATGCAGTGTGTTATATTCAGTGCTGTGAAAAAGTGTTTGCGCCCTTCCTGATTTCCTATTTTTTTGCATGTTTGTCACACTTACTGTAAGTGTTTCGGAACATCAAACCAATTTAAATATTAGTCAAAGACAACACAAGTAAACACAAAATGCAGTTTTTAAATGAAGGTCTTTATTATTAAGGGAGAAAAAATTCAAACCTATATGGCCCTGTGTGAAACAGTGATTGCCCCCTAAACCTTATAACTCGTTGGGCCACCCTTAGCAGCAACAACTGCAACCAAGTGTTTGCGATAACTTGCACTGAGTCTGTTACAGCGTTGTGGAGGAATTTTGGCCACTCATCTTTGCAGAATTGTTGTAATTCAGCCACATTGGAGGGTTTTTGAGCATGAACGGCCTTTTTAAGGTCATGCCAAAGCATCTCAATAGGATTCAGGTCAGGACTTTGACTAGGCCACTCCAAAGTCTTCATTTTGTTTGTCTTCAGCCATTCAGAGGTGGACTTGCTGGTGTGTTTTGGATCATTGTCCTGCTGCAGAACCCAACTTCGTTTCAGCTTGAGTTCACAAACAGATGACCGGACATTCTCCTTCAGGATTTTTTGGTAGACAGCAGAATTCATAGTTCCATTTATCACAGCAAGTCTTCCAGGCCCTGAAGCAGCAAAACAGCCCCAGACCATCACACTACCACCACCATATTTTACTGTTGGTATAATGTTCTTTTTCTGAAATGCTGTGTTACTTTTATGCTAGATGAAATGGGACACACACCTTCACCAAAGAATTCAACTTTTGTCTCGTCAGTCCACAGAATGTTTCCCATAAGTCTTGGGGATCATCAAGATGTGTTCTAGAAAAATTGAGACGAACTTTAATGTTCTTTTTACTCAGCAGTGATTTTTCGCCTTGGAACTCTGCCATGCAGGCCATTTTTGCCCAGTCTCTTTCTTATAGTGGAAGCATGAACCCTGACCTTAACTGAGGCAAGTGAGGTCTGAAGTTCTTTGGATGTTGTTGTGGGATCTTTTGTGACCTCTTGGATGAGTCATCGCTGTGCTCTTGGGGTAATTTTGGTCGGCCGGCAACTCCTGGGAAGGTTCACCACTGGTCCATGTCTTCGCCATTTGTGGATAATGGCCCTCACTGTGGTTTGCTGGAGTCCCAAACCTTTAGAAATGGCTTTATAACCCTTTCCAGACTGATAGATCTCAATTACTTTCTTTCTCAATTGTTCCTGAATTTCTTTGGGCCTCGGCATGATGTGTAGCTTTTAAGGATCTTTTGGTGTACTTCACTTTGGCAGGCAGGTCCTATTTAAGTGATGTGCTGATTGAGAACAGGTGTGGCAATAATCAGGCATGGGTGTGGCTAGAGACAGTGAACTCAGGTGTGATAAACTATAGTTATGTTATGTTTTAACAAGGGGGGGGCAATCACTTTTTCACACAGGGCCATGTAGGTTTGAATTTTGTTGTCTCTTAATAATAAACATCTTCATGACTACTATTTAAATTGGTTTGATGTTCCGAAACACTTAAGTGTGACAAACATGTAAAAGAATAGGAAATCAGGAAGGGGTCAGACACTTTTTCACACTACTGTAGCTATATCCCATGGCCATTATACTGATTTAAAGAGCATGTCATCTATGAGTTACGGTCTGGGATGTAACATGACATACTGTATAATCTGTGACACCACAGTATTATGTTTGTTGTGTTGTGAGTGAAAAGGAAAAAAACATGTCATGTGCTCTATATTAAACTATACAATGATCATAATTATACAAACAATGTGAGTTTAATGATGATATTGGGTGTATTTGCCATGCTTATATTTCTATGTTTCATTGTGACCAAATGTTCCCATAAGGATAGAAACAGCTGTTTTTTTTACCTTGTGGAGAGGTTTCTGGTCCTCATAAGGGTTTTTTACTTTCTTTAAAAAAACAAAAGTGTCAAAATATTGCTTTTGATTACTAAGGTTAAAGTTATAGGGTCATGTGTAGGTGTGGCATTAATAAGCAGCAGTAGTCATTCTGTCAATAAAGCCCCTTTCACACATGCACTGTAACCCTGCTGTGAACAGAGCAGGTAATTTTCTGGAGAATTCACAGTAGGGATTCTCCGGTGGGATTTTCGCACATGGACCGTAGCTGCTTCGTAGACTTTGTTGCTTGACTATAATCTTTCCACTCTTTCGTTGATATTGTGGATATGTCCAAGTACAGTGCATGTAGTATTAATATTGACACAAAAACAGTCGTCATCATGGATGAGTCAGTAGCCTCATTCACCATCTTCAATGTGCTGTAAACAAAACACTGCTGTTTCCTCAGTGTACAGCTTGCATGCCTAAAGCATGCGGAACATTTCCTGCAGTGAGAACACGTCTGACGTGCAACATCTCTGGCTGTACTCTACATATGTGAAAGGGTCACTCTGGAAAATGTCTGGACCTGATCCTTTGGAGTTCATATGTGAAAACGGCATTAGACATTATGTCAATCATCGTGCCCCTGAAAAAGGGTTTCCAACACTGTGTGTGTGTTTTGCAAGTACTAACTTCTTAATCTTAATCTTTTAAAAAATCAAGAGTCAAAACATTACCTTTTTGTTAATGAGGATAATGCTAGGATTAGGTGTAGGTGTAGCATTAATTAGCTACTATTGTATTAACAGTGTTAATTTCATTGACATATGATTTTCGTCATAGTTTTTGTCAACGACCCTTTTCTTCTAACGAAAACGAGACGATGACCTTATATGTTTAATAAAGCTCATAATATATCATTTATTCCAACTTGATTCTATTCTACAATATCCCATGAGTTTGAAGCAGATCTTTGATGGAAATTATTTGTTTTGGTGACCACTTTACTGTATACTGTTATTATCAATGCATGCATGTAGATGTTTCATTTTAAACTGCTTTTTTTTTAAAAAAGCATTTACGGATTGCAACTTTTACATTTGATATGTTAGTCGACTAAATCTACTGAAGATGTAGTCGACTATAATATTATAATTAGTCGAAGAAAACTAGACTAAAACTAAAAAGAATTCAGATGACTAAATTGTGACTAAAACTAAATCAACATTTGCTGTCAAAATTAACACCGCGTATTAATTAGCTAATATTGTATAAATGGAACATCCCCACAATGATTGAAGGACTGCCTTTGTGTGTGTGTACTTGATGTGTGTGTACTTGATGTGTGTATGTGTGTGGGGGGTTACCGAGGTTAAGGTTAGGTATAGGTGTAGCATTATTTAGCGACAATAATCATTATGCTAATGGAAAGGCCCCACCAGGATAGTGTGTACAAATGTGTGTGTTTATGTACCATGTATATATTACATTGTGGGGACCAAATCCCCACAACGATAGAAAGCTCTGACATTTTTTACATTGTGTGGATGTCTTGCTGGTCCCCATGAGGAAAATAGCTTTTTTACAAAACCTGTAACTTTCTTTTGAAAAACCAAAAGAGTCAAAATATTTACTTAGATCACTGAGGTTAGGGGTAGGTGTAGCATTAATTAGCTGCAATAAACTTTATGGCAGTTTCTCAATACCAAGTACGCAAAGTTCGGACTTGCGTACTTCTTAATCTGGACTAGGAATTTCGACTTTCGACTCGCAAGTACTTTCTCCCAATGATGGGAGGACGCAGTCCGGTTATTGTACAATTGGAACAGCAGCGTACTTGGCTATGGAGACAAGACCGTTTACTTTTTACACCTAGATAAAAACCTAAAACATGTTGTATAAAGCCTGTCGGTGGTGAAAGAAGAGCTCAGACATAAGCGAGCACCAAACAAGTCTGATTTTAGAAGGGAATTTAATTCTCAACTTCAATTTATACCCGACAATACATATTTAGAATACAGGCTGAAAAAATAATATATATAATGCATAATAAATACGTTAATAGCTTTACGTCACATCTCCGAAATCGTCTGAGCATTTTTTATGTAAGCTTTATCTTGATAAACTGACCGCATAGTTGAATTTTAAACAACTACATTCTCACCTAAAAAAATCTTCTAACTTAATTCCGTGACACAATAACAGTATTACTTTAGAAATTATACATCCAGTAGGGAGTCCTCTCATCCGCCATTACCGAGCTGGCAATGCATTGTGGGATATTTTGCTGTCCAAGTCCGCACAAGTCTGCTCAGATGCTTCCTCGATAATATGGGTGGAGCAAGAACACATCTGGGGATTTGCAGCGTACTTGGTTAGATACGAACTTAAAGATAGAACGGTACTCGGGCTGTGACTGATGACGTTTCACAAGTACACAAGCCCAGAAAAGTACGCATATTGAGAAACGGCCTATGTCAAAGTAAAGTCCCTACAATAATACAGAGACAAACTTTGTGTGTGCGTGCGCGTGTGCTCGCTAAGTTCCTCACATCTTACGAAAGTGCTTGTATTATGTAAGTGACAGGCTAGTGTTAGCTGTCTGTGGTGTGTAGGCAGATAATAGAGAGAGCTTATTAATGCCAATCTGACTCACACAATCATGCTCGCACATCTCAGTCAGATGTTGGCGGCGCCTGGCAGCGCTGAGACAGTTGGGGTGGATTATCCTGATAGCAGAAGAGCTGGAGATATGCAGTGGATCTTATCTCACCCAGTCCTGCTACTGCAGATGATGGTCCAGCAGCAGGGAATCTGATATGATCAGCTGTCATGTGATCAGTTATAGGTTATTTAGGTTATATATTTTAATTTAACGTCAGTGATACAGTACTCAAGCCCTGGCTTGGACTTTCTATGTGTTTTACCCTGACAGTTTGAATAGATTCAAATTTAAGTTTCAAAATTAAGTAGGGCTATGTGACTGCACAAGTGTTTCTTTTTGTCCACAATAGGGCGTTTTTTTGTATATAAAATATAAAATCTTTAAATACAGGTCCACAAAGTTAGAAATCTTTAAGGATTTATACGTTAGGAAAGGCTGAGAGATTTAATTCCTCACAGAACCTTGCCTGGTGCTTGTACAAAGTTTTGGAAACCCTCTCCATCAGCTATACTTAACAGGCACATGTTCATATACAAATGCTGGTAGTTTAGCGTTGTTTCTTCTTGCTTTGGTGCCAAGTTTCGGGAGTTCATAACAGAATTTATCAAGACAAACAGACTGCATGTGAACTCTTAAATTGGGCATAGCCGTAAGATATATTCTTTCAAGGCCTATTCACACCGAGTACGACGTATTCACCGAGTATTTTTTTCGCACTAAAAAAAACTAATGCAATTTTTAACGTAGCACACCAAGTGCACTACATTTTTGTCTATCCACTCTGAAAACTCCCGGTCTGCTTTTGCTTTCTTTATTTTGCCTTCTTTAAATGTGCCACAGAGAATTTAGCCGGGTCTTTTTCACTTTGTCGACTTAAAAAAAACAAATAAATGAGTGAAGATTAGTGCAGGAATCTATAGTTTCTAATGGTTCCATACACTCACTGTGAGGTTTATCTGTGAGGACCCAAGCGCAGGATAATATAAATATGTAAATATATATACAAGAATGTATATGTATGTATTAATAATAATAGAAGGATATACCAAGGTATATAGATGCGGGTAGCGGCGAAGCCAGCAAGTGAAACACACACTTGTGGGGATGACCGTGGCCGGGATTCGAACTGAGTGTGTCATGTGTATGGATGGCGAGAGAGTTGCCACTACGCCACTTGACCACGAGAGGAATGAGGGGAGGAACTTACTATAGGCGTAGGGGCAGACAGAAGGGCCGTTCCAAACAGGCTCAAACTAAGGTAATCAACGCCAAAATCGGCTTACAAATGTAATGGAAATAACTAAACAAACGCCCAAGGCGCGGAAGGTTTGGCTTCATAAATAACGAGAAAAAAGAACAAAAGAGAGATCGCTATTCAGCGAGAGTAGAGGGGGACTTGCCAGGCGCAGCACGGGGATCTCCAGAGAGACCCGAGAGAAGCCGAAGCGTCCGGCGCAAGGCACATGTGCACACGCCGGACTTCAGCAAACGGAGCGGGACTCCGAAGCGGCTTTCACGCATGGAAAATAAGCGCACACGTGGGGAACCCGGACGAATAACGGGAATAACGGGCTTCCCAATCGGGAGGAGGAATGCAGTGGCACGGACAGGCCGGGAACTGCCGAGGGGATAAGTCACCGCTGATCGGTAACGGCGAGCGGCAGCGGAGGAGCGCAGCAAAAATTGAGGAAGACAGGTCAGTAGCGGTTAGCTTTCCCTGCCTATCTATTTCCCTGGCAAATTTACCTCAAGCCTCCAGACTTTACTCAGCTGATCCTCTTTTAGGACCAGTCGTACCTTTAAGCCCTATCAAAAAATTCGCTACTGAAAACTCTCTAAAAAGGGCAAGAGAGATCGTGTACATGAGCCGATAGTGCGCCGCCGGCCGGCGCTTAAGGGGCGTTATTTATAGTCGCTCGGCCGCCATGTCGACTTGACCGGCGCCGCCCTCCGACTTGAGAAGCCTGAACCGTAATATTATCACCATCATTCCCCAGACTTTCAGCTATATTCCACCGGATATTTTCTTTAATATCCATGTTTTTACAGTCAGCGTGTTGCTTGTCATATAAGCTCTTGTGATCTGCTACTATCAGGATGAGCTGTTCTGCCTGACAACCGAGCTCTGATTGGTCAGACTGATTTGAACACATCTGAACAATACAGAAATTAGAACAGGCTCCATTACGGTAATAAAGTTATGCAGCATTACAGAAATTAGCAGAAATTAGAACAGGCTCCAAATAAACATTATATGCAGCGTCGCAGTCTGTCAGTTTTGGTGTGAAGGACGGCATTAATATACGTATGTTCCTTTTCAAAACTTGACTTGCATTTTTCTCGTCCGTAAAAATTGGACTTGGTGTGAAAATGCAACACAGCTTCAGTATTCTTCTCTATTGTTACGTGCTGATAACAATGGCCTGTAGTTTTGGCAATTAAATATTGACTTGTATATTTTATTGATTTTTGAATACATTTGCATACATTTATTTATGTATATATTATTTCTTATTTATTTCTTCCCACCCCATTAATCCACCATAACTAGTCCTTACACAGCTTCATTGCCACCTCACAGCAAGAAGGTCCTGGGTTCAGTCCCAGGGTGGAGCGGCCTGGGTCCTTTCTGTGTGGAGTCTGCATGTCCTCCCCGTGTCCGCGTGGGTTTACTCCGGGTACTCCAGTTTCCTCTCACAGTCCAAAGACATGCATGTTAGGTTAACTGATTACACTAAATTGACATTGACTTGAGTGTATTTACATGTGACTTGTCTTGAGGAACCTTGTGCATAGATGTGACCTTGTGTGTGTCGCTGAACATGGCAACTGATGCTGATAGCGACATTAAATAAATTACTACACTTGTGCACAAATATTCCTCAGGTGCGATAAATACATTTATTCCTAAATGAATTGATGCAGAAGAACAAACCAGCGTTTAGAATGAATGCAATGAGCAGCGTAAGGTTTCTGGGGTAGGACAGGTACTCCGAGTTAACCTTCCCACCTCCTGTTGAAATGAATGCCGTCTGTTTAGAAATTAGTATTTAAATTCCAATCTGCTCCCAGCTAAAAAATGAAATGCTAATCTCTAGCCCCTTCATCCACCTTTCCCTCTGCTCTGTGTTGGCTTATGCTTTGGATATCACTTAATGCCAGAGAAGTCTCTAGTTTGAGGCTCATGCCTTTAAAAGCAAAAATTAGCACTATTAAAGCGAAAGCTGATTTGCACCAACTTGTGTTTTGTTATGAATATATTTTCCCATGTGGTTTGTTTTTAATAAAGACTGCAATTGTGTGGGTGTATTTGTGTGCATTCCACTATGTGTGTGTGTGTGTGTGTGTGTGTGTGTGTGTGTGTGTGCGCCACTGTAGTGATTTGCCTTTATAAATATTCATGTAAAACATGATGACCTTAATTTTTAGTCTTGACGACTGGCACATCTCCTACGCCGAGAGAGAGGGAGAGAGAAAGGCAGAGAAAGAGGGAAAGATAAAGCAGGAAGTCAGAGCATTTCATTATACAAATGAATTCCAAACAGATGGATGGATGTGTGGATATATGGATGGTTTATGGTGTATCGCTTCAAGAAGGATGCGTTTTTTAAAAATCCATCCTGGATCTTCCCACGATATACAGCGATGGAAACGGCACAAAATATAAGAAATTATTTTGTTTATCAACTTTCATGATATAGGGAACATATTTTATATGATAATTTCAATGAACTTAGTTTGAAGAAAGTTTGTTTGCTGTTCCATCCTGCATAAATCTGTGTGTTTGGATCACGGAGTGGAACATCCTCTACAATGTCAAGTCTGACATTATTTTTCCGAATCACAAATGAATTGCCTCTCATTTGTTAGCAGGATCAGAAAGTGTTTGTGTGAATGCTCTCGTGTGCATACTGAATGAAGTTTAGCTCTTTATATGCAGAGTAAATCCTTTCTATGCATCAGCATCCTCATGTGCATCTGAACTGATGAATCTGATTGGCAGATTGGCACTGAAGCCTGAAAGATAGACAGTTTCATACAGTACATTCATTATTTATAACCTACTAGCTATACGAGTAGGTCATGTCTATTGGCCGTTCCATTTGGTGTTTAGTAAAATAAATAATCTGCTAAGCATCAGTATATTCTGTGCTCTGTAGGAACATCAGGGTCAGATAGAATTTGAATGCCAATAAGCAAACTATTACTTCGCAAATAGATTTTGAGACATTTTAGTATTCTGGCCAAGTAGTTTTAGATAGATGGGATCCATCCAGCTGTGTCCATCACATGGCTGTTGTTACTCTGCGGAGCGATATTACAAACTGTTATGTAAATGCAGTTGATATTGAAACTTGATACAAGTGCCATACAAGCATGTGGAAAAGTTTGTTGAGAAACTAAGCCAGGTCTCAGTGAGCAAGCTAATGTGATTTATGTCCTATGTGCACGTAAATGACCAGTCACGTATCAGCCTACACACTTAGCATGAAATGCAATCGAAGTAAATGCAAAATCCTATCTGTCACGGCTACAGTAATGAAATGTGGTATTGAAGTATTATATTCAAACTACTGTATAACTGTGGTGGCCTAGCGGTTAAGGTACTGGACTATGGACTGAGGTCCAGGGTTCAAATCCACCCCTCTGCCACTGTTGGGATGAACAAGGCCCTTAACCCACATTTGCTTGGATTGTAAGATTGTAACAGCTGTAAATGTGATGTAAATATATATGAGAAAGCCAAACTAGTAATTTGTACTGTAGCATCAACAGCCCCCCCATTCCAGCATTTCCTCTGCAGCTACCAGCACGGGTTGCAGGTCCGGCATGTCGTTTATGGGTTTTTTTTCTTTATTTTTGTGCCCAAATGACATTTAATTACTATGTATAGATAAACTGATTATACTGAATTTATTGATGTGTTTCAAGTAACTTATTCAGTCAGTGAGAGTTTATCACATTCTCGTACCTTATAGGAGAATAATAGCTATTTTAAGGGACCTCCCTCTTTTTCGCTCCATCAGTTAAGTATCTGCTTCAGCACCGTTCACAGCTCTTTTAAGAGCTATATTTAGCGCAGAGGCAAGTTCTAAATACAGCTTCACGATGAGCATACTTCCTGGTGTTCCTGTGCCTTCTTCAACAGTATAGTATTATATATGATAGCATCTGAACCATGAAGATAGTACGTGATATTTACATCAGCAGGCCCTTTTGTAACCTCATTGTTTTTAATCAATGGTAGACAATGCGCATTTACTCATTGAATGAATTTATGTACAGTTTTCAAGTATTGATGCTCTAGTGAAGTGTTTCTATCATTGGACAGTTTTTACTTTCATTCCACTACATTTCCATGTAACAATTAGTACGTTTGACTCAACTACCGTATTTTTCGGACCATAAGGCGCACTTAAAATCCTTTAATTTTCTCAAAAATCGACAGCGCGCCTTTAAATGCGGTGCGTCTGATGTATGAATTAATTCTGGTTGAGCCTTCTGACCTAGAATCGATTGTAGATGGTACACGGTGCTCATAAATATGTCAAAATGTTTTAGCACGGTCTTGGTAAGTTACGAAGCTTACGGCAATCGTAGTCAGGAAACATCGCGGAGTAATACGGTATGTGCTTCAGCATTAGGGTACGTGCATTCATTCATTCATTTTCGGAGCGGATTTCAAACCCAACGCTATCGGTCACGCAGTACAACATGGACATAGAGCAGCTGCGAGAGAATTCAACATTAACGAATCAATGATACGGAAGTGGAGGAAGCAAGAAGAAGCCCTGAGCCAGGTAAAGACCAAACTGAGCTTCCGACGGAACTTAAGAGTTTTGTTTCATTTAATGCGCCTTATAACCCGGTGCGCTTTATGTATGAAAATAGACCCGTTAGCAGCCAATCATTGATATTGCGCCTTATAACCCGGTGCGCTTTATAGCTCGGAAAATACGGTACATTTATGAAACACTTGTAATGTATGTCTGTGTAAGTTCTCAGTCGTCCAGGTCATGTTTGAGTTGAAGGCAACTGGATTTCTTCTTGGTTTTTGAGGGCATTTCACATGTCATCCGAAAGGCTTCTTCAGTTCTAAAGGCAACCATCGTTGAACATATGAGGTGGTTTATGATACCAGTTATCAGCCACCTACGAAACAGCCTTGAGATCCCTTCCCAGGAGGTTTAACCCCCATTCACACCTCGACCCACGTGACTCTAACAACTCGCGTGATGGCAGGGTGGGGCAACGACTCACTAATGGTTCACACCTTAGGCCCCGTGATCCTAACGACTTATGTATTGACAGGGTGGGTCAAGGACCCACAGGACCACCCTCAAGGTGACCATTAGGGCTAAATACCTGGGACTCCCCATCAGTTTCTAGAACAGAAGAAGCCTTTCGCAGGAGAGGGGAAACGTCTTCAAGAACCAAGAAGAAATCCAGTTACCTGCAACTCTACGCTCAAGTCTACTTGTACTGTAGTTACCTGTTATTTTTGAGTGGAGAAAAAATGGCTATACGTGACAGAGTATTGATGATGTGCCATGTACTAGGTTTTCAGAGTGCATGTGAAATTACATAAGTTAGACATAAGTTACTGCATATCCAGAGTTGGCACTAAGGAAAACAAATATTCATTATATGTATTCAGTATTTATATTCAGTTGTACATTTTTGTTAATGGCAGTATTCAGTATTCAGTGGCAAATTTCAGTATTCAGTTTCATTTGTTTGTGTTAGTGTTTTTCAGTGGGATGGAGATTTGGTATATGTTACATTCATCTAATACATTTTAAACAATGAACTTGCATGACAGTGGAGTTGGTCTCCTTTTACTCCGCCTAGTACCAGAATATTAAATTCTCAGTAATAATTAGTTATGAACATTATGAATACAGTATCAGGGAACTTGAAGAATATTGATACAATTCTTTATTTCTTAGAAATATGTAAAAAATTCTAATATATAGGCATATGTCACATGATCATGTATTTTCCAAAAAGGAGAGAGTCTGTTGCAGTTTACATTTAAATTTACATTTACAGCATTTAGCAGACGCCCTTTTCCAGAGCGACTTCCAACTGATACAGTCTTACAATCCAAGCAATTGTAGGTTAAGGGTCTTGCTCAAGGACCCAACAGTGGCAACTTGGCAGAGGTGGGATTTGAACCCTGGTGTCCAGTACCTTAACCGCTAGTCTAAAACAAACCAAGTTTACAACAATAAACAACTGCTGTTCCATAATAAAATAATTTATAACATTTTTAAAGGTTTTCTGTTTCTGTTTCTGTCTTCGCTGTCCTCATACAACCTATGACCTTACCTGAATATTTTTTTTTCAATGTGGGGTACATAAGGTCTCCTTCATTTCAATAGCCTGCTCTACGTGTCTGGGATACACATAATTTCATTTCGTTCAATTTTCCAAATCTGCGCAATCCAGTTCAGGGTTCTGGGACCTATCCAGCAGGGCAAGACACAACATGGGGACCACCGCTAGACAGGGTCAAAGTCCATCCAGGGCACATTAATACACACACACTTTAGAGATGCCAGTTGACCTAACAGTTGTCTTTGAAATGTGGGGGCATCCGGCAAAAAACAACATACATACGAGAGGAAATGCAAATTCCAAACAGGCAACAGCCAGGGTGGGACCAAAATCTCTAGTGCTTTAAAGTTTTTTGTTTGTTTGCTTGCATGCTTTTTTAAAAAACAAAAGGTAGGTTTTTTACTTTACAAAAGTGGAAACTTTGTCTATGTTTTGCACAGGAAAAAAATTATCCTCCTCGGAATCACGGCATCTCTTGACTGATGATTGGTCAGCCTCTCAAATTAAATCAGAAACATGACTGCCTCTCAAGCATCAATACATTTTACAACTTACAAAATTTGCAATAATAAAATACCAAAATGTGTTATTATGTACCAGGGACTGTGGTAGCCTAGTGCTTAAGGTACTGGACTCTGGACCAGAAGGTCAAGGGTTCAAATCCCACCTCTGCCAAGCTGCCACTGTTGGGTCCTTGAGCAAGACCATTAACCTACAATGGCTTGGATTGTAAGACTGTATCAATTGTAAGTCGCTCTGGATAAGGGCGTCTGCTAAATGCTGTAAATGTAAATACCAGGCTTTTTATTATGCAACCAACTAACTGCAGCTCTGCTGGAGGGATATAAGAATCACTATGCTATTTCTAGCCAGTAAAATGAAGTGATCATATGTTAATACTGTATATGTGCTCCCTCTGTTTTAAAAACCACCAGTCACCACAGGTGCTGTGCGAAATAAATGTGTGTAAGACCATGGGCAATATGCTGTTGTGCAGGGGCAAAGGAGGTCAATGCCAGTGGGAAGACTTTCACAGTCAGGAGCTCTCTGCAGCTGCAGGTGGACAGGAATGATGACGGAGTGGCCTACACATGCAAAGTGGTCCATGAGGCACTGCCATCTACACCACGGCAGACCACCGAGGTGCTGGAAGTGCACTGTAAGTAGTACTGTATCATTGCCATATTTTGCACCCCTGAATTTACATGTATTTCTCTGTTATTTCAGTTTCTGTTAGTTATTACTTCTATTACTTTTAATTTTATTTCAGAATATCTTTTTTGATGTAAATGCATTTGCAGCAATTAGAATTTTGTCTTCTCACTATAATTACAGTACCAGTTCTATCAGATTTGGTTTTCCAGCGGTGTATGGAGACTGAGTTTCTGTATGTTTTAGTCCATTATTTCCACTAATTGGGTAATAAAATCAGTTATAGTCTGTGCATGTCTGTTATTGATTTTGATCCCTTCGATAAAATCTATTATCTTTGCCATATCAATTGTAAGCATATCCTTGTGTGTATTTCCTGCTACATTCATCCGTCTGCAACTTAGTGGTTTTGAAAAATAATGTAAAACTATTGCTAGATATTACTTTATGTTTTGTAGAGGAAGCTTGGTAAATGTTCTGATTCCATTAGCTAGTTTGTCTGATTTGTGTGATTGCATTGTGTATCATAAGAACGTCTTTGTGTGTAACAATATACAGTATTTTAGGAAATGTGATAGCATGTAGTACTTATTTTAGATTGTGATTAGTAAGGTGATTGCTTTTTTCTTTAGTAGTTTTGGTCATAGTTATCATCTTTTTTTATAGTTAGTTATAGTCTTATACGTAGCTGTAGCCTTTTTATATAGTTAGTACAATGATCTGCTGGAATATGTCTCTTCATGCAGATGCACCTCGTGTGGAGATCAGACATTCTCATTCACTCCCACAGGAAGGACAGTTTCTGAAACTGGAATGTGTGTCAAACGGAAACCCCTCGTAAGTCTTTCATCGTGTCCCAACTGATTATGTGTAGCATGTTGAGTAAAGTGGGAATACATTTGTAACTACTTACTCATATCGGAGTTTTATGGATCTTATGAATGTTAAGGCTCACTAAAATGTGATCCACTGGGAAAGACCTAAGGGGCAAACCATGAAGTAGGATTTTAGGTTTAGGTTTAATCCTATCCATGTTTATGAATGACTAAGGAAAATTAAATTACCTGATATTATATTTTCTATGCAAATCATTGTGAATCTACAGTGGGGCAAAAAAGGATTTAGTCAGCCACTGATTGTGCAAGTTCTCCTACTTAGAAAAATGAGAGAGGTCTGTAATTTTCATCATAGGTACACTTCAACTATGAGAGACAAAATGAGAAAAAAAAAAAATCCAGGAAATCACATTGTAGGATTTTTAAATAATTGAATTGTAAATTATGGTGGAAAATAAGTATTTTGGTCAATAAATTTGGTTCAACTCAATACTTTGTAACATAACCTTTGTTTGCAATGACAGAGGGTCAAACGTTTCCTGTAAGTCTTCACCAGGTTGGCACACACTGTAGCTGGTATTTTGGCCCATTCCTCCATGCAGATCTCCTCTAGAGCAGTGATGGTTTGGGGCAACACGGACTTTCAACTCCCTCCACAAATTGTCTATGGGGTTGAGGTCTGGAGACTGGCTAGGCCACTCCAGGACCTTGAAATGCTTTTTACAAAGCCACTCCTTTGTTGCCCCGAGCAGTGTTTTGGATCATTGTCATGCTGGAAGACCTAGCCATGTTCCATCTTCAATTCTGTCACCAATGGAAGGAGGTTTTGGCAAAAATCTCACAATACATGGCCGTGTTCATTCTTCCCTTAACACAGATCAGTCGTCCTGTCCCCTTTGCAGAAAAACAGCCCCAAAGCATGATGTTTCCACCCTACATGCTTCACAGTAGGTATGGTGCAACTCAGCATTCTTCTTCCTCCAAACACGGCGAATTGAGTTTTTACCAAAAAGTTCTATTTTGGTTTCATCTGACCACATGATATTCTCCCAATCCTTTTCTGGATCATCCATATGCTCTCTGGCAAACTTCAGACGGGCCTGGACATGTACTGGCTTAAGCAGGGGGACACGCCTGGCACTGCAGGATCTGAGTCCCTCTCGACGTAGTGTGTTACTGATTGCCTTGTTGCCTTTGTTACTTTGGTCCCAGCTCTCTGCAGGTCATTCATCAGGTCCCTCGGTGTAGTTCTGGGATTTTTGCTCACCGTTCTCATGATCATGTTGACCCCACGGGATGAGATCTTGCGTGGAGCCCCATATTGAGGGAGATTATCAGTGGTCTTGTATGTCTTCCATTTTCTTACAATTGCTCACACAGTTGATTTATTCACACTAACCTGCTTGCCTATTGTAGATTCACTCTTCCAAGCCTGGTGCAGGTCAGTTTTCTTCCTGGTGGTCTTCGACAGCTCTTTGGTCTTGAGTTTGGAGTCTCACTGTTTGAGGCTGTGGACAGGTGTCTTTTATACAGCTAATCAGGAGGTCAAACAGGTGCCATTAATACAGGTAACGAGTGGAGGACAGAAAAGCTTCTTACAAAAGAAGTTACAGGTCTGTGAGAGCCAGAAATCTTACTTGATTGTGGGTGACCAAATACTTATTTTCCACCATGATTTACAATTAAATTCTTTAAAAATCCTACAACGTGATTTTCTGATTTTGTCTCTCATAGTTGAAGTGTACCTATGATGAAAATTACAGACCTCTCTGATCTTTCTAAGTAAGAGAACTTACACAATCAGTGGCTGACTAAATACTTTTTTGCCCCACTGTATGTAAGCTCCTTGCAATAAAGACCAGTTACAGAAGCCAACCCTACTCTATACTTTTTCACAAGGGATGCAGAAAACGTGCCACATACACACCCATAATATGCAATGTTTGTCTTCACACCAGCATCGGATTCAGTGTAGATTTAACACAATAGGTGATGCAGTGCTTTCCACATGAAGTCTGTTTCTTGTTAGTACATAAGTCAGTTTTTCCAATTTGCTATGAAATATACAGATATGCATGTCCGCATCATGTTCTGTGACTCAGGACATAGAACGAAATGGACACTGACCAGACATTACCATAGTCACATAGCCTTTGTATGCTGTAATGTAAATTTACATTTTCAGAAGAAAACTGTGTGCAAATGATACATAAAGAGATACAGTGGTGCCTGAAAGTTTGTGAACCCTTTAGAATTTTATATATTTCTGCATAAATGTAATTTTCACACAAGTCTTATAAATAGATAAAGAGAACCCAGTTAAACAAATGAGACAAAAATATTATACTTGGCCATTTACTTATTGAGGAAAATGATCCAATATTACATATTAGTGAGTGGCAAAAGTATGTGAACCTCTAGGATTAGCAGTTAATTTGAAGGTGTTTTCAATCAGTGGGATGACAATCAGGTGTGAGTGGGGACCCTGTTCTACTTAAAGAACATGGATCTATCAAAGTCTGCTCCTCACAAAACATGTTTGTGGAAGTGTATCATGACACGAACAAAGGAGATTTCTGAGGACCTCAGAAAAAGAGTTGTTGATGCTCATCAGGCTGGAAAAGGTTACAAAACCATCTCTAAAGAGTTTGGACTCCACCAATCCACAGTCAGACATATTGTGTACGAATGGAGGAAATTCAAGACCATTGTTACCCTCCCCAGAAGTGGTCGACCAACAAAGATCACTCCAAGAGCAAGGCGTGTAATAGTTAGCAAGGTCACAAAGGACCCCAGAGTAACTTCTAAGCAACTGAAGGCCTCTCTCACATTGGCTAATGTTAATGTTCATGAGTCCACCATCAGAAGAACACTTAACAACGATGGTGTGCAGGGCAGGGTTGCAAGGAGAAAGCCACTGCTCTCCAAAAGAACACATTGCTGCTCATCTGCAGTTTGCTAAAGATCACGTGAGCAAGCCAGAAGGCTATTGAAGAATGTTTTTGTGGACGGATGAGACCAAGATAGAACTTTTGGTTTAAAAGAAAAGTGTTATGTTTGGAGAAAGGGGAAAACACTGCAGTCCAGCATAAGAACCTTATGTGAAACATGGTGGTGGTAGTGTCATGGTTTGGGCCTGTTTTGCTGCATCTGGGCCAGGACAGCTTGCCATCATTCTAAAGGAAAATGTCAGGACATCTGTCCATGAACTGAATCTCAAGAGAAGGTGGGTCATGCAGCAAGACAAACGACCCTAAGCACACAAGTTGTTCTACCAAAGAATGGTTAAAGAATAATAAAGTTAATGTATGGAATGGCCAAGTCAAAGTCCTGACCTTAATCCAATTGAAATGTTGTGGAAGGACCTGAAGCGAGCAGTTAATGTGAGGAAACCCACCAACATCCCAGAGCTGAAGCTGTTCTGTACGGAGAAATGGGTTAAAATTCCTCCAAGCCGGTGTGCAGGACTGATCAACAGTTACAGGAAACATTTAGTTGCAGTTATTGCTGCACAGGGGGGTCACACCAGATACTGAAAGCAAAGATTCACATACTTTTGCCACTCACTAATATGTAATATTGGATCATTTTCCTCAATAAATAAATGACAAAGTATAATAGTTTTGTCTCATTTGTTTAACTGGGTTCTCAAAGAGTCTCTTTCTTCCTTTTTGTTCATGTTTATTAGACCAGACCCAGTACAGTGGACAAAAGACGGAGGCAGACTGCCAGACTTAGACCGTGTGATTGTGGATGGCCGAGATCTCACTTTCACATCTTTAAATAAAACGGACAATGGCACCTACCGCTGCGAAGCCAGCAATCATCTGGGCACCAACCATGCTGAATATGTGTTGTTCGTGTACGGTGAGTGCTCGAGTGAAAGCGCTAAAGCAGCTAAAAGAGTGTGATCAAGTTGAAAAAGATCCTGTTTGATGTATTGAAATAGGTGCTTTCACTTGGCTGGCTTGACTCCTCTGTATGTGTGAAATACCTCACAGACACCATAATATCTTTAATCAGGGATTGCAAGGTGACCTTCCTGCGACACACAGAGCATGATTCATACCATATTAAACTAAGTTTAGAGAGATAGCATAGCTGTGAAAAAATGCATTAGAGCTGCAGTATGTTGTAATATTTGGTTCGCACTGTTTGGTTAAAAGTTCTGGTTAAAACTTTGTAATTTTTGCCTTAACAGTGATGTGCACATAGTGATCATAGTTCATCTTAGCAGCTGCATCTTTGAAAGACATATTAGCTTATTTGATGTAATGTATCCCAAACAAGCAGCTACTATTTTTTGCTAGTGTAACTGAATACGACAGAAATCTAGCAAGCTAACTACCAAGTAGTAGCTGTCAAATTAGCAGCTAGCAAGCCACTCATATAAGACAGGTACATCATTTTAGATCATGCTTTAGATTCAAGCTCATTTGAAGCACAGACTGGTTTCTGGTTTAATTTATACACAAGTATACAACCCCAAATCAGAAATAAAAGAAGACTTTTATTTCATTGCAAACAGTATGAACCCAATATCTTTCATGGTTTTTTTTGGTAAACTTCATTTCATTTGTTAATAAACATCCGTTCCTCCATTTTAGGTCTGTAACACATTCCACACAAAGTTGGTACAGGGGCAATTTAGAGCTAGTAATGAGGTACAAAAACTAAACAATGATGTGATTTGAAAACAGGTCATGTCAACAGGTGATTGTAATCATAAATTGGTACAAAAGCAACATCCAGGAAAGGCTGTTTTTGAGGAGCAAAGATATGCAGACGATCTCCAATTTGTCAACAAATTCATGAGAAAATGATTGAAATGTTTTAAAACAATGTTCCTCAAAGAAAGAGCGGAAGGGATCCCAACTTTTTTGGATTGTTTTGCAAGATGTGTTTAAATGCGGGAATGGATGTTTATTAACGAAATAAATGAAGTTCACCTCACAAAACATGAAATATCTTGGCTTCATACTGTCTGTCAATTAAATAAAAGTAAAAATAAATGTAAGAAACACTGCATATTTTTTTTATTTGCATTTTCCGTACTGTCCTAATATTTTCTGTTTGGGGTTGTAAATACAAATAGAACATTTAGGACACTACAAGCAATCATTACTTATGTAACTTAATCTATAGTTGGTAAGCATTCATGAACTGCATTGCCTATACTATGAATTTAACCTCAAGGTTGACCTACAGTGGTGTTTGAAAGTTTGTGAATCCTTTAGAATTTTCTATATTTCTGTATGAATATGATCTAAAACATCAAAGTTCAAGTCAACAACATTCACACAAGTCCTAAAAGTAGATAAAGAGAACCCAGTTAAACAAATGAGACAAAAATGTTATACTTGGTCATTTATTTATTGATATTACATATTAATGAGTGGCAAAAGTATGTGAACCTTTGCTTTCAGTATCTGGTGTGACCCCCCCTGTGCAGCAATAACTGCAGCTAAATGTTTCCTGTAACTGTAGCCCATGCCTCCATACAGAACAGCTTCAGCTCTGGAATGTTGGTGGGTTTCCTCACATTAACGGCTCGCTTCAGGTCCTTCCACAACATTTCGGTTGGATTAAGATCAGGACTTTAACTTGGCCATTCCAAAACATTAGCTTTATTCTTCTTTAACCATTCTTTGGTAGAACAACTTGTGTGCTTAGGCTTGTTGTCTTGCTGCATGACCCACCTTCTCTTGAGATTCAGTTCCTGGACAGATGTCCTGACATTTTTCTTTAGAATTCTCTGCTATCATTCAGAATTCATTGTTCCGTCAATGATAGCAAGCCGTCCTGGCCCAGATGCAGCATAACAGGCCAAAACCATGATACCATGTTTCACAGATGAGATGAGGTTCTTATGCTGGAATCCAGTGTTTTCCTTTCTCCAAACATAACACTTTTCTTTTAAACCAAAAGTTCTATTTTGGTCTCATCCGTCCACAAAACATTCTTCCTTTAGCAAACTGCAGATGAGCAGCAATGTTCTTTTTGGAGAGCAGTGGCTTTCTCCTTGCAATCTTGCCATTCACACCATTGTTGTTCAGTGTTCTTCTGATGGTGGACTCATGAACATTAACATTAGCCAATGTGAGAGAGGCCTTCAGTTGCTCCTTTGTGACCTCGCCAACTATTACACGCCTTGCTCTTGGGATGATCTTTGTTGGTCGACCACTCCTGGGAAGGGTAACAATGGTCTTGAATTTCCTCCATTTGTACACAATCTGTCTGACTGTGGATTGGTGGAGTCCAAACTCTTTAGAGATGGTTTTGTAACCTTTTCCAGTCTGATGAGCTTCAACAACTCTTTTTCTGGGGTCCTCAGAAATCTCCTTTGTTCGTGCCATGATACACTTCCACAAACATGTGTTGTGAAGAGCAGACTTTGATAGATCCCTGTTCTTTAAATAAAACATGGTGCCCACTCACACCTGACTCTAATTTCACCTTCAAATTAGCTGCTAATCCTAGAGGTTCACATACTTTTGCCACTCACTAATATGTAATATTGGATTCATTTTCCTCAATAAATAAATGACCAAGTGTAATATTTTTGTCTCATTTGTTTAACTGGGTTCTCTTTATCTACTTTTCGGACTTGTGTGGAAATCTGATGATGATTTAGGTCATATTTATGCAGAAACATATAAAATTCTAAAGGGTTCACAAACGTTCAAGCACCACTGTAGTCTGCTTTACAACCGGGAATTCATGTAGATTATATGGCGAAAAAGTTTGTAGACACTCTTTTTAATTAATTTCGTTGTTATTTTAGTCAGTTACTGATAGCAGGCTCACAATATCACAATACAAAGCACACAGGCATGTCATCTCCATAGACAACCAGTGGCAGTAGAATGGGCTGTACATAATCTTAAGTGATACTCAGTATGACACTCATAGGTTTCCTCCTGCCCAACAAGTCAATTAATCAACTTTGTAGTCTTCCTCCCTAATAAAAATTCCACAACTAAAGGGTTTGCCTACTTTGATGAAGAACTTGGCTGGCTTGCACAGAAGCATCAGGCATCACTTACGAGTTAGCTCTCTAACAAGAAGCTCCAGCACCTACTCTTCATGATGGGTCCCTGCAGCATAGAAGCAGAGGTACAGAAGCTATATCAGTACTCAGAGTATATAAGCAGGTCATCCATCTCAAGCAGAAGGAGCTACATTAAAATGACCAAAAATGTTCCATCACTTCTGGCTTTAATAGGCTGCGCTCTAATATGACTCATACAACTTCTTTCACTTTTCCTGCTTAGATTCTAATGGCAATTAAATGAGCCTGCAGAGTAAAATGTAAAGGTCCCAGATGTGGCTGGCAGAAATGTCAGCGCACTGTAGGGACGTATATAACCAAATTACTTAATGATGTTGCTGCTACTAAGCCTGACAAGTTCCTGCAGGTATGTCACTAATATATACATTTAGGATTCGTTTTATATCCTGTGTTTAAATAAAGGTCAGCATCATTTTAGACCTGTATGAGATTAGTGCGCTACATGCATTATGCCTGGCGTATTTTTTCAGTGCTGCCGTGCACTTAGTGCAGTTAATAACAGCGCATGAGTGACGGACTTGGAATATGTTTGAATTATGCAGTATGCATTATTATAAGCCATAAAATACTCAATTTAATTCTGAGCCAAGCAAACAAATGCTTAATGTAACTATGGCAGTGAATGAAGCATTTTTAAAAAGTTAAATTAAAGTAATGATTTTTTTCTCTTTACAGCACCAGACTCATTTTTCATAGTCAAATGTTTTACCCCGACTGAAAATTGAAAGTGTTCCAACACAAACCATGAGCAAGACCTGAACTTTGTCATAGCCATAGTACTTTGTTTTGTAATTATTGCTGCATTTGAGACATGTAAACATGCATTTTGCCTTCCTGAGTTCTCGTGTAAGTCTCACACTGATGCAGGGCTTCAAGTGTATGAGCTTGTGCTCACTTTTGCATCTAAACCCCAGTGTTTCTGCTCGGGCCTTAACAGAGTGCCTTTGTGCATTTTTATGACAGTGACAATTGAAATTGCTTTTCAAAAATGCTTGTTAGAGGAACACGGTAGGTGCGTGTTCGGGGGACGAATGAGTTTGCTTAGGGAACCATTACCCACGTCAAGATAAAATTGTTTTGTCTGCATCATGCTGACTTTTTGTCCCATGGCCAGTCACACGAGGAATAATTACTTATAATTGTAAACCTATAATTGTTCGAGTGTGGTTCTGAGAGGTTGTGCCATCTAGATATCTTAATTTCTGAAATATTTACAATGACATTTCTGCACAGTGCTTGTTGTTCTCAACTGCCAGTTTTCCACAAGAGCATATCAAGAGGCTGACAGTATTAAATGCATGTATATTTAATGAATGTGAGTTCTAGATTCTTTTTATGATTTTATTATTTATTTACTTATCCTGGCTCCCTGCATTAAACCTATTCCATTTTGTTTTGCATTATGCCCAGGAAGCATTTTTGTTTTATATGTCTCATTCCTTTGTTGATGCATTGATTTCCTGTGTTGCTGTCTTGTCTTTGTCTGTCCATATGTTTGTGTTTGCGTGGTGTGTCCCATTGACCAGATGCCCCTACTACACCCTCTCCATCCACAAAACCTCCCCCTGTAGCCATCCTTCCAGACACCACAGACCCCTTAGACTTCAAGCACTCCAACCCTGCTGTCACCGATCAGAGAGGTACAGTAACCCCTCCACCCTTGCTCTACCTCACAAGCATCCCTCTGTACTCTTGTTCACCCTGTCACTGTCCTGTCTGCTGTCCTTCCTTCTTAATGTGCTTTATTCCTTAATTACTGCTTCCTTATTAGATCACATACCTTTCATCCTCTTCATCAAGTTTAACCAATCATATCAGGCATGTATCCTCTCCTTTGTCTTCTGTGCCTTTATAGTCTGTGGTCAATTTTTTAGCTACAGTACAACAGCTTTGGTGTGAAGTTTCGGATCTCTGCATTAGGCTTTTGTTATATAAATGTACACAGTTTGTTGACAGGAAGAAATGATCTACTCTGTCAAACTTTTTTCATTAGCTCGTTAGTATGATTTCTCTAGTTTTATGGGCCAATCAGCAAATCTCTTGTACTCAATGAACATTCAGTGTGTTTACGTGCAACCAGCCAATAATCTCACAGAAAGATGTGATGCAAATTTCAGTTTTTAATATTAAAAAAGCAAATCCTTCATTTTCTTGAGTATGTATTGTGTTTCAGTCTCCACAAAGTTTTCGATAGCTGCATTTCATTCCAGGGTTGCCAGATCACACAAGATAATCCCCTACAAGGTTTATGTAAATAAGCCCAAAAGGAGCAAACTCTCTAAGAATTAGGGGACCTGGCAACCATGTTTTTTCCCCTATATCTCATGCGCAGACTGTCAAATTGGATTGAAATAGGGTAACTGGTATACATGCTACTAGTACTCTGATTACTCTTTATCAGATTACTTCATTTGATTTCTAGATTGGAATATGCTGTGTTCCTGGCAACTTGAATAACCAGATAACTGCAGAAATCCAACTATGATCAGATTATTAAGTGCATGTAAACACACACTGTTTTCAGCCAAAGACAACTATAGTGCATTGGACTGAAGTTACAACCCCAAATCAGAAAAAGTTGAGACAATATGGAAAATGCAAATTTTAAAAAGTGTGTCATAGATTTACTTTGAATTTAATTTCATCGCGGACAGTATGAACCCAGAATGCTTCATGTTTTTCATGTTTTGTCTGGTCAACTTCATTTCATTAAGTTAGTCCATGAATTTTTCAACAATACACTACAAAACCACATGCTGCAGACATTACAAAGGCATGTCTGCGGAAGAAGAGGGTATGGGACTGACAACTACAACCCTGTACTGTTACATGTGGTTGTAGGAATAATGGAACACAATAAATCTGAAACCTGAAACACTAAATCGTTTGGTATCCTTGGTGCCAAAACAACAAAAGTTGAGAAAGAATAGCAGCATTACAAAGTGGTAAATTTTTTACCATACCAACTTTTTTTGGAATGTGTTGCAAGTCGGGAATGAAGGAACGGAAATGAAGTTGATCAGACAAAACCTGAAATATCTTGGCTTCATAATATCTGCAATGAAATAAGAGACAAAATAAATGTAAGACTGCATTTTTAATTTGCATGTTTTTTCTGACTTGATGTTGTGTGTATGTATACAGTGGTGCTTGAAAGTTTGTGGACCTTTTAGAATTTTCTCTATTCCTGCATAAATATGACCTAAAACATCATCAGATTTTCACACAAGTCCTAAACGTAGATAAAGAGAACCCAGTTAAACAAATGGGTATACTTTGTCATTTATGTATTGAGGAAAATGATTCAATATTACATATTGGTGAGTGGCAAAAGTATGTGAACCTCTAGGATTGGCAGTTAATTTGAAGGCGAAATTAGAGTCAGGTGTTTTCAATCAATGGGACAATCAGGTGTGAGTGGGCACCCTGTGTTATTTAAAGAACAGGGAGCTATCAAAGTCTGCTCTTCACAACACATGTTTGTGGAAGTATATCATGGCATGAACAAAGGAGATTTCTGAGGAGCTCAGAAAAAGAGCTGTTGATGTTCATCAGGCTGGAAAAGGTTACAAAACCATATCTAAAGAGTTTGGACTCCACCAATCCACAGTCAGACAGATTGTGTACAAATAGAGGAAATTTAAGACAATTGTTACCTTCCACAGAGGATCAACAAAGATCACTCCAAGAACTAGGCGTGTAATAGTTGGCGAGGTCACCCCAGGGTAACTTCTAAGCAACTGAAGGCCTTTCTCACATTGGCTAATGTTAATGTTGGTGAGTCCACCATCAGAAGAACACTGAACAACAGCGGTGTGCATGGCAGGGTTGCAAGGAGAAAGCCTCTGCTCTCCAAAAAGAACATTTCTGCTCGTCTGCAGTTTGCTAAAGATCACATGGACAAGCCAGAAGGCTATTGGAAGAATGTTTGTGGACAGATGAGACCAAAATAGAATGTTTTGGTTTAAAAGAAAAGTGGTATGTTTGGAGAAAGGAAAACACTGCATTCCAGCATAAGAGCCTTATCCCATCTGTGAAACATGCTGGTGGTAGTATCATGGTTTGGGCTTGTTTTGCTGCATCTGGGCCAGGACAGCTTGCCATCGTTGATGGAACAATGAATTCTGAATTATATCAGAGAATTCTAAAGGAAAATGTCAGGACATCTGTCCATGAACTGAATCTCAAGAGAAGGTGGGTCGTGCAGCAAGACCACGACCCTAAGCACACAAGCCGTTCTACCAAAGAATGGTTAAAGAAGAATAAAATTAATGTTTTGTAATGGCTAAAGCTCTAACCTCAGTCCAATCGACATTAAGGAATGGGCTAAAATTCCTCCAAGCCGGTGTGCAGGACTGATCAACAGTTACAGGAAACGTTTAGTTATTTCTGCACAGGGGGGTCACACCAGATACTGAAAGCAAAGGTTCACATATTTTTGCCACTGACTAATATGTAATAATATGTAAAAAAATATTTTTGTCTCATTTATATATATATATATTGAGTTGAGCAATGACTCAGTTTATAAAAATAATATTATAAACAGTTCCTACATGAACTGCCCTCTCTCAGCCCTCACCTTTGGCTCCCAGTAATGTCTGACTTTGATGTAGTCATAATTGGAAAAAATGATGAAAAAAGCTAATGCCAAAGGTGTCTGACTATGTTGTTTTTTTTCTTCAGTGGCAGCTGTAATTTATAATGTGTAACAGACATGGCATGTTCTCCCTTTGGTCTTTGTGTAAGGTTGTTTGAAAGTCTCCCCTCTTATTACTTGCACAGTAGGCACAGTGCAGACGGCAGGTTGGCATCCAGCTAACCCTGAAACTGTCTTGCATCAGAATGAGTGCAGGAAAGACATTAGGTTCATCAACTGATATTGCATCATTTAGCGTTAACCGATCTCTGTGTTGTTGTCACAATACGCAAGAGATTACTGCGCTCAAAGAAAACATCTCAGACACGTTGGGGCATTTGAACTATTCTATACAGTCTGCTACTCTAGCCTGCATTGCAGAGCAGGCCTGTATGGCAGATGGAGCGTGGAAGGTCTGTAGTGTTAACTACACTTATTTCCCTCGATGCATTAGCTGCCCATCTCAGCGCCTGCGATCAATGGTAGGATTTCAGCAGCGGGCATTCGGACTTAATGAGCATAATAACTCTTCCGCACAGAAGCGCTTGGCCCAAACGATGTCATCAGAGAAGCTCCCATCCCCGTTAAATCTGCCAAATGCATTTTTATAGCTTGCAAATTAGCCATGACCTTATGAAGCTGCAATGTTGAATAAAGTTCTTGGATTTCAGTGATTTTTTTTTAAATATTTACAGCTCACTTTTCATAAGCAATGCTTCCCTGTCTCACCTCACACACCCACAACATTATCACCCACCGAGGCACTTCCACAGCTACAGTGATTGGTCATGCTGTTTGTCTCAGGGTGAGCAGAAGAGATAGAAGAACTCCATCTTATTTGGGCAGGCCTCGGTTTTGGTTCATTAGTTGTGGATATAACAGGACAGAAAATATGGAAGGAAAACAAAACAGAATTCATAAGCTGCGTAACAGCGGGAAACTTAAATCACCAAACCCCAGCTATGTCTTTGCATTATATTGGTTTCATTAGATGACAGTGGAAGAACTTTTAAAATTGCACTACTTGAAGTTATTAGGTTGTAAAAGAACAAAGCAAGCAAAACAGTTCTATGCTTGGATGTTGCTTTAATAGCAGGCCTTTGTTAAAGAAAATAGGTTGATCGTGGTCAGCATGCATCCAGGCTCCAAATAAGGCACTTTTTAGGAGTCTAATAGGCTACAGAGTAGACACACCCACCTTTATGGGCTCCATTGTCAGAGACACAAAGAAATGTGCAAGTTCAAGAGCTTAACTCCTGTGTGTCTCTCACAGTGGCTCACCTTGGAGAACTTTGTTCATCCAATTAGGACTTAGCATGGGGCCCATTGCCCTGTTCTGTATTTGTGCTCTCCCTGGAGCTCAGGTGAATGCTCCAAATCTGCATGTGAATGCACTCTGCTTATTCACACATGCTCATTTCACAGACAGAACACGCTTCCAGAAGGAATTAACAGAGAGCTCAAGCGGCATAAAGTGTCTCTGACAGTGTAATATGTATATCCTCAGTATAGAATTAAGTATTCTTCGCTGTCCAGAGATATTGATCAAGCCTGGTGTCTTTGACTGAAGGACAGAACAAAGTGCCATAGTGGAGGAAAATGGCTCCTCTGGGGTTCAACCAAAGGACAATGGCAAAACTACCTTTGTTTAAAATGGAAAAGGCAAAGTTTGCTGAGGCGTCCCTCCAGGCCAGGTTAAATATTGAGACAGCCCTACCGAGTGCCGTGGCTGCCCTCTGTTCAGAAAGGTGCCGGTGCACAAGGGGAATTAAAATGTAATGCAAAGGTCTTTGCCAACTCCTGCAGCGTAGTTATTGATGATCCACCACATTAAGTCACATAGCTGCAAGAATTATAACTACAATTTAAAACAGGCAAAGGATGAAAAAGAGAAATCATTAAATTCTGTTGCTGAAGTATGAATTATAGCCCCTGCATTCATTATGGTTTAATAGTAGGAGACATTTTAAGTAATTCCCTGGAATGAACTCTTCATTTCACAGTGCCGGGCCTTGTTTGAAATTTGACAGTGTAATTCATAAAGCGATGATATAAAGCCGTTTCGGACTTTCATCCAGCCTCCCTGACTCTATCTGCCTCATTACTATAATTACCAGGATCTTGGAGTTGCCACATGGTGGTCAGTAGCTGTATTTTTTTTCTAATATGGGTTAATTATTCCAACTCTCTTTAGACCAGACACATTTTTAACCTAAATTAGAAAGTGTAATTTGTTTTGAAAATCTAATTAAACCACATACTCCACCAGCATTGTCCCTGATGGACACATTCATTTTAAAATCGACTTTGCATAACAAAGTATATGAATTTCACTGTCCTTTTATTCTTGATCATTTCAAATCTTTCAAATGTAAATTCCTCTGATGGCCCAGTTGTGAGTCTACTGGAATACAAATAACCTAATTTATCCCAGCAACCAGTAATTACAAATTGCAGGAATGCTGACAGAAAATGGGGCATAATTGATTTATTGAGCCACAACAGCCATTCATTGCTTATAGTAAGACATGTATATCCTGTGTGCACCACAGCATTGTCTTCATAAATAATGTGTGTACGTGTGTTGTTTACACTGGGTGTTACATGTTGTGTGTGTATGTATGTATGTGTATGTATATATATATATATATATATATTTTTTTTTTTTTTCATTCATTGTCCATACCCACATAATTTAATACAGTCTTAAGCAAGAATTTGGGCACTGCTATGCTTTACAATTTACAGAAGTATGTTATACTTAACTTTGTTCAGTTTGAAAATGAATAAAACCTCTCATTTGCTCTGGGGTTCCCAAACATTTGCACAAGACTGTACCAGGGGAAGGGTTCAAGGTAGCTAAAGGCACATGACAGGTGGAAGAAAGGATCACTGAAGCACAAATAAGAGTGCTGCAGTTTTTTTATTGACCTGGAGCAAAAAGGCTTTTGCTCAACCCTGACCTTTCATGGGAATTCTTTAATATTAAATCTCTGAATTACATTTACAGCATTTAGCAGACGCCCTTATCCAGAGCGACTTACAATGCAAGCAATTGTGGGTTAAGGGCCTTGCTCAAGGACCCAACAGTGGCAGCTTGGCAGAGGTGAGATTTGAACCCTGGACCTTCTGGTACCAGTACCATAACCGTTAACTACCACAGTCATTAAAAAAAAGCTGACTGCTGAACTCTAAAATTGTTATGCAGTCTCAAAAATAACACTGACTGTTATCAAGTAAAGACAGAAATCTATATTAATGTATATAATTACTGCACAATTGTATCTGAAAAAAATGCTAATTCAAGAATTATTACAACAACAGATGGTGATTTACTTAAATTTAATTATTTGCAATATTTCATTGGAATTTAAGAAATTGACGATGGTTTTATGAATTCTCAGATTCTTAAACTGTTTCATTCATTTCTGTCTAATTAAATACCTATTCATGTAATATTTTGTATATATCAATATATCTTTTATTCAGTGTGTTATACTGTTCTATAAAGTACCTAATACTCGTACTAGTAACAAAGGCTTTCTGAAAATGACTCAAGTAAAAGTTAAAGAAGATATGAGAAAAAATACTTATAGAATTTTTTTTTTATCTTTTTTTTTTCCTCAAGTATCAAAACCACAAGAACATATTGGTTACAGTGTTTACATTGTGATAATGACTAAGCACAGTAGCAGTACAATAAAGAAACAGAAGTTAGATATTCATTTATTTGGTAAATGCTTGGTAAAGCACCTGACT
This sequence comes from Ancistrus triradiatus, assembly GCA_025084515.1. Taxonomy (NCBI): domain Eukaryota; kingdom Metazoa; phylum Chordata; class Actinopteri; order Siluriformes; family Loricariidae; genus Ancistrus; species Ancistrus triradiatus. The sequence goes on along the minus strand of JAJAGP010000069.1, from coordinate 522,418 downwards.
AGCAGTGTTGGCAAACAGGAAGTGCTTACATCTCTGTGCAGTTTGAGGTTTGATGGGGAGTTCTTAAAAACAGAATATTTCTGTTTCAGCACACTGAAAGGAAAATGATTCTCTAAAATATGGCCACAGATGGCCATCATACACACAGGTACCTGAAGAGTTAGCACAATGACTGGCAGAAACTTCCATCTTGAGTGCAATGTCCCATAAAATCAGTGTTAATGTTCATGGATGTCTTGCTTCGGCAGTGACAGCGAAAATAGACAGCTGAAGTTTCGCACGAAAGTCCTGACAGGGCAAACCAAACTTTCCTGTTAAAGTCTTTCCAGGGCATGTGCATAGACTTTTTTTTCATAGCTGTGGCAAACAGGTTGCATAGAAAGTGGGACTGTGGTAGCCTAGCGGGTAAGGTACTGGACTATGGAAGAGAAGGTCCAGGGTTCAAATCCCACCTCTGCCGAACTGCCACTGTTGGGTCCCTGAGCAAGACCCTTAACCCACAATTGCTTGGATTGTAAGACTGTATCAATTGTAAGTCGCTCTGGATAAGGGCGTCTGCTAAATGCTGTAAATGTAATGTGAAAGTGGAAGGTGGTGGAAATGTACATGACTGGGAAGGGAGCTGTAAGCAACAGATGAACTTGCCGTATTTATACATGTACACCATACACAGACGTTCTGACAAAATGAGAATCGAAGCAAAATTGAAATGGTCACATTAAGATGACATATTCCTGAGGATTTACCTACCACTACACGAGAGGAGCTTAAAGCCGCTATTGCTAAGCTGATACGCTACAGTCTATACAGCTATACAGCTGTAATGCCATTGTGTCCGAAGCCTAAACTGTTCTACACATGCTAAATTCAGAATAATTACAGAAAATACAGTAATCTTCTGTTACAGCCATGTCTAGGGGAAAGCCATGACACCAAAGAGGATTGCATGAGGGACCTAATACTTTTGTCTGACAGAAGCTAAAGTGTATTGATAGATACTATTACGTTCAACACGGAAGATGAAACAGAGATTCAGCTACTGAATGTGATCGAGTTTATATAGTTACAGGTTACAGTGAATACACAGGGAGTCAGGGGACAAACAAAGGAGTACTACTTACAGAAGGACAGGCACATACACTTACAAACGCCATTTACAGCTTGTTACAACGAAATAGCAGAAACATGAGTAACATGCAGATAAAAGTCTCTAAGAACATCATCCAAGTTAGAACAGTCTCTAGTTCAAATGTGAGCTAACGAGCAAGAGAATACATGGGTTGTAAGGTAATGACGGACTCCTTTTCATAACATGTGAATGGCTTATAATTAGGCCTGACTTCTATTCATTCCAATATGGTCTTCCAAAGTATACAGTGGGGCAAAAAAGTATTTAGTCAGCCACTGATTGTTCTCCGACTTAGAAAGATGAGAGAGGTCTGTAATTTTCATCATAGGTACACGTCAACTATGAGAGACAAAATGAGAAAAAATCCAGGAAATCACATTGTAGGATTTTTAAAGAATGTAATTGTAAATCATGGTGGAAAATAAGTATTTGGTCAATAACAAGAGTTCAACTTTGTAACATACTTTCAATACTTTGTAACATAACCTTTGTTGGCAATGACAGAGGTCAAATGTTTCCTGTAAGTCTTCACCAGGTTTGCACACACTGTAGCTGGTATTTTGGCCCATTCCTCCATTCAGATCTCCTCTAGAGCAGTGATGTTTTGGGGCTGTCGCTGGGCAACACGGACTTTCAACTCCCTCCACAAATTTTCTATGGGGTTGAGGTCTGGAGACTGGCAAGGCCACTCCAGGACCTTGAAATGCTTTTTACAGAGCCACTCCGTTGCCCGAGCAGTGTGTTTGGGATCATTGTCATGCTGGAAGACCCAGTCACGTTCCATCTTCAATGCTCTCCCTGATGGATGAAGGTTTTGGCTTAAAATCTCACGATACATGGCCCCATTCACTCTTCCCATAACACGGATCAGTCGTCCTGTCCCCTGTGCAGAAAAACAGCCCCAAAGCATGATGTTTCCACCCCCATGCTTCACAGTAGGTATGGTGTTCTTGGGATGCAACTCGGCATTCTTCTTCCTCCAAACACGATGAGTTGAGTTTTTAAGTTCTGATGGTTGAGTTTGGAGTCTGACTGAGGCTTTGGACAGGTGTCTTTTATACAGATAACGAGGTCAAACAGGTGCCATTAATACAGGTAACGAATAAAGGATAGAAGAGTTTATTAAAGAAGAAGTTACAGGTCTGTGAGAGCCAGAAATCTTGCTTGTTTGTGAGTGACCAAATACTTATTTTCCACCACGATTTACAATTAAATTCTTTAAAAATCCTACAATGTGATTTCCTGGATTTTTTTTTTCTAATGTTGTCTCTCATAGCTGAAGTGTACCTATGATGAAAATTACAGACCCCTCTCATCTTTCTAAGTATGAGAATTTGCACAATCATTGGCTGACTAAATACTTTTTTGCCCCACTGTATGTGCTAAACTATTCTGCATCACAAGCTATTCAAATGTGTATATACATTATTTATGTATAATTTATAAAGACCACATCAATAGATTTGTAAAACTTTGACACTAGTAATAAAGTACATACTGCAAACCTAAGGGGGCTATGCCCTCACAGCAAGACATTTCATGTCCAACTGAGTCCATAATTAAATCCAAATGAGCTCATGAAGTCTTGAAAGTGCTAATAAGTTGGTCTTTCCTTTCCAGTGCATTTGTCAATTATGTGATAATCTGTTTAGTCCCTGATGCCAACAATTAGAAAATGATTCACTAGGAATCCTGTGAAAACAGGATATTTCAATAAGATACCGCAATTACATTGAGAACGCTGTGTTTCAAGTGACTTCTGCATTGACTTTTAAGCAGTGACAAGATGGTGTTTTGACTACAAGCAGCCAACCGTGCTTTCATAGCCTTGAATCAGGTAACACATCATTGATCAGCTGAATCAGAGAGCTTATAGATGTGCATGTGTTCATCAGAGGGAGACTGAGATTGTCTCTCTCTGCATGCTAATAAGAGTTTTATTGTGCACAGAAGGTAAAGTGCTGCAGCTCAGCACTTTCTCATCAGAAACCTCCAACAGCTCACGAAAGAACAGAAAAGCAGTGGTCTCTCTCTCTCTCTCTCACACACACACACACACACACACACTTTATTTTTATGTACGAATAAACCATAATATTAAAACCATCGCCTTGTTTCTTCGCTCCTTACCTATCAGTTGCACTTACCAAGCAGGTGCACTTTGTTCTACAACTATAGAATGTAGTCCTTCCGTACTTTTGTTTTCCTGTTTTCACCCTGTTCTTCATTGTTCAGGAGCCCCACAGGAGGACTTCAGTGAAACTGAAGTGGTGGCATATTAGTGTGTGTTGATCAGACGCAGCAGTGCTGCTGGAGTTTTTAAACACTGGTCCACTCACTATCCACTCTATTGGACATACCTACGTTGTTGGTCGACATTGTATAAGTAAAGTCAGAGACAGTAGCTCATCTGTTGCTGCACAGTTTATTTTACTCTTCCTAAAGTCCTTCATCTAGGCATTTAGCAGACACCCTTATCCAGAGCGACTTACAACTGAAACAAACTTAGCAATTACATCTGGTACAATCCAAGCAAATGTTGGTTAAGGGCCTTGCTCAAGTACCCAACAGTGGCAGCTTGGCAGAGGTGGAATTTGAACCCCAGACCTTCTGTCTACCTAGTCCAGTACCTTAACCACTAGACTACCACTAGTACTTCATCAGTGCTGACAGCATGCAGTTGGGTGGATGTTATTGGTGGACTTTTCTCAGTTCAGCAGTGACAGTGAGGTGTTTAAAAAGTTCAGCAGCACTGGGGTGTCTGACACACTTACACGTGTCAGTGTCACTGCAGTGCCGAGATACGATCCACCACCCAAATAATACCTGCTCTGTGGTGGTTCTGATCATTGAAGAACATGGTGAAATGGGGCTAACAAAGTATGCCAAACAACAGATGGACTACAGTCTGTAATTGAAGAACTACAAAATGCACCTGTATGTTCAGTGGAACTGGTCTAATGGACAATGAGTATAGAAACAATGTGGTTTTAACATTATGGCATCTATAATTCTAGAGAGGGAGTAGTGCCTGCTCTTTGCTGACCTCTATTAGTTTAAGCAAACGTGAGTCCTATGCTTGAATAATACCTCAGTAGCGTGAAGTATTAATGGCAGGAGAGGCTGCATTTCTCCAGAGCATCTATACAACCCTGAATCTAACAGGCCATGCTGGTGAGCAGATACTCCCAGAAGATCGGAGTTTGAATTCAACTTGTAAAATATGTAATCACACAATCAGAATAGCATTACTAATATAACTGGCATGTGGTGTTACATTTATTAAATGAATTCAATCCATTTATTTACAGGTAATGTGCTTTAAAAGAGGAGGACTGCATGAGCCTTTCACTCCACAGAGCTACGCAAAGCCACCACAGTATGCTAATTAGTTTAGCAAGTCAGACAGAGTGCTGAGAGAGGTGGTGATTCATACGTATATTAAATTAGCATGTTTCCTGCTGTTACAGCCCATTCCCCTAAACAGAGCTGAACATAATGAAATGCCTGCACTGGCCATATCAATCTGTCTAGCCGTAGAAATTAGTTTTCATATCGTTATCATCTGCCTGGTTCTGGTGCTGTGTCAATAGACTTGCCCCAGGAAGACTCTCATCTCGGTGATCTCATTGGCCGCTGATATAAATAGAACAAGCACTGAAGATATCCAATTATGACAACCCTGAAGCACACACTTGGGGTGTCTGTGCCAGTCTGTCAGTACGGAGATATCACTGTCAAACATGGGCAAGTGTAAATGATTTTAAAGAAGTCATAAGTGCCCTTGAAATGTATGCTATAAGCTGTATTCTGAATTGAGCTTGATTGTTCTTTACAAGGGGCAATTTAAAATCATGACTTAGCAGAGATGTTAACTGGAGAGAGAGCAAAAGAAGAGAAAAAAAATCTAATGCTGTGAAACTTGTTCTTAATAACTCCCCACTGTGATAATAACTCCTTTTAGGGATCAGCCTTATTACTCATCCACATGGGATGTTGAACTAATACTTTACATATGTGCTTGGTAAGGATTCACATTATGCTGATTTCCATGCTGGCTGAGGATATTACCAGTTGATAGAACTCTTTGTTCTTGCTGCACACATTCTGATATATGATGCTGCGCAAAGGTCTTTCTATAGGCATTCTATCTTCTGCTTATTCTTTAACTTTTAGTGGTCACATCATATTCTCATTGAATGCTTTGTTCTGTACAAAGTTGAATGTGCTGACAACAAAATCACACAAAAATCATCAATGGAAATCAAATTTATTAACCAATGGAGGCCTGGATTTGGAGTCACACACAAAATTAAAGTGGAAAATCACACTACAGGCTGATCCAACTTTGATGTAATGTCCTTAAAACAAGTCAAAATGAGGCTCTCAGTATTGTGTGTGGCCTCCACGTCCTGTATGACCTCCCTACAATGCCTGGGGCATGCTCCTGATGAGGTGGCGGATGGGTCTCCTGAGGGAACTCCTCCCAGACCTGGACTAAAGCATCCGCCAACTCCTGGACAGTCTGTGGTGCAATGTGACATGGTGGATGGAGCAAGACATGATGTCCCAGATGTGCGTCAATCGATTCAAGTCTGGGGAACGAGCGGGGGCCAGTCCATAGCTTTCAAGGCTTCATCTTGCAGGAACTGCTGACACACTCCAGCCATATAGCATTGTCCTGAGGAGGAAACCAGGGCCAAACCGCACCCCAGCATATGATCTCATCTCCGGTACCTAATGGCAGTCAGGCTACCTCTGGCGAGCACATGGAGGGCTATGCGGCCCTCCAAAGAAATGCCACCCCCACACCATTACTGACCCACTGCCAAAACCGGTCATGCTGAAGGATGTTGCAGGCAGCAGATCGCTCTCCACGGCGTCTCCAGACTCTGTCACGTCTGTCACATGTGCTCAGTGTGAACCTGCTTTCATCTGTGAAGAGCACAGGGCGCCAGTTGCGAATTTGCCAATCCTGGTGTTCTCTGACAAATGCCAAGCGTCCTGCACGGTGTTGGGCTGTGAGCACAACCCCCATCTGTGGACGTCGGGCCCTCATACCATACTCATGGAGGCGGTTTCTAACCATTATTGCAGACACATGCACATTTGTGGTCTGCTGGAGGTCATTTTGCAGGGCTCTGGCAGTGCTCCTCCTGTTCCTCCTTGCACAAAGGCGGAGGTAGCGGTCCTGCTGCTGGGTTGTCGCCCTCCTACGGCCTTCTCCACAATGGCCTGTCTCCAGCCTCTGGACACACGCTGACAGACACAGCAAACCTTCTTGCCACAGCTCGCATTGATGTGCCATCATGGATGAGCTGCACTACCTGAGCCACTTGTGTGTCTCATGCTACCACGAGTGTGAAAGCACCACCAACATTCAAAAGTGACCAAAACATCAGCCAGAAAGCATAGGTACTGAGAAGTGGTCTGTGGTCCCCACCTGCAGAACCACTCCTTTATTGAGTGTGTCTTGCTAATTGCCAATAATTTCCACCTGTTGTCTATTCCGTTTGCACAACAGCATGTGAAATTGATTGTCAATCAGTGTTTCTTCCTAAGTGGACAGTTTGATTTCACAGAAGTTTGATTTACTTGGAGTTATATTGTGTTGTTTAAGTGTTCCCTTTATTCTTTTGAGCAGTATACTTTGTTAGTCCCCATTACTCTGTTCTCTATTGGTCAGGACTACCATATATCAGGTACTATGTGGGACACTGTGGTGGTGGTGTGTTAGTGGCCATTGCACTGATACGAGTGGATCTGCTGGAATTTTAAACTACACAAGTGTCACTGCTGGACTGAAAATAGTCTACCAGCCAAAAATGTCCAGCCACCAGCATCCTGTGAGCACTGATGAAGGATTAGATGAACACTAAGACAAACTGTGCAACAACAGATGAGCTACTCTCTCTGACTTTACATGTGCAAGGTTGAGCAATAAGGTGAAGGTCTCTAACAAAGTGGACAGTGAGTGAACGGCATTTTAGATCCAGACTGATCCAGTCAGACCACCTCAACACACACTATCACACCACCACCACATCAGTGTCACTGAGTGGAACTGGGGATTAACATAGTATGTAGTGTAATAGATCGACTACCATCTACAAAGTGCAGTGACCATGCAAACTTAAAGGATAAGCAGAATATAAATTGAAATATATATAATGCAGAAGACTTAAGACTGCATATTTACACTAATGTTACCACAGGCATTTAAATATTGAGTGAATTGTACAAAGTACAAGATACCAGCCGTAATAAGCGAGTAAAAGTAGCAGATTCTCTACCAGAAAAGAAGAATTCTGGCTTGCAAGATTTGCTTTACGGAGGTGAACCATGGGTTTCTGCCCTCTGTCCTGGCAGTATGAAAGTTGAGTTTGAGCCCCCTGATTTTTGTCTGTTGACATCAAACTTGGTACATATCTTGGTATGAAAATGTTCCTATTAGTGCCAGGACTGTTTCCAGATTCTCGTTTTCTACAGACCATAAGCACATCAGCATGGCTTTTCAACACTTTCAGAAACCTTGAAAGTGCTTTGCATTACTGTGGGGACATGCTGCAGCTACTGTCAGTGCAGTTCAGAGATGAGGGAAACAACATGTACTCTATGCTATGTCTTCAGTGTTTGGATAAATGTATCGCTTTCCCTTCGTGTTTACTTTTTTTCAATATTCATGATTACTTCCAATATTCACTTACTTCCACATTCTAGTTGGTATGCAGAGAACCTTGTTCCCTGGGGGCTCCTAAATAATTCTGTGCTTTCAGCTGTTTGTGTTTCGGTTTCTGTTCTGTATAAAAAAAAACTTTAAATATTCTCATATTGGAATATTTAAAGTGTTTTTTTAGACCAAGTGTGGTTTTTTTTTTTGTTTTCCCGGGAGTATAATGTAGTCTGCAGGGAAACAAGATATGTTTTGTGAGTGTCTGTCTTTCTCTCTGTCTCAAGAATAGAATAGAATAGAATTTATTGTCACGATACACAAGTACAATGAAATTTCGCAGGGCATCTCTTGACCAAAGGAAATAGCTGCAATAGAGAAAATAGTAGCACTAGTAGCAGCAGTATATGTCGCATTGTGCAGTATATAAAATAAGAATATACCCTCTGAGATAAAAAAGACAGTGTACATGAGTAAATTTATTTGTGAAGTTATGAATATTAAATAATAGATAAGTAATAGGTAAGTGAGTAGATGCTATATAGCCCTTTGTGTGAGCCACAGTCTTTGGTGTGTGTGTGTACATGCTCACAGGTTTTATATTTTTATTTTTTTACATTCTAATGTGTTTTGTGTTGTTTTTATAGATCCCAATGCTGTGGGACAGCACGGAACAGACCACGCTCTGATTGGCGGGGTAGTGGCTGTTGTTGTCTTTGTTACCCTGTGTTTAATCATCGTATTGGGCCGATATCTGGCACGACATAAAGGTACATCCCTCTCTACTGAATTTTATATTTTCAAATTTTCAAAATCAGTTACTCGTTTGTTCCGGAAATAAATACAGTCAATCGGATAATGGGATTTGACTGTATTTAGAAATCTAAATATGCTGCATTATGCATTTTAAAGTGACTTAAAACTTCAGTGGGTGATTGTGTTTAAACCACGCCATTGTTTGTGACAGGCACATATTTGACACACGAGGCCAAAGGTGCAGACGACGCCCCAGACGCAGACACAGCCATTATTAACGCAGATGGTAACCACGCGCACACAGAGGAAAAGAAGGAGTACTTCATTTAGACTGCACCCCACTCGCCCCCGATCCATGTTCTGATCCATCCTACCCTGCTCTGTTTAGGATCCTCGTCTGACAGTGGTGGAAACTTCGACTTTACTCACATTCCTCTTTTCTTAACAGGTTTTACTTTTTGCATTCCTTTGAATCTGTGTTTTTGAGGGGCTTTTTTTTAGGACTTTTTGTCCTTAATTTCACTTGTCACTTAGGTATAGTCTTTTTTCATTCACATCACGTCTGTAAAATACATTGAAAAAAAAGGGAATCGTGGCCCAGGTTACCACAGTGAAGTTCAACAGTGAAAAGCTTTTGTTCAGACGTTCACCACTCCCACTTTCACAGTGCCTAAATATACAGACATCCACACAAGGATTTAGTCAATGCCTTCATTTTGATCAATGCATTTTATGATTGGATGCTTTTTATGATAAAACATAGCATCAATTTTTATCATCTCTCCTGTACATATTTTCTTTGCTTGTTACTCTTTATCATTCATTCTGTTTACATATTTCTTCACATAACAGATGTACACAAAGTCATTTTCTTAAACATAGCTTATACCCCTTTTAAGGTAAAGAAAAATGCTGGTCAGTAATTAGTGTGTGTTCCATAATCTGAGTGAAGACTAAACTACATGAGACTGATAGCACGCAGTGTTGCATATTCATACTTGAAATGTAGACATCAGTCTATATAAGTAGTTCATGGATCCTCTACTGAATCCTCCCCCGTATATTAATTTATGTTAGTTGACTTTATTGAAACACCAAAAACATAGCAAGTGTGATAATAGGACAGGGCTTGTTGTTGACTTTAAATGAAGGTTTATCACTTAAATGAAGGTTTTCTTCACCAGGCTTTTATGTTCATGTAGAGTTCTACATCTAATAAGAATTTATATAGTCATAATGTTTCTCACTAACTACACAACACATTGGCTATGTTCACGTTACAGGCCCTTGTGCTCAGTTCTATTTTTTTTTTTTATCATAATGTCATCAGGAAGGCCTTTGCCCTAAATAAAATACCAGGAGGTGAACATTCACAAATGGCATAGCTGGAATACAAAAAGCAAGAAAAAAATATAAAGGGGTCTTTGTATAGAGGGGATTAGCATTCTGGTAAATATAACCTACAGTGGTGCTTGAAAGTTTGTGAACCCTTTAGAATTTTCTGTATTTATGCATATATGACCTAAAACATCATCAGATTTTCACACAAGTCCTAAAAGTAGATAAAGTCAATCCAGTTAAACAAATGAGACACAAAATATTATACTTGGTCATTTATTTATTGAGGAAAATGTTCCAGTATTACATATTAGTGCCCTAAAAACATCTAAAAAAAATAAAATCAATCATTTTTCACCTGCCGGACAAGTCCGTGCCAGCCTTATCTACATGCCAACTCCATTTCCCCACAGGCCCGCATGGGCCCGGGAGTGGATCGGGCCCCCAAGGGGACGCCAGTCGATCTACCTATTAGTCCTGGGCAGTAGTCTTTCTGTTCTCCCCTGGGTTAGGGTGCCGCTTCTTGGTCCGGGTAGAGGTTCTTTCGTTGGTGATAGAAGGAACCCGCCCTATGTGACCTTTTGCCCCGGGAGTTTCTGTCTTCGCTTCGATCTTTTCATTCCTAGCCGGCCGGTGCCTTTTTGCCCGTTTCCTGCTGCCCCTTCGCCTCCCGGGGGCCTGTGGGTCCTTTCCAGGGGGGCGCTACTTATAGTTTCTTAGGGTCCCCTGAAAGGGGAGCGGGAGATTGTGACAAAGAGGAGATAACTAAGAGGTGAGGGGGGGGAGATGGAAGTCGCCTTCCCCGTCCCGGGGCAAGGTTGTGCTAATCGTTTCGTCAGGAGCGGGGGGGTTTTATTTATTGAGGAAAATGTTCCAGTATTACATATTAGTGAGTGGCAAAAGTATGTGAACCTTTGCTTTCAGTATCTGGTGTGACCCCCCTGTGCAGCAATAACTGCAACTAAACGTTTCCTGTAACTGTTGATCAGTCCTGCACACCGGCTTGGAGGAATTTTAGCCCATTCCTTAATTTCAATTGGACTGAGGTTAGGACTTTGACTTGGCCATTCCAAAACATTAACTTTATTCTTCTTTAACTATTCTTTGGTAGAACGGCTTGTGTGCTTAGGGTCGTTGACTTGCTGCATGACCCACCTTCTCTTGAGATTCAGTTCATGGACAGATGTCCTGACATTTTCCTTTTGAATTCTCTGATATTATTCAGAATTCATTGTTCCATCAATGATGGCAAGCCATCCTGGCCCAGATGCAGCAACACAGGCCCAAACCATGATACTACCACCACCATGTTTCATAGATGTGATGAGGTTCTTATGCTGGAATGCAGTGTTTCCCTTTCTCCAGACATAACACTTTTCTTTGGTGGAGTCCAAACTCTTTAGAGATGGTTTTGTAACCTTTTCCAGCCAAATGAGCATCAACAACTCTTTTTCTGAGGTCCTCAGAAATCTCCTTTGTTCGTACCATGATACACTTCCACAAACGTGTTGTGAAGAGCAGACTTTGATAGATCCCTGTTCTTTAAATAAAACAGGGTGCCCACTCACACCTGATTGTCATCCCACTGATTGAAAACACCTGACTCTAATTTCACTTTCAAATTAAGTGCTAATCCTAGAGGTTCACATACTTTTGCCACTCACTAATATGTAATATTGAACCATTTTCCTCAATAAATAAATGACCAAGTGTAATATTTTTGTCTCATTTGTTTAACTGGGTTCTCTTTATCTACTTTTAGGACTTGTGTGAAAATCTGATGATGTTTTTGGTCATATTTATGCAGAAATAAAATTCAAGCACCACTGTATTTCTTGTAGACAAATGCTATATGTGGGATGTGTTACCTATCGCCTGGTAACAGGGCTGCTGTTAACAGGGTTTAGGTCTGTATTTTAATTCACAGTTATTCTACTATCATAATTTTATGCTTGGAAAATGTAATACGGTAGGATTTACTTCTTGTTAAACCAATATGAATGAGCTGTTTGTGAAGTGAAACTGAGAAAAATAATGAAAAACGGGCAAAAATGACAGCTTAGGTTCCCTTATCTTTATCAGATGCAGATGATGTAATTGTCTTTGAGGCATCCTAATTTTATGAGATATTTCCATATGGTATGATATTTTAAAGAGACAGAACCACAGCAACAGGGTTTACGCAAAGACATAAAAATAAAAGATAAAGTAAAAGATGACAGTTTATTGCATTCAAAATACAGCTAAAAATACTGTAATACTTACGTATTGTATCTTTACTTTATAGTATCTTACATATAGCATCTCGTAAGACTTTAAATAGGGGCTGTGTCTAAATACGTGTTCAGTCCAACTGACCCCTAAAAGTTTTTTGTTTCAAAAATGTGTAACTCAGATTGAAGAACAATGTGAAAAACTGCAAGGCATCACTGTTTTAACAACTATTGCTGGTAAAGGTAGATGTGTGGGTGCTGCACAGCCATCTACACAATGAAATAATTCATGATAAAACTTAACCAATCCAACTTGGCTGTCTCTGAGAGGCATCCAATCTGGAACCACAAATAAAATGGTCCAAATCTGATTTTTGCATCAGTGCTATGTCACATCTAGGCAGACTTTCTCTAGCGTGAACATAGCCAATCCATGCATTGCCTTATGGCATGCCTGTCATTGTGTGGGGGAAATCCTTCCTAATTTTTGACATCCCTTTGAGAAATCTCATTGAACAGTAGGGAGTTTAAAAAACATATCATTTCACTAGCTCAGGTTGTGTCCTGGAGGTGCATTGTGGGATCATTTCCTGCAAAAGAGGCCCCTGCACGATCCTGCGATGGACTAGTGTACAAAATGAAATCCAGTAGAAGCTCCAAGGCCTTCCTGATCCTAACCAGGATAAGCAGGGTTAAAACACAACAAACTTGCATAAGGCTTTTATGATAAACTTTAACATAGTAATCAGACAGCTTAAGAGTTTTAATAACAACTCACTGTGCTCATGGTGTTACATGCCATTTAGTGTTGGGGTTTCTTCTCATCTAAATAATTAGATTAAATCTAGAGGCATCAAAAGTGTTTGGAGACACCACATTAAGACATATTTACATACATTACATGCTTAGGAAACAACACTGGAACTGATCTGACTCATGAATTGGTCAAAACAATTAAAAATATATATATATTCTGTCACTACATCTCATCAACATTGATCAATGGATGTAGTGTATTTTTACATAGTCTATTTCCTTTCCCTTTTTGTAATGAACAGGTACCCTTATTAATAAGGCTGTATAGTACATCTGTTAAATGTAGTAACTAGTGAAAATTGTTGTAAGACATTGGGAGCCTACATATCATCAAGTTTGTATATTAGCCGATTTAGGCATCTTTATAACGACAAAATTATGATTTTTTTTTTTTTTTAATCATTTTGGTTCAAGGAATTTTTAAAAAACACTCCACATCTTGCTTAACATAAGGTATGTATATACTGTACAAGTATCACTTTGGTAAGAAAAGATTAAAAAAAAAAACTTTTGACGTCATGATTTTATTTTAGATCTTATTGTAAAATTGAAACTGAACAACTTAGTAGGAGTCAGCTACGATTACAGAGGGACTATGGTGATACATATGCCTACGAGCTAGCTAAGAAATTCTAATAGATGATGCAATTTACAGTAGTGTTGAAAAGGAGGACTTTTAGTATTTAATCCCAGCCCTTATTACATTAATGGTCACAGTGGATTATAGTGTTAATGTTGAGCTATCAGCCGTATTTTCCCAGGGATTGATAGTTCACTGTCAGTCTCTTGTGTAGAAACAGAATCATTAATGCTGGGAAAATGATAGAAAATAAAGCTTTATGTCTGCCGTAGAACTGATAAAATGACTTTTATTGAATTCCTAGAGTACAACATACAGGCAAATCGTTTAGGTCAAATGTTACTTTTCCTGTTTCCTTGAATCACTCATATGTATATATGAACCACAGAATGTGCGACAGTGTTTGAGAAAGTCCTGTGTGGAGAAGCAGCAGCTGAGAACTGGTTTACAGGATACAGTCAGTGCACAATCTACACTGAATTCTAATTTTCAGACAGAAAGCACAGATGCTGTGCTGATGCACATGTCCTCAATTGACTCTTGGAATTAGTTTTCTCTTGTACTCTTTCTCTGGCAGCCTAGCTGTGGAACGAGTTTATACCAGTCAGTTGATAAAGAGTGCTGAAAATGATCCCGGTTTCCCACTTTGCTCCATTCCATTTTCTATTAAAGATTGTGTTAATGAGTTTCGGTTAAACACCATGGTTTTTATTAGCATGGAAGTTTGTTTTGAAGCAAAAGACTTGTTTTAACTCTCACTCGCAATGTAGTTGAAGTATGGTAATGTACAATAGTTTTTCTCTTTCTCTGATGAATACATGCAGTATTCATATTGTCTTCAGGTTGTGTTGTATTCATTTTTTTTCATATATTAGGCATGAGAAGGTTGTACAGGAAAGGCAATGCTTCGGCATTGAGAATAAACCAGATTCGGATGGTTGTCTTCAATTTCATTATTGATGGTCATCACAAAAAGTTGAATCAGATTTTTTTTATTGCTCAACACTCTTTTAGCTGCATACAGATTGCTGAAATGACCGCAGATGCTGCTGGTGCTTCTGGGTTCGTCATTAGGAGCATGCAGGTGCTGTGGAGTGCTGAAGTGTAGCTTTTGAAAAGCTCTGAAATTTCCCTCCATTCAAAAGTAACTTGTAATTGAGCTAATAGTTGTGCAGTTGATAATAAACGTAAGGTGTTTGTTTAATGCACCTGAAAACACTCTCGACAGATTGATCCCCGAGTCTGCTCCATCTGCTGCAGCATGGCATGTCATCCATGTACTGGTAAAGATGAGTAAATCACTGGTAAATCATGACTATGTGTAAATGGTGAACAGGTTCTTGGCATACACATCGGATTAGTAATTACAACTGCTTTTTATTTATTTCAGTTTTCTTAAGACAAGGAACTTTTTTGTTTATAATATCGTTCTATATGTACATGCTGGAAAGACCCTTGTTCCTGTTGTTACTTTTGTTTGGGAAAGAAACTAAATAATTATCATTTGAATTATGTTGAGTGGTCTGCAACAGGTTTTAAATTGAACTGGATCTTTATGTTGCTTTAATAGCAGGACATCTGGAACTGCTGATTGTTAAAATATATATCAGTGTCACTTTACCAATGCAATCTCTGTACCAATGGAATACTTAATGTTTCTGTCAGAAGGTGGCTGCCATATACTGTATCACACAGGGCATGTGACTCCATTTCTCTTTATTTTCGCGTCTCAGGAATGATTCGGTGAGTTGTCTTATGAGTTAATTGGACAGATTTGCAAAGTTCCTCCCATCTGCTGAATCTCTGTATCGGTTGCATTTCGAAATAGGCAATTATAATGTTAATAAAAATCTCAATGTTTATTTAATGTTCTGTTTCCTGATGCTTTATTCCATGACTGACTGCACGGTATGAGCATGGTTCATTCACGCTGAAGTGCTTTTATGAAGTCGGTGCAAAGAAACAGATTCTCTGTTGTTAATCTATTGGCTCATATACATCGACAGGCAGTGTACAAAAGGTTGAACTGCACACCACTTACGAATAAAACTTTTAACACATGAGAATGGTGATGACAGGTACTAAGTGTGAGATCCCTCAAATTGTGTTAAGGGCATTTTGTGGAAACGGCAAGCCAGAATTACATGAACATTGTGAATATTTAAATTACAGAGAAGACTTCAGCATAAATGTTCACAGCTCAAGACTGTGGAAAAAATAAACTGTTGGATCTGGGCTTTTGGTAGTAAGCGGAAATGAAAACATGCCATTTTAAGTTATATGTTCTGCCTCAGTATATTCATTTGGTCTTAAAATGTAATTGACATGTATGAATTGAGAAGCTTGAATAAATAAATGACAAAACATGAATAGCTGGTTGGATTTACTTTTTGTTTACGCTTAATGTCGCTCAAAAGAAATTCTTAGAAACCATGTCGAATTTAGCGCATGACACTTGAACACAGTCTTTTTGAAATTAAGTTGATATCCTATGAGGGTCTTAATGCTATGTTAACTGCCTCAACTGTTGATTCTTCTCTCTTTAGCCACTATTTTCCAAATTTGTAGTTAATTTCTCTAATGTCTCGTGTTATTCTGCACTAGTGGTCAAATAACAGTTATGTTTTACTTTATAAATGAAATGTGTTATCAGAACTGACTTCACTCATTAAAGGACTGTTAAAATTGACATAAATATGTCATATAGGGACTGTGGTAGCCTAGTGGTTAATGTACAGGACTATGGACCAGAAGGTCCACGGTTCAAATCCTACCTCTGCCAAGCTGCCATTGTTGGGTCCTTGAGCAAGGCCCTTAACCCACAATTGCTTAGATTGTAACAGTGGCAACCACTAAGATTGTATCAGTTGTAAGTCGCTCTGGATAAGAAGGTCTGAATCATGAAATGAGTGTAAATGTACAATAACAGCTTTTAGGGACTGTGGTAGCCTAGTGGTTAAGGTACTGGACTTTGGCCTCTGCCAAGCTGCCATTGTTGGGTCCTTGAGCAACACCCTTAACCCACAATTGCTTGGATTGTAAGATCAATTGGAATCAACTGGAAGTTGCTCTGGATAAGGGCGTCTGCTAAATGCTGTAAATGTAAATGTATATTTGGAATGTTGCACCACTACGGCATTTCATTCTAAATCTCCTGCAGGTCCTTGGAAGTGATGTAAGGTTTTTGGTTTTTGAATACCTGTCCAGTCTATGCCAGAAGTTGAATCTGTTCATCTGGACATAGATTTTGTCGGAGAAACGTTTCGTCACTCATCTAAGTGACTTCTTCAGTCTCAGCAGTTAGAAAACTTCCCCAATCTTATATACAGTACCTTTGCATAACGACTGGTACCAGCACCATTGCATAAACAATGGGGACCGGTGATCAGTTTTAATATGCAGATTGACATAGCATTAACGACAATGGCCACGTGTGGCCATCACACAGGATTGGGGAAGGGCTTGCAATGGCTCCGTTGTAAGATGGTGAAGAGGTTACTCTGAGGCCCCTCCTCGGTTCAGGGATGGACGTTCCCTTTTTACAAAAATGGCTTCTGTACTCCGCGTTCAAAACCACCGTTCCTCCCTATCAAGGATATGCACGTCTTCATCATTGAAAGAGTGGCCACCTGGCCTGTAGGTGGGTGTAAAACGCAGAGTCCTGACCTGATGAGGTAGCTCTTCTATGTTGTGCCATCCGTTTCGCCAGTGGCTGTTTGGTTTCCCCGATGTACGATTCCTGGCAAGCCTCCTGGCACTTAACAGCATACACTACATTACTCTGTTTGTGCTGGGGGACCCGATCCTTGGGGTGGAACAGTTTCTGGCGTAACGTATTTTGGGGTTTGAAAGCCACTGAGACGCGGTGTTTGGCAAATATGCGTCTCAATCGTTCCGATGTTCCTGCCACATATGGAATCACCAAGAAGTCACTTAGATGAGTGACGAAACGTTTCTCCGACAAAATCTATGTCCAGATGAACAGATTCAACTTCTGGGATTTTCTTACCTGGATTATTAAGAATGCATCAAGACGTGTCCAGTCTATGACAATTTCTATGAGTTTTCTCTTGGTCTTCCTTGTCTCAACTTGAACGGTTCCTCTTAATTCCCAGTTCTCAATGACACTTCGACAAGTGGAAATTGTAAGCAGGAACTGTTCTGATATCTGTTTATAGCTTTTCATGCACTTTAAGATTAATTCATCTTTACTATCAGACCTTCAGTCAGCAGGATAGAACAAGCCCTTGGTGGTTGAGTGTAAACTATGGAACTGTCTGACTTGGATTAAAGTCTAACAAGTAAATTAAGCACTGTTACCTCACAGTGAGTAGGTCCTGGGTTCGATCCCAGGTGGAGCTGTCTGGGTCCTGTCCGTGTGGGTTTACTCCCGGTGCTCCGGTTTCCTCCCAAAGACATGCACAAGGTTAATTATTAGGTTGATTACACTAAGTGCCCTTAGTGTGTGAGTGTGTGTATGCCCTATGATGGATTGGTGCTCTTTCTAGGGTTGTTCCTGCATTGCGCCCTATGCCACCGGCTAGGCACCAGCTCTCCCATGACCCTGTAAAGGATTAAACGGATAAGGAAGTGAATAAATGAAAGAATTAATGAATAAATTAAGTAAATTAAGGTTTGAAACTGTCTGGAAAAGTGATCAAAGCACATGTAAAATCTAATGTGACAGATTTCTGTCCAGGAAAAAAATAGTCATAGTGATTTCAAATGTGCAAAATACAACATATTTAAGTTTATTCTTAACTTCTTTTCCTCTGGAAAAATCAATAAACCATATTATTTGACTAGGGATGCAGACATGTTTGTATATGACTGTACGCTTTAAGCTTTGAGATGCCCAAACAAAAGACTTTGAGAAAACTCTTAAGACTTGGTTTGTTTTTCATGTTTAGGGACTTGCTCATTAGGGACTTTGTAAAGCTGCTATGAGACAAGTCATCAAAAAGTAATTTAAACATGTAATCAAAAAGTGCATTTTACAAGTGATTAAGAAGCATTTAAGCCTCTTATGTAAAAAACATAAGCCAACAGACTAGACAATATGAATTTTGATTTATTTCCTTTGTAATGACTTCTCTTTATGAGGTCCATAAATTAATATGCTACATCCCTACTTTTTTAAACTGCAGGCACCTATCTCCAGAGAAAGCAGACATAAGTGTGCACTGGGTGGGATGCTAGTCAATTGCTGTGCCAGAGTATGATCACTGACCGACCTCCTCCCTCAGCCACAAGCAGGTGTGTCTGCTGCTGATGCGTGACACGGTGGGAAGACACTCCTGGAAATCAAACCTGGGTCCATACAGTGGTGGGCTAGCATATTAGACTGCTGCACCACCCAAATGCTCCTAAGCATTCTTTCATCATTAGTATGTTTTCATTCTAATTAAGTTCATTTTCACAAATTTTCAGGCTAACACCACGATGGTGTGTGATATTTAGTTATTTCCTGCTTCTGTCTGGGGTTAAATGTAGTTCTTTAATGACATACGACTAGAGCCGCAAACTCATTCACATCCTCAGTGATAAATGAAGCACTAGATCCCTGTGGAGAAGCGAGACAGGTGCCCTAAGGGAAGAAAGCTGTGATCAGTGGGACATTGCCGCAGGGGACACTTCCTACCAGGCGAAACAACACATATGCCAACACACTTACACACAGCTATGAGAGACAGCATGCCCATCCCAACATAAGCTCTCACAGAAAACCAGGAGGCAACAAACACGTCCAAGAACACAATGCAACTCCATCTCAGGGTCAGAGTTACAGCACAGATTTAATAACATATCTCCTGGGTACTGTTTATGTGCTAGACTCTGTTCCTGTTACCTCCTGCCAGGTGCTGATACATTGTATGCCGAGTCTAGACTCTTATGAAAATGTTTTTCCATTACTGTTTCGTTGCTGAATTTAATATTGTTTTAAATATAAATTTCCCACTTTGGATAATACATTTCTTGTACATTTCTTGTAGCAGCTAACGATCTATATTCTTGGTTGAGAAACTCTTCCATTCATTCTTGCAGAAAGCTCCCAGTTCAGACATTAATAGGTCGTTTTGCATGCACAGCATATTTGAAATCTACCCACAGGTTTCAAATAATACTCAAGTCTGAGTACTACATAGTTCATTCCATCGTCATCATTCATTTCTAGAAGTGTTCAAGTTTGATATTAAGTGTTATGGACAAAGACGTAGGAAAGAGTCTGACATTTGGGGGTGGCACAGTGGCATGGTGGCTCAGTGGATAGCACTGCTGCCTCACAGCAAGATGGTCTGAAGTTCAGTCCCAGGGTGGATTGAATATATTGTGTATATAGTGATGCAGTGAGGAGCTTCTCATTTGTTAAACAACCATGTCAAAAGATCCTGTGGTCGTGGAAAAGATGTTAATCTGTTTCAGAAGGGTCAAATTGTTGGCATGCATCAAGCAGAGAAAACATCTAAGGAGATTGCTGAAACTACTGAAATCGGGTTAAGAACTGTCCAACGCTTTATTAAAAAGTGGAAGGACAGTGGGGAAACATCATCTTCGAGGAAGGAATGTGGTCAGAAAAAAAAACCTTGATGATCTTGAAGATGAGTGATGCACTCATCATGCCTAGTGCCTTCCGTACAAGCCTGTGAGGGCAGTGCTGTGATCTGAGGTTGCTGCAGTTGGTCAGGGCTAGCTTCAGCAACGTTATGTGCCCAAAGAATGAGGTCAGCTGACTACCTGAATATACTGAACCACCAGGTTATTCCATCAATGGATTTTTTTCTTCCCTTATGGCACGGGCATAGTCCAAGATAACGATGCCAGGATTCATCAGGCTCAAATAGTGAGAGTGGTTCAGGTAGCATGAGATATTATTTTCACACATGGATTGGCCACCACAGAGTCCATACCTGAACCCCATTGAGAATCTTTGGGATGTGCTGGAGAAGACTATGTGCAGTGGTCCAAATCTCCCATCATCAATTCAAGATCTTGGGGAAAAAATATTGCAACTCTGGACAGAAATAAATGTTGTGACATTGCAGAAACTTGTGGAAATGATGCCACAGCGAATTGGACCTTTTTTTTGGCCAGCCAGTGTATATGTATATAAAATACATTTTGCCAGTAGGCATGAGTGATGTGTTCAATGGAAAGGTGAGAAGTTTTTTACCTGCTCTATCAATCACTGTACAGAAACATGACCTTCGCTCAAAATGGCACCTTGGTGTTTAGAGTGATGTAAATGCTATGGATGTCAAGAACTGTTTTAATGTTTCTATTTCCATTCACAAGCCCTAAATTATTTTGATGAGATAATACTGGGTTATAATAGTTATATAGCTACCCAACCTACTAGTGCTTATGGAAATCTATTGGGCCTACACCTTATAGTAACTTCTTTTAAACTGCTTGGAGTATTTATTTCACTACAAATCAATACTTGACAACTAGCAGTGGGGGCAAACATTAACAATAAATGGGTATATTGCTTGAAAAACTTGTGAAGGCAGTTTTAATTTGGCTACTTCTCTATGCATAGTTAGAGTGACCAGAGTGGTAGTATCATGGTTTGGGCCTGTTTTGCTGCATCTGGGCCAGGACGACTTGCCATCATTGAAAGTCCTGACCTTAATACAATTGAAATGTTGTGGAAGGACCTGAAGCGAGCAGTTAATGTGAGGAAACCCACCAACATCCCAGAGCTGAAGCTGTTCTGTACGGAGGAATGGGCTAAAATTCCTCCAAGCCGGTGTGCAGGACTGATCAACAGTTACAGGAAAAGTTTAGTTGCTGCACATGGGGGGTCACACCAGATACTGAAAGCAAAGGGTCACATATTTTTGCCACTCACTAATATGTAATATTGGATCACTCTCCTCAATAAATAAATGACCAAGTATAATATTTTTGTCTCATTTGTTTAACTGGGTTCTCTGTATCCACTTTTAGGACTTGTGTGAAGGTCTGATGATGTTTTAGGTCATATTTATGCAGATATATATAAAATTCTAAAGGCTTCACAAACTTTCAAGCATCACTGTACTTGCTGCATCCACAAAACGTTACCACAGATACATAGCATGACAGACACTATATACACTGCACATTTACTTTTTCAGCTTATTCGTGCTTTTTTGTTTGAAAATTTGAATTTCGTTTGAATAATATTGTTGCAACTTCCGTGCGAAATTAAACTTAGCTCCACATGTCTGGCAAACCAATTTTCAGCGCATGTTTTGTCAGAAATGACCAATTATAATATTTTTGTCTCATTTGTTTAACTTGGCTCTCTTTATCTACTTTTAGGACTTGTGAGAAAAGCACCACTGTAAGATAATTATTTAAACTATAATAACTGTTTAATCCTGATGTATTTATATCAAGAGAGCAAGTACTGAACTTGTTAATATACTGTATGTACAACAGAGTTTTCCACAAGCACAAAATCACTAGGAAGCATAGCTAATAAAGGCAATAAAGAGATAATGACACTACCTGTCTTTTTCTAAAGCTGCCTTATTGTGTTGGTGACGATAGCAGGTTGGTGTGGGCTGTTCCCTGTGGCAGTGCTGTCTCCTCTGGCATGTCTTCCAGGCTTGGCTTTATATTATAATGCTCTCATGCGATGGATGGAACTTTAGCTTTACCCAAGATGTGGCTCAGAGGTTCAGCTGACAGTGTGAATACCGGCACACACACACACATAAATCACCTGAAAGTTTAACTCTGCCCACTGCTACACACTTATATGCATTCCAAAATGCATACAAAAAAACTGAAATCACGTTATGAGCTGTGCTCACTTTATTATAGCAAATACGCTTATTGTTCACCCGAGGTGGACAGAGTGGAAAAAATGTTACTTAACTAAATCTAAAAATATGTTACTTAAATAATGGTACTCTAAAATGTTGAGTAACGCACCTTGTGAAAAATGTACTTAATGCATCACTCATTAGCTACTCTTAATGAAAAAAGACATTTAAGCTACTGTTTTAATATCTACATTACATTCTACAGAAGCTGCTTATATTTCGGAAAGAAAATCCTAATCACTAGATGACAGATGTGGCATTTTACTAAACATGGTGTACAACAAAGTGACATCAAAACTTTAACTTCATATTACGAACCTGAAACACCACAACACAATATACAGTGTAGTAGAAATTCAGAGTCAGAATAATCTATAATACACAATAATTAGAAATGGATGAATTTCCACTTTTACAGTTTCAGGTTCAAGTTTCATCTTTTATAGCCTTCTAACATCTGCACTTAGAGAAGGGCTTTGTTTCTATTAATCACTAGATATTTGGCTAGCATGATTTATCAAACAGGTGCATCATTTTCAGATAAATAGTCTTTGTTTCTATTATCTTCGAGTCTCAAACTTTTCCAGTTGGCCTTGTCACACTTTTTAGAAAAAAATATCTACACTTTTCCCATAAACCCTAGACCTTATGGCTACACTCACAATTACCTCTTCAATGCCACCTGGCTAAAATTGTTTCAGGTTTTCCCCACACTAAGTATATTTTTGTCATGATGTTCCAGCTGTCCCTGGCCTAATTAAAAAGTTCCATATTTTTCCTCTGAATTCTTTCTGAACTTTCTACACAACTGTTTCTTAACAAGCACCTGCTGTCCCAAAAAGTTCATGTCTTAAAAAGTTATCTGACCAAGGCATTTTCACATATCAATGTTTGTCATTATTCAGCTCTCTTCTTAACCCATAAAGATTCAGGATTGGAAAATGAAAAGTAAAAAATAATTTATTCTTACTTTTTACATCAGATTGACTTAACTAACACATATATAAAGACAAGTTTGATTTACGTTGTGTACTTGTATCTCCCAGGATACGTTGCCCTATTAAAGTATAAAAAAGCCCAAATTACAAATCAGTTTTGTTTTACTTAACGAAGAATGCAAATATAAGTGATGAGATTTTATATTCCCGTCACTTACATGCCTATAACACGCCATGCATAGTTATTCAGTTTTTATTAAAATATTAATAAATTGCATATAATAGTCTTTTGTCCATTTTACAAGCTGCATGTGTAAGGGTTTTTTGATTAGTGCAAAGTCACCTAAATTCCTTGGCTTTTTTACACTGCTGAACAGTCTCCTCTTCCTCAGTAGAGCTACCTTCCTCACTCTCTGTGACTATGTTTCCTGCCTGACTGATACTGACTTCAGAACTAGGGCTGGAGTCCGAAGCGCATACAAGGATCTCCTCTATTACTCTCATCCTCTCTCTCATCCCTCTTATCTCACTCCTTTTACCATAAAATAAGCTAGTTGTGATGCCCTGCAGGAAAATAAATGTAGTAAAATACTAAAATATATTTTATTAGTACAATACAATACTTAATTTGCCAGTAAATATTAACCTTTCAGTTACATTTCAGAGGCAGCCATAGCCATAGTTGATTTCATCTGCCACTATCAGGGCGGCACGGTGGCTCAGTGGGTAGCACCGCCACCTCGCAGCAAGAAGGTCATGGAGTCAATCCCAGGGTGGCGCAGCCTGGGTGCTTTCTGTGTGTTAGGTTAATTGAATACACTAAATTGGCATTGAGTTGAGTGTGTATATATATGACTAGTCTTGATATAACCCCGTGTATAGTTGTAACCTTATGTGTGTCGCTGAAATGGTCACTGATGCTGACAGCAACGTTAAATAAACATATAAAACAAACAAACATCTGCCACAACCATGGGTGGGGGCCTTCAAGGGAATGAGGACATGCCTAGGGTGCCAGGGGTAGCTATCATTGGCCCTACTCTAATTTGAAACTCAAAACTCAAAATACAAATGCTCTCAATTCTTTGTATTGGCTTTTTTATTACCCTAATCTGGCAATGTATCTCAGAAGATACATACATTTCAAAATGAACTACACAACAAACAAACATTTCAACTATTTTTCTTCATCTACATGTAAAGATAATGTTCATTATTAGCACAATCAGTTTGTACTGTTTTACTGAAAATAAATATGATTCATTTATATATATTTACCACATGCTCAGCATCTCCTGTATCATAGGCGTCCATGATGGTTTCTGGTCAGGCTAACAAAGTGATCTCAGATAACTAGAACCAAATCATGTTACCCACTTGCCTGTTTAAGGGTTAAAAACTTGGGCTTGATTTGATTTGGATTATTCCCTGATTTTCTCTTCAGATGCTATTTATATTATTCACATATCGCAAACACATCATTCACTTATTCACAAACAGGTATGGAAAAATGCACACAGAATATATAATGCAATACAAGCCAGCTATTTTACATTATAAGACACCATCTCACATCAGTTATTAGTGTAAAGATACACACTGGCGACTTCATTAGTTACACCTGTTCAACCGCTCGTTAACACAAATAGCCAATCACACGGCAGAAACTCAATGCATTTGTAAACTTTGGCATTGGTAAAGATGACCTGCTGAAGTTCAAACTGAGCATCATAATGTGGAACAAAAGTGATTTAAGTGGTTGTTGGTGCTAGATAGGCTGGATTGAGCAATTTTGTAATTTTTTATTTTTCAAAAGTTAACATGGTAAAGAGAGCCCCCAAATGCAGGATCACCCTTCCATAGTACGCTAATATACCCACTTGAAAATCACTTAGATTTCTGTATACACACTTGAAATTCACAATAATACAATAATAATCGGCCATTAGTGCTATAGGTTGTTTGAGAAATTTTGACACAGTGAAGAAATTTATTAAAACTGAAGCTCAATTTTGAAAAATGAACTTTGAGGTTGTGAGGTTGGTGGCCTGAACTTGTACAGAAGACGTTAATTAGTCTGGAAAAAATAAAACCCTCTCATGAGGAAACAGTCATTTGTACTTGCTTCTCCTTTCACAAGTACTATTAATTTATGCCACCAATTATTCTTTTAAATGTTACCCTAAAAAGGTACAGAGGAACTCAAACGGCTCTTCACTGAAACAATTCGGACATCGGACAAGTTTCACTTTAATTTCACTTATTTCATGTCTTCATATTTCACCTATTTCATGTGTTTATTGATCATTATTATTGCATTACATTCATTTGCTTTATTTATGCTTTTAATCATTAAACAATTATTTGGTGGTTGGGAATGGATTAATCCTGTTTACATTACTTATTATGGGGACATTTGATTCCGACAAATCTGTTCGAACAGCCTCCTGGAATCAATTAAGTTCTGCTTCCGAGGTTCCACTGTATTATTAACGATCTACTGATTAAAGTGTTTTATTTATGTTTTAAAGACAACATGTGTGTTCGATTAACTGGAGTTTCTAAAATGCTCTTAGTGTGTGTAAGAGTGCGTGAGTGTATGTGCCCTATACGATGAATTGGCCTGTGTTGCTGGCTAGGCAACGGCTTTCCCGCAACCCTGACCAAGGAAAAAGTAAATAAGAAAATGAATGAATGAATAATTACACATATCTCTAAGAATAATACTACTAATAAAACTCTAATACTAATAAAAAAGTCCAAAGACCCATCAAACTCAACAACACAAATGTTACAATATTTAGACATTAGACATTTAGACACTAAGCCACAGGAACCAGTAACTTGTAACTGAGTAAAATACATTAATACATTTTTGTTTATTATTACTCTAGATGGAGTAACATATAGAAAATATCCCAAATTAATATTAAGAAGTAAGTTTGTTCGAAAATCTTTTTTTGTATAAAAGTTCCTTAAGTGAATGTAACGGAATACACAGATGGTGTTACTTTGCACTTTGTCTTAAAAACATTCATCTCTTTAGGATTATAATCCATTTTCTGTAACAGTCACTCCCTGTTATATGCATTTTCTCCTACAACATTTTCCCTGTTTTAATCTATCCTTACCGGTTACCTTTTATTGGAATGATGCAATCTTGACAAAGTCACACTCATTACATCCTAAGGGCATGGGAACAATGATCATTAATATTAAAGCACAACATCTCCATGTGGCATGTGTCAGCCTCTTTAACCTTGAGCTTAACTAGGGACTCTGTGCCTTATTTCTACATTCTTATGTATAGCGTGTTAGCTTTGAACATCTGGTGTCTGTATAAATATGAATTCCTCATCACCTTGCCTTTCTTTTCACACCTGTTATGGAATGATTTTGCTTCTATTAACAGGGTGTCTGTTTTCCTGTCTGACACACACACACACACACACACACACACACACACACACACACACAGCAGGCTGCCGCATACGCTAGTAAAGTTATTCGTCTAGCCTTTAGCATCGTTCCAGACCAAACATGACCTTCAGTTGAAGTCTTTCTCAGTCTCTCATGTGTTCTGTTTATCAGTATGACCTAGGACACTGTTTCTTCCATCATAGATGGAAAAGTGTGTTCATTCACTGCCTTCCTTGAAGTAACTTCCAGTCATACAAGGCTCCTATCAAGTTTAATTGGAACACAGACCTTTAAGCCTGAAAACTGCCAGCCAAGCAGACTTTTGAATGCAAATTTCAAATGAATCTCAAAAATCTCAAAATGAAAACAAGTCTAAATTATTAAGCAAACTTTAAAAATCTATTAGAATTATTATAATGAACAGATATGTTAATGAGACGAAAGTTTCATAAACTATGAAAACAGCCATTAATGTGGATTTTAAACTGTTATGCATTGCTATTATAATATGGAACACATAACATGTAAACAAAAGGTATAATCAAATAAAACATTTTCCAACAGCTGAGCTGTAACTGATACTAGGTATAAACAGATGTTTTGTCTCAGCTAAAAGTGGGAATGGGCTATACTGCTTTAGGAGAACAGTAAAATGTAATATAATAAATGTATAATATAATGAAATATGTAAAATATGTTATATCATATATAATTACATGAATGTGTTACTTAAACAATGTGAAGCTTTAAACATCATCCATTATTCATCAGGGTCAGCTTTTGGCAAGTTGAGAGTACCCAGCTACAGTGGGGCAAAAAAGTATTTAATCAGCCAGTGATTGTGCAAGTTCTCCTACTTAGAAAGATGAGAGAGGTCTGTAATTTTCATCATAGGTACACTTCAACTATGAGAGACAAAATGAGAAAAAAAAATCCAGGAAATCACACTGTAGGATTTTAAAACAATTTAATAGTAAATTATGGTGGAAAATAAGTATTTGGTCAATAACAAAAGTTCAACTCAATACTTTGTAACATAACCTTTGTTGGCAATGACAGAGGTCAAACGTTTCCTGTAAGTCTTCACCAGGTTTGCACACACTGTAGCTGGTATTTTGGCCCATTCCTCCATGCAGATCTCCTCTAGAGCAGTGATGTTTTGGGGCAACATGCTTTCAACTCCCTCCACACATTTTCTATGGGGCTGAGGTCTGGAGACTGGCTAGGCCACTCCAGGACCTTGAAATGCTTTTTACGGAGCCACTCCTTCGTTGCCCGAGCAATGTGTTTGGAATCAGTGTCATGCTGGAAGACCCAGCCACGTTCCATCTTCAATGCTCTCACTGATGGAAGGAGGTTTTGGCTTAAAATCTCATGATCCATTGCCCCATTCATTCTTCCCTTAACACGGATCAGTCGTCCTGTCCCCTTTGCAGAAAAACAGCCCCAAAGCATGATGTTTCCACCCCCATGCTTCACAGTAAATATGGTGTTCTCAGGATGCTACTCAGCATTCTTCTTCCTCCAAACACGACGAGTTAAGTTTTTACCAAAAATTTCTATTTTGGTTTCATCTGACTACATGATATTCTCCTAATCCTCTTCTGGATCATTCATATGCTCTCTGGCAAACTTCAGACAGGCCTGGACATGTACTGGCTTAAGCAGGGGGGCTCGCCTGGCACTGCAGGATCTGAGTCTCTCTCTGCGTAATGTGTTACTGATGGTAGCTTTGTTACTTTGGTCCCAGCTCTCTGCAGGTCATTCATCAGGTCTCTCTGTGTAGTTCTCGGATTTTTACTCGCCGTTCTCATGATCATTTTGACCCCACGGGATGAGATCTTGCGTGGGGCCCCAGATCGAGGGAGATTATCAATGGTCTTGTATGTGAAGACCATCTTCTTACAATTGCTCCCACAGTTGATTTATTCACACCAACCTGCTTGACTATTGTAGATTCACTCTTCCCAGCCTGGTGCAGGTCTACAATTTTCTTCATGGTGTCCTTCGACAGCTCTTTGGTCTTGGCCATGGTTGAGTTTGGAGTCTGACTGTTCATAGGTAATAGTGTACCTATGATGAAAATTGAAAATTACAAGCCTCTCTCATCTTTAGTAGGAGTACTTGCACAATCAGTGGCTGACTAAATACTTTTTTGTCCCACCGTACCTTTAGCATTCAACATGATACAATGTTAAATACAGATAATTCCCATAGCATGCAAAATGTGTAAATTATTTTGTGTTGGCAAAGGAGTCAGTTTCCATTCGCAGTCATTTCTTATTAGATATTTTTACCAAGTGGCCTTTTTATGCTCTGTGTGTTTGTTTATTTATTGTTTTATTTTTGTAGTCATTGTTGCCTATATCAGTATAAAAAGACTCATGCTTGCCTACTGCTATTACCTGAAGTCATTAGATAAAAGACACATGTAAAACAAATATTTAGGATCTTCTCTATACTGCCACCCAAGTGATATAATTAACTGACCCAGTTCAAAACCTTAGCTTAAAAGACAGTCAGCTGCTGTCATTCAGCATTGTATGACTCACACTGATTTCATTCAAAAATCTTCTTCTTAAGTAATTTTACTCTGGTCACCTACACCTGCACTAACCCAGAACAGAGTTTTAGCTAAATTGTGTTCTTTTTGTTTTGTAACTTTAACCGTGTAACACTAAATTGTAAATATTTGTGTCTATAAAGTCTGTGCTATCATGAAGACAGTGTTTTTATGTTGAGTAGACAACAAGGCATGCCTGGATTTTGCACTGGATAAGGCCATCTGCTTATGATATCAATGCAAATAAAGTTTACTGGTTAAAGATATTATACTGCGTTTCACTTGAAAACATTTTTGAGGACTATAATCAGATTTATAAATTAGCCAAGACTGTCACGCCAAAACGAAGTATCCTTGCAGTTGTGTCCATTTTAAAGTAAATGTGTTTAGGTGTGGGACTGTGGTAGTCTAGTGGTTAAGGTACTGGACTCTGGACCAGAAGGTCGAGGGTTCAAATCCCACCTCTGCCAAGCTGCCACTGTTGGGTCCTTGAGCAAGACCCTTAACTCACAACTGCTTGGATTGTAAGACTGTATCAATTGTAAGTTCGCTATGGATAAGGGCGTCTGCTAAATGCTGTAAATGTAAATGTGTTTTTACTCACATACTCAACCTCAAAGCTTGGCAAACATCCTTGATAGTGAATGAATGATGGCCTGGTTGTGGGCTACAACTGTAATTTTCATTGGCTCACATTCCTCCGTGAAATGACGGCTATGATTCACTCAGAACATTCTTCGGTCTAAAATATGGAAATCATGAAAATGCAAATCCTGCACAATCATTACCTATTGTAGATAACATGTGGGTCACATGGGGCCACATGTGGCCCATGCAGCTGTGATGAAGCTTTATTGTGTCTGACAACAGCTGAGCCAAATTTGAAAATTAGAAAATTTATATATATACAAAGAGATTTATAGTAAACTGGGATGTTGGGTTGTTGTCTTTTTGCCTCCCATGGGTTGCTGATGTCTCATGTGATCCCTCTTGGCTGTGTTACCTTCTGGTTCTCCTCTATCTAGCTATGCTGCTATAGCTAATGCTGCCAGAGTCTCGTGCTACACATGGTATCAGTGATTGTTAATAGACTCTATGCTCTTAACTACATTTTCTGTTTTCTCTCCAAGTTTGTGTTCCGGTACTAGTTGCAGTCCCACACAGTAAGATGTTCATCCGCTTCAACTCCACTCAAGTTGTTTCCATCATCAGCTCCAGCCCCACCATACCCGGGCCACACCAGAGGGCAGTAACTCTCTCCCTCCCCTGGTTGGCTGGGGACGAAGTGCTGCCAAGGACTTTCCTGTCGAGGACTCAAAATCCTAACTCTGTGAATCAGACTCCATAATGCCGATATGCATATTTTACATTATTTTATTTGAACTATCACTTTAAGACTTATGTGAATATATAAATTAGTTTCACTCTTACATTTACCATCTACGCCACCCCAGGAGGTTGGGTCCCTTTTTGGGTCTTGGTTCTCCCAATGTTTCTTCCTCAACACGATTTTGGAGTTTTTCCTTGTCACTGTGGCTTTCTCAATTTGGGATTGGATGTAGATATTAGAAGATAATCTAAAATTGTAAAGTTGCTTTGAAATAATGCTACATTGTAAGAACCGCTATGTAAATAAATCTGACTTGACTTGAAATCTTACTGGACTTGACAGCTAGACACGCCTTTATGATGCATTCAAAGACAAGAGGGGCGCATCACTGCCCACGATCTAGGCCATTCTGATGTTCTGTTAGAAGGGACTGGGAGCAGTGGTTCCATGAGGGCATACACACAGCGAACAGGCTCCAGGGGGCCCAGACAGACCACCAGTAGAGAGGACCATTTTATCAACTGAGCAGCTCCCACAGTTTCGTTGTCCACCATCCAGACACCAGTGGCACCTTCACTACACACCCCTGTCTCTGCCCAGGACTATTACAGGCACTTAAAATGCCTAGCAGTCAACGATCACTCACCAAGCAGTACACTACACAAAAGTAGCCTTAACGTGCTACATGCTCATGAACATTAACACTAGCCAATGTGAGAGAGGCCTTCAGTTGCTTAGAAGTTACCCTGGGGTCCTTTGTGACCTCGCCACCTATTACATGATTTGCTCTTGGAGTGATTTTTGTTGGTCGACCACTCCTGGGGAGGGTAACAATGGTCTTAAATTTCCTCCATTTGTACACAATCTGTCTGACTGTGGATTGGTGGAGTTCAAACTCTTTAGAGATGGTTTTATAACATTTTCCAGCCTGATGAGCATCAACAACTGTTTCTCTGAGGTCCTCAGAAATCTCCTTTGTTCGTGCCATGATACACTTCCACAAACATGTGTTGTGAAGAGCAGACTTTGATATGTCCCTGTTCTTTAAATAAATTAACTGCTAATCCTACAGGTTCACATACTTTTGCCACTCACTAATATCACTTGGATCATTTTCCTCAATAAATAAATGACCAAGTATAATAGTTTTGTCTCATTTGTTTAACTGGGTTCTCTTTATCTGCTTTTAGGACTTGTGTGAAAATCTGATGATGTTTTAGCTCATATTTATGCAGAAATACAGAAAATTCTAAAGGGTTCACAAACTTTCAAGCACCACTGTATATATCTGTCTGAGACATAACTGCATGAGTTTTGCAGCACTCTGACATTTCTATCTGGGTGCTTTATATTTTGTCAGTGAATATACTTGCCAGTTTGCTTGTGAGGCAAGCATTATGGAGCAGTGATCCACGGTATACAGAGATTTCTATGTCGTAGTGTTTTGCTTTGACTTCCCTGTGCTCTGTTTTTAAGTAACCAAATTGCTCACGCTGCTTTCATTAATCCTTTCTATTCATGTTCATCCATGCTGATTACTTGAAACTTAATAAACTTAAGGAGCAGCTGAAGCCTGTGGCTCCTGTGATGAGTTATTAAAATAAAATTATTTTTATACAGATAATGAAATATCACTAAAATGAAAGTATTTCTTTAATCATTTCTTAAACGAATAATTGCATTGAGCCTGCAAACTGCTGACATCACATCTTCACATTTTCTTTTGCTTTGCCAGGTTTTCTTAGAACTTGTTTGTTTTCAATGGCTTCTGACTTCAATCTTCTTTTCAACAAGGGAAATTCATGCTTGATTGAATGTAAATTGGGAAATTCAGTCCAGAATGTTCCTCTCTGTTCCCTTGATGAACTTATTGGCTTCCTTGCAGCCTGTTTCTGGTCATTGTAGTTACGCAGTGAGAAGTTCCTGCCAACGCCTTTATGTACCAATAGCTATACAATTGTAAAAAATAAGATTTTAGAAAGCCATGAATAAAAACTACAAAATTCAGTGTTGCTGTAAAACAAGTGTTCGGTGAACTGATGTGATTTAGAAATAAATGTGGTTTTGTTTGCATTCACATATTCAACTTTCAAGCTTGGCAAACTTTCCTGATAGCAAATGAGTGATGGCCCAGTCGTAGGTCACAATTGCCATTTTGATTCACCCACATTCTGCCATGGAATGATGGAAATGACTTCAGCCGAATCTGGCTGCCAGTACCCAGTCAGAACTGCACCCTTCGGTCAACATATGGCCCAAAATGCAAATCCTGAACAAACGTTCTCTACGGTAGATTAAATGTGGGCCATGTGACCAAAGTCTGAACCCTGTGATGAACAGATATTGAAGGGTTGGGACAAATTTGGTCCACAATACAACTGCCACTGCCATAACTGACCTATAAGGGTCTTAACCAAACCATATTTCTCCCAGAACTGTCTTGATAAAAATGACCTTGGTAAAAATGTGTTATTTTTATCATTAGTACCCAGCTACGCAGTTTGGTATGTATATATGAGTACAGTATATAAAAGGTCTCTTTTGAAAATGCTTACTTGTATTTTTGTGGACTCATTCTACAGCAAGATGATGGCCCAAAGCACATCTCAATTTTTTTCTCAATCTATCTCAATCTACTTGAAAACCATAGAAGAATACATACAGACATAAAACTGGGTTCTACTTACTCCGGATGGCAGAAATACATGACACACAGTTTTCACAATCCACTATAACCTTGTGTGGTACAGTGTTACTAGGCATCATATCTCTGGATACTTTCACAACATATGGAAAGGACACTGTTGTGGATTTTTAGTTATCCAGTTCAGTTAGAAATGTTTAGTAGATCTTGGAATGGAAGTGTTGTCATTTCTTTCTTTTCTTTGTGCTCATATTGTATAATTTAGTGGTTTTCAAACTGTGAAACAGACCCCTGGTGAGGAGGAGCAGGAAAACAGCTGAATGAAAATAAACAGTGCGGATTTGTGCCTGAGCATCAAATTTTAGGTTTTGATGTACTTGAACGTTTTTGTTAACCACCTAAATAGGCATAACTATGCCCTGAATGGTACACAAGTCCATCCCAAGGCTGGGTAGGGGTAACCTACAGTGCCAGGAGATTATTCCCTGACCAGCCTCCCCTCTGTCAGTTACTGCCAATTATATCTACCAGTGATGTCTGTCACGTCCCTGTAATGCTGGCTTAGGGTATTAGACCACTAAAACACCCGCGTACCACCATTATGAATTTATGTTCATTTCTTTACTAAACAGGTTTGGTGTTTTGCATTATATTCTTGTAATTCATGCTAATTAAATGTACAGTACCAGTGTACCAGTGATACCCAAGAGTACCATGCAAATTTTTCCCATAAGGAATTTTAAGTAAATTTAATTAATCCGGCCCCCAGAAAAGCCACACTGTATAAGGCATTATATGCAATAGTTGTATTGTACAGGTGCTCCCTGTATGATAAACAGACAAAATTTCAAGACAGACGTTTGTGTTTTCATGGCATTTTCAGACAGGTAAGTTATAATCAAAGCACATTTAACTGTTATGTGGCTATATATATAAGTTATGAAAACACGTTCGGAAATGGCACTTGCGGCTGCTCGTTTAAATCACCCGTCCACTCTTTTGTGTTAGTATGGATCGACTTCATTTATTTCTCATGATAGGGCTCCTTTGCTTTTCCCGATAATGAACCTTGCATTTAACATTCGCCCGGTCCATTCGTGTTTTTATTATTATTATTATTATTATTATTATTATTATTATTATTATTATTATTTTGTCTTTGTCTCCCGTGTTCATCTCGGTTGCTTGGTGTCCTAAAATATGGTGACAACTACCCACAGTGCAATGGACCGTGACGTAGTTCATTCCCTATACTGTATACTCCATCTCTGTACTGTACTTATGCTGCCTTCAAGTGATGTCGGAAATATCGTATTTACGAGATGACATCACATAAACGTCACCACAATGTGGTATTTACCAGTGGGAAACTCGGATTTTTCGATAAGCCCCAACTTTCCGAGTTGGGGGCATGTCAATAACGAAACGTCATGGTGGCTGCCGGCATGGATGCTGCTTCTACAGTAAACGTAAAGTTTTTAGTTTACTAACAGTAGTTTTGCATGTTAACTGTACAGTTTAAGCTACTGTACATTTTGTCCAACTTGCACTAATGTTAATGAGGAATTACAACAAAATAATATTATATAATATAAAATATTACTCATCTAATTCGTGTCCTGTTTGCATCATTCTCTTCAAGTAAGGCTAAATAAACTTGGTGGTTTTGCCTATACAAAAATAGAAGTAGTACAAACAAAAGTTTTCTTTTGGCGTCACCACCCGACAAAAAACACTTGAACGTACATCATGTCGTAAGTACCACCTCCGAACTCGTAAGTAGGAACTTCCAGGGACGACTTGAAGGCAGCATTACTGTATTCACGGCAATAGCATAGCTGCTAATGCTAACTGCGATGTGTCCGTGTTTTCTGGAGCATTAAGTTCCTGTTTCTCTTTCGGTTGGCAGTCAATAACTCCCTTTTTAGGACCAGTGAAGACTTATCTGCACTAAGAATACAGTACTTTAGATGTAAAAGTAAAGAAAAACACGATGAAAATAACGGAAATCTTCCTGAGATTTAGCGGAGACTAACGTCACTGAGCTCCGGCTACTGTGAGTCTGAATCAGTGTGTACTGAATCTTGAGCTACGAGTCGTGAATTCGACTCATACAACTTTAAGAAAGCGCTCAGAGCACCAAGCAACCCACGACAACCGAGACAAATTTTTCTGGTTCAAAATGCATCAAGAATTCGACGAATTCTGAGGTGGTCGAGAAGCAAGGTACCACTGTGTTGTGGTTTATATGCCTACATTTAATGTTTATGATCACTGCTCTTATTAAACCTCATGTCCTGCATTTGAACCCACAAATGTCTGTCTATCCTCCTTTTATCTGCATCTGCCTGCGCAGTAGTTCTGGCTATCTTGCAAATGCGCCTGCCAGAAGAGTTTTTCACATTATAGAAGTCATTGCTGCATTCCCAGGGGATGAAGGTAAAATGCTCCATTCAGACTGTCCATCCCATCTTCCATTATCCTACGTGTCCTGCTTTCCGGTCCTCTCTCTGCCACACACAGACTTCTTTTTTCCAAAATTAGGTGCGAGCTGATCTTGTCTCTTTGGTCTCATTTTTCTCCTGTTTCCATAATGTCTGTAATCAGCTCAGTGACACTGCCTGATGACAAAGCTGTAGGAATTACTGACTCGTAGCACAATCAATTCCTCCTCCTCATCATCCATTTATTTTTGATGTCTACAAGATAAAGAATTCCCATCCTTTCTCCTCTATATTTAAACCGTACTCAAACTCACCCATTCATCATGCAGCAGCACTCTGATCATTAAGAAAAGAGAACACAAGGAAACTTGAACATTCAAAATTGCCTGCAAAGGGAGCTACCACATCGTCAGCATTTTCAACTGCATCAGTTGTTTGAACCCAATTTACTTTTATAAATATTGTCATTCTGAGCACGGCGCCGAGGTCTCATTTGCCCCCTGAAGTTTTAGACAAAGCCCATTTAAAAAAAGCCACCATGCATATGGATGCATGTGATGTCTAGTAGTACACCTCATCAGATTCAGAACCAAGCCAGTCATTTGCATGTAGAAAGACCCTCTTGCTCCACGCGCAATTAGGCTGCTTGTACTGCTAAATGATGGCTCTTTGAGATTTTCTAAGTGTGGCATTGTAGATTGGGGCTGCTATCGCAAAAGAAATAGGAGACTAATTTGAGCAAGACTTCTTTTATATGAGCCATTAGGGATTGACAGTCTTCTCTTCTTTCTTAGACCCCAAAACAGTCACGGCAAATTACTGCCACCTATGGATCGAAACACTTATTTCATTTCAGATAACGTGCAAATGTTCTTCTTTAATAGATGAGCATGTTCTGTGTAAAGTTTGTACTGTACGGATGTGTAGAGTTTTGCTTTTTCTTAAAAAATGTCATTG
Source organism: Ancistrus triradiatus (assembly GCA_025084515.1). Classification (NCBI taxonomy): domain Eukaryota; kingdom Metazoa; phylum Chordata; class Actinopteri; order Siluriformes; family Loricariidae; genus Ancistrus; species Ancistrus triradiatus. The sequence goes on along the minus strand of JAJAGP010000069.1, from coordinate 485,804 downwards.
CTACAGATTTTATAATAATGCTTTGCCCCTGCATTTCTTTTATGACCTAAAATTAGAGCACCACATATTGCTGATTTCCCAGTCCTCATTTACTACTGAAGACTGCAAAACTTCATTGACATTTTTGGTGAAAATAAATAAATAACTAACCGTGCATAAAGCTGAGAAGTGTGAATGGACTTGTAATAAGAGTAATAAATCTCCAGTCACAAAAGAATAAGATAACGGTACTTGAGAAAAGCTGAAGGTTGTATCAGATTATATCCTGACAGTGTATCTTTCACATTCTTGTCTCTGTTTATAGCATATAAAGACACAAAGGAGGTGCAACCAAGGACAAGATTTAGAAAGAGTGTCTAGTAAAGCTGGAGTTCAGTGCCATTAACCACATTCCAGACTCGGCATGCTCTACTTTCCAGAAGAATCTTGCATAACTTTGTTCAACTTGATAGAAAATGCAAGTCCTTGTTCTTCAAGGTTTTACTGGACTATCAACTTCAGTTTCACAAAATTGCCGGGAATGGATGCAGATTGAAATGTAGGTCACATTCGTACTTTTCATGTCCGTATGCCTAATTGAAGAAACACGGGAATCTATCACGAGCTGATAGAATCTACAGCAAGCAGCCGATTATCCTGTCAGCAATGCTCAGCAGGCTAATCAGTTAGAGGCCGACCAAACTCTGCAAAGAGATCTGATCAGGCTTTTGTCAAGTCTAGCGGAAGAAAAATGTAAGCAGCTTTTTCTTATGAAACATCTGAATAGGGTGATGGATGGCCCAAATTTAGCTCCAGAAAACTTCCCTGAACTTCCATTGATACAGACTGATTAACGACCATATGATTTGTCCAGCAAGGAAGGAGACAGAGAGGTGAGAAAGAATATAGAGAAACTCCTTCAACATTAAAACTGAACTTTCACTGACTACATTTACATTATGACTTAAGGGCCTCCATCAAGGGCCCAACAGTGGCAGCTTGGTAATAGTGAGTCTTGAACCCTAGCCTTTCTGGTCCATAGTCCAGTACCTTAATTGCATTACAGTCAATAGGTATCTTCAGTATTTAGAAGGTACACTGATGTACCAATTCATTATGACTACTGCCCAGAGCATAGACTTTCTTCACCAGCTTAATGACTTCCATCAGTGCATCATGGTGCCATCATTTTCCCACATAAATGGCGCACACTCGCCTGGTCACCCACATGATGTAACAGAAAACAGGAATCATTGAGCCAGAAGATCTTCATTCATTGCCTCAAGCTTCAGTTCCAATCTTCCACAACTGTAGGCACTTTCAGTGGTGGACAGGGGTTAGCTAGGTTAACACTCTGTGGTTACACAAGCCCAAACTCACCAAACCCAAATCCAATGGTGTGTTGTGACACATTTCACTTATAACCAGCATTAAACATTTCTGCCGGTAATTAAGACCACATCAGAGAGCAGTAACTCACTCTTCCCTTCTCCAGTTAACTGAGAATGCCATGCCACCAAAACTTACCTGCTGAGAACACAAGACTCTGATTGCTGGACTAAAACAGCTGACACTCACTCATGAGTGTCAGTTATTTATTATATCTACTATCATCTTATATTTTCTGGTTTTATATTCTCTATTTTGTTATACTCTTCATAATATCGTATGCTCTTTCATTTATTATAGTCTAAATATTATTGTATTGTATTTATTTAATTAAATATGTCATAATTTTTATATCTAGCTTTTGTGGATTTATACTATTGCTATAAACCTATTACTTAGGCAACTTACAAATAGAAATCTAGACAGCTCAAGGAGGTATGGTCCTCCCAAGGTTTTTTCCATGCCACTATTGGCCTAGGCTTGCTCAGTTAGGGCTGTGAGCTTAGATAGTTGTAAAGCTGATTTGAGATAATACTCCAGTGTAAAAAGTGCTATAAACATAAATTTGACTTGACCTGTGGGCGGCACGGTTAGCTGCCCACAAGCAGCGGAGCAGTTACTGTAGCATAGTCACTTCACAGCTCCAAAGTCCCCAGTTTGATCCAAACCTCAGACTCTGCCTATGTGGAGTTTGCATGTCTTCCCCGTGTCCGCTTGGGTTTACACCAGGTGCTCTGGTTTCCTTGCACAGTCAGAAGACATGTGTGTTAGGTTACTTGGTGTTTCTAAAGTGTCCTTAGTGTATGAGTGTGTGCGTGTAAGTAGCCTACAATGGATTGGCGCCCTGTATAGAGTTGTTCCTGCCTTGCGCCCTGTGATGCTGGCTAGGCACCCTGACCAGGATTAAGCGGATAAGAATATGAATGAATGGATGATGACCTGACTTGTTGGTAGGCACTCACCACTGCTGACTGGAAACACACCACAAGCCTTGCCATTTCAGAGATTCTTCGACCCAGTCATCTTCCTGTAACGATCTGGCCCTTGTCCAAGTCAGTCAGCTCTTCACACCTGCCAAATTCTCATGTTGACTATAAGAACTGACTATCTGCTTCCCATCTACTGATCTGTGAGTGGTCATAATGTTTTTGCTCATCATTGTATATTTCTCATTATAAGAAAGAAAGTGATGAACGCTGATTAGAAACACATGCCTGATAATGTAAGTACCGCCATTCACTGTGCATTAATGGATAACGCAGAGTAGCACAGCAGTTGCATGTATTTTAAAGCTGTATTCAGGAGCTCCAATATCTACAGCACATCTACTCCCAGAACAGCGAGTTTATCAGCAGAGAACGTAGTGAAGATACAATGTTTCATAGTTTATAGGGAGCATTTTTGTTGCATCAATAAAAAACAACCTGCCATCTGCAGAGACTTCTGGTTGCACCAGCAGTGGCACACAGCAAGAGATTCATTCAAAACACACACCCAGCACCTAGCAGCTCTCATCAGTCATAGCCTGTTTCTGAATACCATTCAACGTCGGTCTATAGCTGTACATCAGATCAGCTAGATCCACTAGCAGTTACCTGCCTTATCCCAAATTATGCTCAAACACACACTGGTAACTGTGCAAATACCCAAAACAATAGATTAAAAACATTGTTTGTTTAATAGTTTCCCAATGCCGCTTGTGTATTGAAGACACACTTGCAATCAGGGACCAGCAGTGAGATGATCTCCAAACACATCTTGTTTAACTTCAATAATGCACTTCCAGATTGAAAGACGTGAATGCTGGTCCCATGAGAAAAACAATGACCTCAGTTTAGAATGGATACATTTGTTCCATTAGCTCAAATGTGCTTTTGACAATTTTTTTTCTCTCTTTATCCTCTTCAGATTACAGGATTTCACTCTTAAGACCTTTTCTTATTGCATGTATATAGTGACTGTCTACCCCCAGTGGAACTATTTTCCTCCATTCCATCAGAACACAGATATTCAAGATGAAAAGTTTTCATCTATCACACCCACCATTTTCAAATTCAATATTGAAGATGTATTCATTTAAAGTGCCTCTGAACTTTTCTCGGCAACTTTCCTGTATGGTGAGATATGCCACCATTTATCTATCATATAGTATCTGCCATTTTCAAGCCACAGTATTGACTTGCAGTCAAAGTGGAAAATGAGCTTTGATATGACCTTTTATGACAGAAAAATGTAATCCTGTGGGACACGGTTGATACCACGGTCTCTGTAGGGCCCATGTTTAATCTTTCCCCATTGTCGCAGGCACAGTTTCATTACCAAAATGCACTTCTTGTTAAGCTCTCCCCAGTTACTCGTAATTAATTTCAGAGCCACAACACTCCTCAGATATAAAAAGCCTTAGATCAACAAAGAAATGTAGACCAGAAATAAGAAATTCATATCAGAAGTTGTGTTTAAAAATGAAACATTGTGTGCTTTAAAGGTCAGCCATCAGGTGCGTTATGAAAAGAAGCAGCGGACTGTAGTATATGACCCATACCAGCACTCAGAGGAGTGACCCAATTCCCAGAGCCAGTGTCTAGACATAGACACAAAGGCACATGTACTTTTTATTAAATGGATCCTTTTACTTTGTTCTTGTACTGCAGTTACGTCTGCCCTGCATGGCAAGGATTAAATGCAGCAAAACTCTCAAACTTTCTTCCAATTTATTGCACTTAATGAAATTCTTAGACAGATAAATACCTTTAAAAGCCAGTGTATGTCTCAAGATTATTTGCTCTCAGCCAGTGCTTTTTGCTATGTCCTTATTTACACTTGTGCATTCAGCTGAAATGTAAACCATTATTGATGAAAGCCATAGTTTCCACATGGATGGTTTTATGCATTCAGAAATGAAAATGAAGGCCTGATTGAAAAAGTTGCTCGCTGCACGGTGAATGATTAGAGATGTCAAATCCTTCCAAACTCATGTCTTGTAACCCTTGCACAAGCTCACACCTGTCCCTTCCATGGCAAATATCTATGGGCATAGAAACTATAAAATTCTAGTTTACATCAGGCATTACTACAGTCACTCTTATAGCCTTGTGATCATTTTATTTTCATTTCCTCTCACAATTAAAGCCCGCTATGTGATTTATTCTTTTTCTTTTTTTTTGAATGCATGCATGCGTCTCCCGCCAGGTGGGCTTGAACCTGCAGCGATGTGTGTCGGGGAGCAGAGGCCCAAGGGAAGCCATTAAACTGCAGCCACTCTTCCAGCCCTGCCGAGCGTGACAGCAGGTGAGGGTAAAAATAGTGAACCATCTGTTAAAGCAGGAGATTGTGAAAGCCTTCGCCACGACTCAGTAGGGACTCAATTAAAATATACATTTTCCTCATTGGCTAAGGGGAGAGCTCTCCTGCAGCCCAAAACTCAGACAGGCACAGGTGCAGCAGGCTCAGGTAGGAAAGAGGATCCCCAGATTGAGGGGGGTCCACATTCACTGCTCGTGTGACAGCGCCACTGAAAATTGGGTCTTTTTTTTCCTCCGTTCTGCTATCAAATCCCTCTGCTCTCAGGCTATTTCCTCATTTCTCCTTTATTCTCCCACACACGTTAAAACTGCAGCTATCATGGGCTTCTGGGCCTTTCTTTTATAGACACACGCTGGTACAAAGCCCCACTCTCTATGTTTAGAAAGGAGGATAAAATTGCAAGTGAGGATTAATATTTCAAAAACATAGGCAATTAAAACACGCACGCCAGTTCAAATTATACAGTGATGTTCTGGTACAAATTTGCATCATTGGACTGACAATTTTGGCGATCGTGTTTGGAAGTCCTGATTCGGGTGCATTTCTCATAATCGAGTTAATCACATTTGCATGTTTGCCGAGCAAAGACCTCTGCGCCAATCAGAGCAGGTGCGCTCTCTTGTTCACACGCTTGTATCATTATCTACTCCAAATCTTAGGCTGAATTAGTGCAATTTTTTCGGTTTTCAGCACCTGGTGCACAAAGTATTCTGTCTAGAAAGATATTTAGTCTGAACAACATCTGACTCTGCACTGCAGACTCCTTGAACTCTAGACAATGGTCAGTTACTGTCTTGATGCATGCACAATAATCCAGGCAAGAAAATCTCACACAGGTGAATCAGTTCATCTGGACACAAGGTTTTCGTGGGAGAAACGTTTCGTCACTCATCTAAATGACTTCTTCAGTCTCAGCTAGTTGGAAAACTTCCACAATCTTATATATAGCACATTTGCATAAGGACTGGTACCAGCACCATTGCATAACAGTGGGACCGGTGATCAGTTTAATATGCAGATTACCATAGCCATTAATGACAGTGGCCACATGTGTCATTCACACAGGATTGGGGAAGGTCTGCGATGGCTTCGTTGTAAGATGGTGAGAGGTTCAGGGATGGGCGTTCCCTTTTCACAAAAATGGCGTCTTTGTTTCTGTGTTCAAACCAGCGTTCCTTTTCTTCTTTGAAAGAGTGGCCACTGGCCTGTAGGAGGGTGTAAACAGCAGAGTCCTGGCCTTATTCGCCAGGGGCTATTTGGTTTCCCCAATGTACAATTCCTGGCAGTCCTCCCGGCACGTAACAGCATACACTATATTGCTCTGTTTGTGCCGGTGGACCTGTTCCTTGGGGTGGACCAGTTTCTGGAGTAGCGTGTTTGGAACTTTGAAAGCAACCAAGATGCGGTGTTTGGAATATGCATCTCAATTGTTCCGATGTTCCCGCCCCATATGGAATCACCACTGGTTTCACTTAGACTGCGATTGTTATTCTCCTCTCTTCAATCTGCTCGAGCCCTGTTTGGGTGTCTTACTGGCTTTGATGAAGGCCCAGTTAGGATAACCCAGGGCCTTCTTAATGTGAGTTTTCCCTCCATCCTTGGCTGCTGTGTCAGTGGGGACGCTGTCTGCTTGGTGGTACAGTGTCCTGATGACTCTTAATTTGTGTCCCAATGGATGATGAGAGTCAAACCTTAAATACTGATCCAGTCCACATCAACTTTCAATTGTCCCCCATCTCCAATCACCACTTCTCAATCTAAGAAGGCTAGCCTGTCATTTTTCACCTTATATCCATATGAAATGATTCAACTTTCTGGAAAGGGTCAATTATTGTTCAGTGTTCCAGTGTATGCCCAGTCAAGAACATTGGCTTTGACTTATATTAGGGCTGTGCTAAAAACATTGATACAGCAGTATAACGTGATATTTATATTCGTGATTATACTACATGATTTTCAACTCAAAATATTTTTCAGTGAGCTTTGTGGAATATCTCAATATGCGTCATATCGCAATGTATCGTGAAGTCCTTTCCAATACCCACACCTAATATACTGTATATACACTGTATACATGGAAACACATTATTTTACCAACTTAAATACCTCATGGTGCTATTTCATTACTGTGGCTTTCGTAAAGTCCTTATCCAGAAGGATGCAACAGTATGTCTGTGTGGTATGTGTTCACTGATGTATCAATGTCAGAGCTTCTGAAAGCCTTGAGCCAATAGTTAAATATCCTCCATAAAACATAGCAGCGGCTGCTATCTGTGACCAGCAGCTGAATGCGTTACAGTGTTTAATCCTCCTTTCTAGAAACAGCTGCTATAAACCGCCTGACAGCAAGCCATCTCAGCTGAGAGGAAGAGAAATGCTGGTGGTTTAACCCATGGCCACACTATTAGAAACATATCAAGCCCTTTTTTTTTGACATGTGGTTCAGGTGGTATTCAGACAGACTTCATTCAATATGTGATGCAAAGACAAGGTACAATACACACTGGCATGAAAAAGCACAAAGCTTGAGTTCCCCAAAGGCAAGTCTTCATCACATCAACTGCTCAATACTACCTTAATTAACAAACTGCAGAATCAGCTGAGTGACCTGAGTGTCTGTGTGCAAATTGTTCTGTAAGCTAAATAATAATTTTCAGAATTAAACTACTTTGATGCAATAAGAAATCAAAATAGCTTAGAGCTAAATTATTAAAAAGCAAGTAGAAAGCCCTACCACAGGTGTCTGAACCTCCCAGTGTGCAATGCCTATAAACACTTCACAATAAAATAATCATTCTGCCAAAGAGCGCCCAGAGGCTATCCTTCCAAGCAATTTCTGGGACACTCGGAAACTGCTAAGCTATTGAGATGCCCAAAAGATGATTTGAAAGGTTTACAAATGTCAATTTCTGAACTAAAGAAAATATGGATTACCTTTTCCAATGAACTAAAAAAGTTTGGATAAGCTCCATGGTCAAAAATGGCTAACAGCATCATATTAGTATTCAGTGTCAATAGGGTGCACATCTAGAAGGATTAATCCAGTCTTCATTTATTCATTTCACTCATGATTAAAACAACTGTCAGTTTGACTTAGAGGTGTGCAGAAAATCATCAGAGACAACATTTCAAAGAATTTGCAAATATCCAAGCACTGGATAGATTACTAAGATTGAAGGGTAAATACATGAAGCAAATGGTCAGCAAATACTGGACGCTGTTCTTGCTTGATATAATTTTAGAGAAATGGAGTATTTTTCCAATCAGAAGACAAATTTACCCAGAAATAAACAGAATATGTTTAGCAGCACACATTTTTGATTTGAGTCTAATTAAAAAACAAAATCTATTGAACTGCTGCCTTTGTGCCTTCCAGAAAGCTTACTAAATCTGTGATCTTTAGTTTCAGTTCTTTAATAAAACATGCCTGCCAAGTTTGTAACTGTGAATACTTTGAAATCTCACTATAAAAAGTGTATACCACCTTTATGTTGGTAAAAGCCTCTGGTTTTACCACCACTGATCTTGGTTAGGGTTATGGGGGAGGGTCTGGAGCCTAATCTGAAATTTACTGTGTGCAGGCAGAGGTATACCCTGGACAGGAAACCAGTCCATCAAAGGATTCATAAACGCACCACCTAGCTTTTACATTGCAGGTTCCTCTCAGAACTCGAACCTTTCATGCTGTCATGTACTGCCGTTTCCAGCAACTGACCCCAAACCACTGTATCCAAATTTGGGCATTTATAAAGTGAGCCGATACATTAAAATGACCTAACTTCACAATCCTGGGCACAATACAACAATAAAATTTAGAGAACATGGTCTAATACTCTAGTTTACCACCACAGAGATCCATATTTGAGTCTCTCAGTTAATGCCTCCAACCACTGAACAGACACTGCAGGCCGAATTTGGGAACGCTGAGTGAGGGATCATTACCTTGTTATCTCCAGTTGACGAAGTGCCAAACTGCTGGTACCTCCATGCTATTCTCTGCATAAAAGGATAGAAGTCTGGTGAAAAAAATAGTCGGTCGAGAGGACACGCCCCCCCCCCCCGCCCGCCCCCAAGGGTGCCAAACATCACAGGGGATGCAGAAGAGTTTGTCTGCTCTGAGGTGCTTTGAGTTTGTGAAAATACTCTTTGCATATGTTAAATAAAAATAAAATAACAATCACCCGAAAAAAAAAGTAATATAAATTATATAAAGATATTTTCACTCAAAAAGAGTAGTCTACGATGTATTTATTACACTCATAATGAATCATTATTATTCTTTGCAAGGATGTGTGTACAGGTCTTCTCGGTTGGGATGTTAAAAGAAAAATGATGCTTATGTTTGATATTTAGCTAAATGTTTAGCTGTCTTGAAAAGAGAAAAGAAGCCAAAAGGAAACATGAAATAAAATAAACCAAAGAAAAGGACAAAACTGTAGTTTATGTTAATTTTTGCCATGATTTGTAATGAATCACTTTATTGTTTTGGTTTGTGAGTTTCTTAGCTAGTCATATCTGGGTTCCAAGGAAAAAAAGGTGGGGAACTGCATTAACACACCACCACCACATCAGTGTCACTGCAGTGCTGAGAACGGGGACTAACAAATGTAGAGAAACAGATGGACAGATGGACAGTCTGTAATTGTAGAATTACAAAGTGCAGTGACCACTAAAACTTAAAGAATGAGCAGAATATAAATTGAAATATATAGAATTTATAGACTTTTCCACAGTACTGTAGTGTATCATCACCCACTTTCAAATATTCCATAGGTTCCACGCTTCTAACAAAAAGATCATGTAAATCCATGTCAATTCAGATCTATAAGGAAATTTAGACTGGATGGGGGCATTTATATGGATTCATTTGCAATCTGGGTGAACAGTGAATATGGTCCACACCATTTATGACACTGCATTTGTTGTATTATTACATATTGGTGACATAACAGAAATAAAGTTTTAAAATTCAAAACTTTTGGAAAAACACAACAGTTGCCCATGGCAAGTGTTGTTCAGCACCAGAATGGCAGACTGGGTGGGCAATTGGTTTTCACACCGCGAAGCAAATTATTTCCTATTTCTAAACCATATGGGCTGTGAATTGTGGGAGTTGCTCTGTGATGCCTGATGGCCTCGGTTTTCAGAGGATTGTGTCTACCACAGAGTGCGACATTGAGGTGGCACAGCGAAGCTTGGTGTGATCAGATGGCTCAGGCTTTGCTAGAGCACCCTCAAGCGCCTGAAAATAATGGACAAGACAGACTGAAGTCACAGAGCAGACCTGGTGCTCTGCTAAAATCCTCACTGGCTCGATGAACATCTCGCTATCATCTCTAAGTCCACTGGGTAGCATGACACCATTTTCTAAAACTGCCCTCCAATAAACACAGTGACTGACATATTCTCATTTGGTGTGGGCTTGTGTCCATCGTACCTCCATCAATTTCAGAGTTCCAGCCTCATCTCCAGTCAGGCGTCATCATCTCAGAATGCAGACTGCATTAATTGGAGCTGAGTGAAATCACTCAGACAGGTAATAGCTTGACATTAGAGGAAAAAAAGAGAGAATTTCTAGGGAAAATGTTCCTTTCAGATAGTGTTCAATGCTACTATGGTTTATTTAGGACAACTGTGACTTTCTCTTTCCTTCTCACGTGATCCTTCCATCTTACTAACTGGAGGTTAGCTGCCTGGAGTTTTTAATTACTATTTTACTGAAAGGACATTGGTTCATGCAAGCAAGTCCACTTTACAATAACACAATGGCTGTCTGTTTAAATAATTAGCACCTAGGGAGTGAGGTGTATTGGAACAAGAAAACAACTGAAAATTCCACATTCAGATATGTGCCAACAAGTCCTCGTCAGTTAAGCAGAGAATTAGATGAACTTTGGAACATAGGACTGTAATGAGTTTTAGTCATGTAAATAAACATACACTTCCCAATTCAGAAAAGCTGTGTGCACAGGAAACATACTGCTAATGTGTTGGTTGTGTTGTGATTGCTCAGTAGCTCTAGCCATCCATGGTTTGATAAAGAATTTTCAGCAGTACCTCGATTCTCATCAATGGGACTGTGGTAGCCTAGCGGTTAAGGTACTGGACTATGGACAACAAGGTCCAGGGTTCAAATCCCACCTCTGCCAAGCTGCCACTGTTGGGTCCTTGAGCAAGACCCTTAACCCACAATTGCTTGCATTGTAAGACTGTATCAATTGTAAGTTGCTCTGGATAAGGGCGTCTGCTAAATGCTGTAAATGTAAATTAATTCGTTCCAGAAGGCTTGTCGTCGAAAAACAATGAGTAACAAGCAAATTTTTCCCAAAAGTATCACGTAAATTGAATTAATCCATTTCAGACCACACTGTATCCACGCAGAATAAGGAATTATATGCATTAATAGAGTTGTATTGTTCTGGTGTTCCTGGGTTTACGAAAGGGATATGTTCCGACAAATATATCAAAAGTTAAATGTATCATCAACTGGGGAGAGTAACGAGAGTTTGGAGTATCATAGCAGAGATGAGGCTGAAGTTGGCTTCTTGTTTGCATGTTGCTGCCCACCTTAAATGACTGCAGTTACGTTATGGCACCTGTAGATGAAGATTCCGCCTCATGATAAGTAAGTAAGTTAATGTTTAAAACACTTACATTAACCTAAAGTTGGCCAAAATCATTAACACAAAGCTTATTTTATAACAAAGTGTTGAATAATCTCATGTAATTTAGTGAGTAATGGATTGCAAGTGCAAAATACTTACTCTTTTATATATATTTATAAGGTAATGAGACACCGATTCTGCCAATATCAAAGATTTTGGCTTTAAGGGCTGCAGTGACAAAATGTCCATGCAGGTAGAAAATGTAAACAGTGGTGCTTGAAGGTTTGTGAACCCTTTAGAATTTTCGATATTTCTGCATAAATATGACCTAAAACATCATCAGATTTTCACACAAGTCCTAAAAGTAGATAAAGAGAACCCAGTTGAACAAATGAGACACAAATATTATACTTGGTCATTTATTTATTGAGGAAAATGATCTAATATTACATATTAGTGAGTGGCAAAAGTATGTGACGCTTTGCTTTCAGTATCTGGTGTGACCCCCTGTGCAGCAATGCAGGTAACTAAACGTTTCCTGTAACTGCACACCGGAATTTTAGCCCATTCCTGCGTACAGAACACCTTCAACTCTGGGATGTTGGTGGGTTTCCTCACATTAACTGCTCACTTCAGGTCCTTCCACAACATTTCGATTGGATTAAGAGCAGGACTTTGACTTGGCCATTCTTTTTTGTAGAACGACTTGTGTGCTTAGGGTCATTGTCTTGCTGCATGACTCACCTTCTCTTGAGATTCAGTTCATGGACAGATGTCCTGACATTTATCTTTAGAATTCTCTGATATAATTAAGAGTTCATTGTTCCATCAATGATGGCAAGCCGTCCTGGCCCAGATGCAGCAAAACCGGCCCAAATCATGTTACTACCACTACCATGTTTCACAGATGGGATAAGGTTCTTATGCTGGAATGCAGTGTTTTCCTTTCTCCAAACATAACGCTTTTCTTTTAAACCAAAAAGTTCTATTTGTTCTCATCTGTACACAAAACGTTATTCCAATAGCCTTCTGGCTTGTCCACGTGATCTTTAGCAAATGCAGACGAGCAGCAATGTTCTTTTTGGAGAGCAGTGGCTTCCTCCTGCACACCATTGTTGTTCAGTGTTCTTCTGATGGTGGACTCATGAACATTAATATTAGCCAATGTGAGAGAGGCCTTCAGTTGCTTAGAAGTTACCCTGGGGTCCTTTGTGACCTCGCCAACTATTACACGCCTTGCTCTTGGAGTGGTGTTTGTTGGTCGACCACTCCTGGGGAGGGTAACAATGGTCTTGAATTTCTTTCATTTGTCTGACTGTGGATTGATGGAGTCCAAACTCTTCAGAGATGGTTTTGCAACCTTTTCCAGCCTGATGAGCATCAACAACTCTTTTTCTGAGGTCCTCAGAAATCTCCTTTGTTTGTGCCATGATACACTTCCACAAACGTGTGTTGTGAAGAGCAGACTTTGATAGATCCCTGTTCTTTAAATAACACAAGATGCCCACTCACACCTGACTGTCATCACACTGATTAAAAACACCTGACTCTAATTTCCCCTTCAAATTAACTGCTAATCCCCCACATACTTTTGCCATTCACTAATCTGTAACATTGGATCAATTTCCTCAATAAATAAATGATCAAGTTTAATATTTTTGTCTCATTTATTTAACTGGGTTCACAAACTTTCAAGCACAACTGTATGTAGTTACAACTTCTTTGTTAAGGAAGGAGCTTTGAAGTAAAAAAGAATATAGTTTTATGCAAATGTTAGGCCAGCCCTGGGTGTAATTATTAACGCACATAACGTTCTATAATAAAATTATCTTCACACAACCTAAGCAGGGAATAAACTTGAATATGTTAATGCACCATTACTATAACCATCACTATATTTGTTCACATTTTATCTCTTTTCTTAGTCTTACAAGGGCTCCAAAGTTTATCCCCAGAAAACACAGAGATGTGATTATGCCCTAGGTGCGTTGCCAGTCCATCACAGAGCCAGGTAGGGGTCAGTGTTGTAGCACCTGGGGATAATGACCAGCCTCCCTCTTAAGCATACGCAATTGTGTCAGCATGTCACTCCTCAACAGTCAAAAGGAATTAGACAGTTGCACCACCCTAGTTCCCATTAAATACTGGAGAGGGTCATGGCCTAGAAGAAACTGAATCTTAAAACTTGACGTGTGCCAAAAAATAAATCAAATGATCCAACAGGGTTGTTTTTAAGATCTCAGAATTAATTAACTTATTAGGCCTGAATCCAGGTTAGATGCAAACAATTCCAGAGCTTAATTAAATTCCAGGACCATCAAGCCTCTCAGGGTGCTGTGCTTACACTCAAGAGCCAAGGGGAAATAATTAGAATTTACTCTCATAAAACAGCAGAAGGCTATAAAAAGACACCTGAACATTACTTGCTTGAGATTTCCACTGTTTGAAATGTCATGAACAAATGGAAGTTCACAGAACTGTCGAGGTCAAAGCTAGATCTTCAAGACCAAGAAAATGCTCTGATACTACTTCAGGTAGACTTCATGTTTCTCAATTTGTGCTTAGTCATGACAGATAATGCCTTTCTCTTTAAAAAAAAAATGAAAACGAACTATCAAAGCCTTATACCCACTTATATAGGGAATTAGTTGTGATTCAAACAGCGAGAACTCATTTAGTGTGGAAATTAATTACTTAATAAACCAGCAATTTCTGCCAAAAACTGAGAGAAACGCTCCTGGCATTGAAACTGATAAACATCATTAAGTACTGAGAATAACTTTAGCTCTGAAGATATATCATTAGCGCCTGAACAGTAATTAGTAGTTGTTATGTTACATTACATTAGCAGTTCATATAGTTCGCTAAACTTTTCTGGCAGTCAAAAAAGAAGCTAAAATGCCTTTTTGTTACAGTGACTGATTTAATGCAACCTACATGTGGATTCCTACCAGACAAGTAACCACCTGACAATTCCACAGCATTTATTAAACACTGGTGTTTTATAGTGAACAGATGGGACAGATGCCTTCAGTCAGTTGATAAATGTCAGAACACTATACACTCACTGACCACTTTGTTAGGTACACCTCCTTGGTACACTTACCATATAGAAGCACTTTGTATTTTTGTAGTTACCGACTGTAGTCCATCTGTTTCCTTACATACTTTGTTAGTACCCTTTACTCTAGTTCTCTAATGGTCAGGACCCCAGGATCACCACAGTATCACCACAGATCAGATACTATTGGGTGGAGGATCATTCTCCAGTGCTGCTGGAGTTTTCACTCACTGTGCACCCTATTAGACACATCTACCTTATTGTTCCACCTTGTAGATGTTCTGAGAACAATCAACCACCCAAATAGTTTCTGATCTGTGGTGGTCATGGGGGGTCCTGTCCATTACAGAACAGAGTAAAGGGGACAAACAAAATATGATGAGAAACAGATGGACTACAGTCTGTAATTGTAGAACTACAAAGTGCTTCTATATGGTAAGTGGTACTGAAATATGGATATTGAGTGTAGAAACTAGGAGGTGTACCCAATAAAGTGTTTGGTGGGTGTATGTACAAAAATCCAGTCAAGTCAAGTGAAATTTATTTATTTATATAGTGCTTTTTATAATGGAGCATTGTCTCAAAGCAGCTTGACAAATATCTAGGCACAAAGCCCTAACTGAGCAAGCCTAGGGTGAGAGTGGAGAGTTTTACACAGTGCATTTCATTTTAAGTACCATTTTAGGACCATGTACCGTATTTTTCGGACCATAAAGCGCATCGGATTATAAGACGCATTAAATGAAACAAAACTCTTAAGTTCCCTCGGAAGCTCAGTTTGGTCTTTACCTGGCTCAGGGCGTCTTCTTGCTTCCTCCACTTCCGTACCATTGACTCGTTAATGTTGAATTCTCTCGCAGCTGCTCTATGTCCATGTTGTACTGCGTGACTGATAGCGTTGTGTTTGAAATCCGCTTCGAAAATGAATGAATGAATGCACGTACCCTAATGCTGAAGCACATACCGTATTACTCCGCGATGCTGCGCACTACGGTTGCCATAAGCTTCGTAACTTACCAAGGCCGTGCTAAAACATTTTGACAGATTTATGAGCGCCGTGTACCATCTGCAATCGGTTCTAGGTCAGAAAGCATAACCAGAATGAATTCATACATTAGACGCACCGCATTTTAAGGCGCACTGTCGATTTTTGAGAAAGTTAAAGGATTTTAAGTGCGCCTTATGGTCCGAAAAATACGGTATACTCATTATAAATGCATTCCATAGATAATGAGTTCAGAATACACATGAAATGTCATGCATTCAGCCAAGTGCAGAGATTTCTAAAAGTCATTGATAACCATGAGGTGAAACAAGAAGCAAGTGCACAATGAGCACTACAAGAGTGAGAAATACCTACCTTTCAAGCACAAGAAAAAAATTGGCGAGAGCAGAGGTTACATTTTTAGAAAGGCCGATATCCCGCAGCTTGAAGGCTGTTTTGGACCAGATATTTATCAGTGGAATGAGGCCTCTGACAGAGCTTGGAGCACCCTGGATATTAACTCTGCAGTGGGCATCGTCATCCACCTCCCTGTTCACATGGTCAGCATCGCAATGGGTTGATGAGGGATGGTGCTTCCTTTAGGGCACAGTATATCATGGCATGGCCTCGCCTCAAGTAGATAGCAGTGACCTTGTTTGAATGCGAAAGTGAGACATCCACTTTAAGTCGTAAAGCTGCGAAGCGTTATTACAGTTTTTGTGCACTGCTTTTACCCTTGAAAATGGACATATATAAAAAAAGATGAATCAACAAATCCTGAGCCAATCATTACAGTGGCAGCTCAAACATAGCTTTTTCTTTCGGCGAGTCGTTTCATTTTGTTTACGTAACAGTTGAAGTGACATTGAAGAAAAGTGCTGAAGAATAAGTTTTCCTCTTTCAAACTTCCTATGGTAATGTCTTTAAGGAGTGAGATTCCGTAAAAGCCTTGACCACTTTTTTTCTGCAAAGCCACCTTAGTATTTGTGCTTCATATAAGCCTAATCACCATGCTCCAAAGCACTACTAAATGAACTTTTAAAAAGCAGTTTGGATTATATATCAAAGTAATTGGCAATTAGGATTTGCTTAATGGTATAAAACAGTACATAATCACTAGCCACAAGTCTCAATTTTGTGCTTGAAAGATAAGAGAAACTAACAAAAGTCTTCGGATTCTTGGGTTTGGAAAAATTCTTAGTCCAGTGCAGCATTCTCTACAGAAAAAGAGCTTTGCTGTTGGAAAATGTGTCATAAATAGCACCTACATGAGCCGTCTCCAGCCATTAGTGTCATGTAAGATGTTTTTGGAGCTTGAACGCCCACGAGGCAGTCGCCCCAGGCTTATGCTCCTTACCAGGCCGCTCTGATCTCTAGACCTGCCATCGACGACCCCATTAGCATAGTGGGATAAACAAGCTTCACATTCCATACAAAACAACGTGTCTGCTTAGAATGAACAATGTGTGGCACTGGTAGTGCTCGCCCTTGGCTGCTCATCCCTGAAATGTTTTCTTCAGTAATGATTGTTGTTAGAATTTTAAAAGGTTAGCTGAGAAGAGGCCACATCCTGAGCTTACAATGATGGACAGGTGCCAAACTGGCCAGATTTTAGCACTTGAAACCGGGCTGATACTATTGGAGTGCAGGGGTTGATGCTGAAATTCTGATCATTTCAATGTCAAGTTCAATGGTCAGACAATTGTATGTGTTATACTGTATATTTACATTTAATGGATGTCACTTTCTCTTTATGTTTAATTGCAGAGTCAGCAGCAGTTACAGTGGTGTGAAAAAGTGATTGCCCCCTTGTTAAAACATAACTTAACTATAGTTTATCACACCTGAGTTCACTGTCTCTAGCCACACCCAGGCCTGATTATTGCTACACCTGTTCCCAATCAGGACATCACTTAAATAAGACCTGCCTGCCAAAGTGAAGTACACCAAAAGATCCTTAAAAGTTACACATCATGCTGAGATCCAAAGAAATTCAGGAACAACTGAGAAAAAAAGAAACTGAGATATATCAGTCTGGAAAGGGCTATAAAGCCATTTCTAAAGGTTTGGGACTCCAGCGAACCACAGTGAGAGCCGTTATCCACAAATGGCGAAGACATGGAACAGTAGTGAACCTTCCCAGGAGTGGCCGGCCGACCAAAATTACCCCAAGAGTGCAGCAACGACTCATCTAAGAGGTCACAAAAGACCCCACAACAACATCCAAAGAACCGCAGGCCTCACTTGTCTCAGTTAAGGTCAGTGTTCATGCCTCCACCATAGACAAAAGTTGAACCCTTTGGAAGGTGTGTGTCCCATTACATCTGGTGTAAAAGTTACACAGCATTTCAGAAAAAGAACATTATAGCAACAGTAAAATATGGTGGTGGTAGTGTGATGGTCTGGGGCTGTTTTGCTGCTTCAGGACCTGGCAGACTTGCTGTGATAAATGGAACTATGAATTCTGCTGTCTATCAAAAAATCCTGAAGGAGAATGTCCGACCATCTGTTCGTGACCTCAAGCTGAAACGAACATGGGTTCTGCAGCAGGACAATGATCCAAAACACACCAGCAAGTCCAGCTCTGAATGGCTGAAGAAAAACAAAATGAAGACTTTGGAGTGGCCTAGTCAAAGTCCTGACCTGAATCCTATTGAGATGCTGTGGCATGACTTTAAAGAATTACAACAATTCTGCAAAGATGAGTGGCCAAAATTAGAATACACCACTGTAAAAGGCTCATGGCATGTTATCACGAACGCTTGGTTGCAGTTGTTGCTGCTAAGAGTGGCCCAACCAGTTATTAGGTTTAGGGGGCAATCACTGTTTCACACAGGGCCATGTAGGTTTGAATTTTTTCTCCCTTAATAATAAACACCTTCATTTAAAAACTGCATTTTGTGTTTACTTGTGTTGTCTTTGACTAATATTTAACCTCTTGAGACCTCCTTACCCTTTCTTTGAGCACCATCTTTGAACACGAGGTATTTTTGTTTTGTGTGTCTACAAATAAGGACTAAGGTAAGCAGGATGAAGTATATAGCAAACTCAAAACGTCATGTGGTCATGTGGGGACACGAGGTCTCAGGAGGTTAAATTGGTTTGATGTTCCGAAACACTTAAATGTGACAAACATGCACTTTTTCACACCACTGTATGTGATGCTTGACAGGCCGTTTCTGCTTGGTCTATTTGTTGCTTCAGCAATGTTTGCAAAAGCAAGTGCATTGAAACAATATGTATGCTGCTAGTTCATAGGTTGTTAAAATTACAACCCCAAAACAAAAAAAGTTGGAATGGTATGGAAAATGCAATTTTTAAAAAAAATGCACTGTTCCTTATGTTAACCATATCCAGAAGTGGTGTTGACTTCTCTGTGCTCAGAGGCATCTGGGATGGAACATCATACAGTGGAAACGAGAATTGCCTTCAGACCAATCAGTATTCCAGATCTTTCTTGGAAGAAATCGAGGCTGTGTGCTTCAGACCAAAGACAAAAAGAACCATCCAGACTGTTATTAGCAACAGGTCCAAAAGCCAGGCTCTGCCATGGTATGGGGTTGGGTCAGTGCCCTGGGCGAAGGTCATTTGCAGTTCTGTGATGGCAGCATTAATGCAGAAAAGTACCCTGATATTTTAAAGCAACATTAATTCCTTCAAGATGACATCTTTTCCAGGGCTGTCCATGCATTTTTCAACAAGACAATGCAAGATATATCAAACCAAGAAAAAGTTAGGATTGAAATATGTAAACCCCGCCCCGTCTTTCTTTGAGGAACATTGTTTTTAAATATTTAAATTTTCTCACGTGTTGATGAACTGGAGATGTTCTGCCCATCTTTACTCCTCAGAGACTCAGCTGTGTGGATACTGTTTTTGTACCAAATCATGATAATAATCACCTGTTGAAGTTACCTGCTTGAAATCACATCATTATTTAGTTTTTAATATATTACTAGCTCTAAATTGCCCCTGTCCCAATTTTTTTTTGGGAATGTGTTGCAGGCCCTAACACCAACCCTAAACATAAAGTGTGACACCCATTAAACGTAGCAATACGCTACAGGTATTTCTCGTTTTACAATGAGATGTTTCCACCCCATGCTTCACAGTAGGTATGGTGTTCTTGGGAACTCAGCATTCTTCTTCCTCCAAACACGACGAGTTGATACTTTGATACCAAATACTTATTTTCATAATTTACAATTAAATTCTTTAAAAATCCTACAATGTGATTTCCTGAATTATCTTTCTCATTTTGTCTCTCATAGTTGAAGTGTACCTATGATGAAAATTACAGACCTCTCTCATCTTTCTAAGTAGGAGAACTTGCACAATCAGTGGCTGACTAAATACTTTTTTGTCCCACTGTATCTCTAGTCTGCCGGTAGAAATGCAGCAGCAGCATAGGAGATAAGTAGTGTGGTTGCCAAAGCTAAACAGCTTCCACTGCTAAATGCTTTCTTCTCTTCTCTCGTGGTGGTCTCTCCACTTGATAATATTCTTCTGACACATAAGATTTTTCAAACAATAGCTGAAGGCCTGCTATTAATGGCTCACTTTTTAGAAGCCGAGACGAATTGCTGGCTTAAAATCGCCCCTCCCTGAGCTGCTCCATTTGTACTTATTCGACATCTTGCTAGCCCCAGTCACACTGAGTAAACAACACAAAGCAAGGAGAATGTGTCCTCCTCTGCCCTTTCCTTTCTAATTTAGACATCCCGGCTTCACAGCTGAGAGACATTAGGGAGCGTGGCTAAGGAGTCAGACTAAGAGCGCAGTCAGACTGTAGCCCTGTCTTCGACTCTCTTCCATTTCTCCTCACAAGTGTGCATTCTACCCAGCGGAGACAGGCACCATGTGCTGGTGGAGATAGCAAATGAGATTTATGCAATGAAAGATGAGACGCTCTGTTCAGCAGAACGCACTGATGGCTAAAATTGAATACACAGCGCCAAGCACAAGACTGCAATCGATACAGTCGAGTATTAAAGCAGATTTTGAATTGAGAAGAAGTGATGAGGATAATAATCAAGCTAATCAATATTCAAGTGTGTAAGTTTGGGCACAGAGGACAGGAGAAAATGGCCAGAAACTTTTTTATGTAACAAGAAATAATGATTTGATTAGGTTTTTCACAGCAAGATAGATTCTAGATTCTTTCTGACTGACACCAGGGACTAGCCTGTAAATGGAAAAATCTTCTGAAGGAAACTTTATGGGGTGTCTGTGAAATGTGAGGAGCGTAAATACCGTATTTTACCGCATTAAATGAAACAAAACTCTTAAGTTCAGTCGGAAGCTCAGTTTGTTTTCTTTACCTGGTCGCAGGGCGTCTTCTTGCTTCCTCCACTTCCGTACCATTGATTCGTTAATGTTGAATTCTCTCGCAGCTGCTCTATGTCCATGTTGTACTGCGTGACTGATAGCGGTGAGTTTGAAATCCGCTTCAAAAATGAATGAATGAATGCACGTACCCTAACGTTGAAGCACATACCGTATTACTCCGCAATGCTGCGCACTACAGTTGCCATAAGCTTCATAACCTACCAAGACCGTGCTAAAACATTTTGACAGATTTATGAGCGCCGTGTACCATCTACAATCGGTTCTACGTCAGAAAGCACAAGCAGAATTAATTCATACATTAGACGCACCGCATTTTAAGGCACACTGTCGATTTTTGAGAAAGTTAAAGGATTTTAAGTGCGCCTTATGGTCCGAAAAATACGGTAAATATAGAATAAGATCAAAATGTCGCTTCTTAAGAAACAAACCTGTTTGAACAGGGAATTTGCTTGGAAGCTTGTTTCATTCCCAAGTTTAAGAATTTGGGGTTTGCCAGGAGCTTTTTAAAACAACTGCTCATTCACCACATTAAAATTAATCCCTACAATTAATATAAGCTAAACAACCTACAAACTGGCAGCATTTATATTGTTTCAGTGCACTTGCTTTTAGCAAATATAAACATATTTTCTGAAGCTTTGCTGAAGCAGCAAACAGACCGAGCAGAAATTGCCAGTAGTTGCAGTTGGCAATGCAATTTCATTGTAAAGTGACAAGCAATAGTTGAAAGTATTTTGTTGTATGTATTGAACTCACAATCACACTTTAACCACTTCTGTGCTCAACACAGCAAATATTTGACTCCGAGTCACAAATGCCATTGACAATAATGCACATTGGTGAGAATAACATATTGTTTTTATGTTTGGTTGGCCTTCAACGTTAATAACATTAATTATTACAGGTGCATAGGTCAAGGTCTGACATACATTACATGGCAAGTGAACAGTTGGCTTTCAAGACATGAATGACTTTGACAAGGGCAAATCTTTTGGTTCTAGGCCAAAGCATCTCAAAAACTCAAAAACAGCACGCTTACCAACTTTACCAACATGGTATGAGAAGAGAGACATAGGGTGTTGGAAACCCAAGGCTCATTGAAGATTGTTGTTGATGCGGACACAACCTGAGCATACAAAGATTGACAGGTCCCAGACTGGCTCGTGAATCCGGAGACTGTTGTAACTCGGATGATGTGTTTATTTTGTGCAAGTAACTCATGTTTGTGTGTATGCTGCTTATTGTTAACAAGGTATAAATGGCATTCATAAGTCTATGTGCCTGTCCTAATGTAATAGTGCACATTTGTTGACCCCCCCCTCCCCTCCTCGTCCTCCTCCTCCTCCTCCTCCTCCTCCCCCTCTTTATATACTCTCTATCCTATAACTATATAAATTGGGTCACATTCACTTGCTGAGACCCTTTTCCATCTGGCTGATCTTCCCTTGTGTTCATAATATTGTCTATCATTGCAGTTTGGCTTCTGTCAAACAAAAGTATCAGTCAATTCAACCATTCATCAATCACTCGGGTTTTCAGCGGTATCTCTGATCCCTTTATATTTACATTACGTTAGCATAAAAAGACTGAATATGGTAATGTCCAGTCAACATCCATTTCAATCTACCGTATTTTTCGGATCATAAGGCGCACTTAAAATCCTTTAACTATCTCAAAAATCGACAGTGCGCCTTAAAATGCGGTGCGTCTAATGAATGAATTAATTCTGGTTGTGCTTTCTGACCTAGAACCGATTGTAGATGGTACACGGCGCTCATAAATCTGTCAAAATGTTTTAGCACCGTCTTGGTAAGTTACGAAGCTTACGGCCACCGTAGTGCGCAGCATCGCGGAGTAACACGGTATGTGCTTCAGCATTAGGGTACGTGCATTCATTCATTCATTTTCGAAGCGGATTTCAAACTCAACGCTATCAGTCAACATGGACATAGAGCAGCTGCGAGAGAATTCAACATTAATGAATCAATGGTATGGAAGTGGAGGAAGCAAGAAGACGCCCTGCGCCAGGTAAATAAAACAAACTGAGCTTCCGAGGGAACTTAAGAGTTTTGTTTCATTTAATGCGTCTTATGTATGAAAATATACCCGTTAGCAGCCAATCGTTGATATTGCGTCTTATAATCCGGTGCGCTTTATGGTCCGGAAAATACGGTATGTCCTGTTTCACAACTCTGTAGTCAAATGGCGCATACCTGTATGTTTTACTGTATGTGTGTGTTTATATATATATACACACACACACACACACACACACACACACACACAGACTAAGAGCTAACCAGGCTAAATCCTGTCAGCCATCAAAAGCAGCTACAATGGGCACATGAGAGTTGGAACTGGACTTTGGACCAATGGCAGAATGTTGTCTGGTCCAATAAGTCCCATTTTCTTTTGCTTGCTGAAAAGAATCCAAAATATGAAACCTGTTAATAGGTCAAGCAAAATGCGATCGGATTTGCAAGCCAACTCAAAAGAGGCGGTTTTGTTATGGCTCATTGGTGTGTACACAGCAGAACCCAGACTGAGTGGAGTAAAAACAATTAAAGACTGACACCTAGAGTTTCTAATTCATTCACTCCACATCTTTCCACAAAACCTATAAAGGCAGCAACAAGGATAATTCAGGCAAAAATCTGATTTTCAGTCAATTTAGACTGCCACCATAGACCATTTTCTGCTTTGTCACACTACTAAATCTGTCATGTTTAACCAATTAATAGTTTTCAAACAAATTAAACACAAATCCTTCACTACGACTGACTGAAATACTGAGAGTAACCCTGGAACCAGTAACCGCAGTTGTTTGGTATGGGTGTGGTTGCCTAATTGAGGCGTTTCCAAGAACTAACAGCAACTGGGTTAGGCATTTCCAGTAAGCCACAAATTGCTCTTGGCAACCAAGGCAGTTTAAACTCAATAAAAGGCCACTAAAAGGCTATAAAGTTTATTATGACTGAGCGCCGTCTAGGTGAACTCCACAAAGACTTCTCAACAAAACACCAGACATCGTGTCTTTTCGCCCTCTTCCTCTATAATCTGCAACTCTTATCTCTCTTCTGACTGCAGACTTTCATTTAACACACCACTAACTGTGAAGGTAATGGTGTTGCAGTGGTACAGAGCCGACGAATACATTTCCTCTGTAGAAGTCATCCATGGACTTCAAACAATCAAGCTTTTATGTCATTTATTTCAGTCTGTTTCCGTATTGATTTGATTGGAGATAAGGTGACTAAATCTCCTGGTGAGCCTTAAATCTCTCCACTCTCTTTGCAGCTGTATTAAGTTTCTGCTTTACAACACAGCAAATAATCATCTCTTGTGCACCACATAACTCCTGTCTGTCACAAAGCCTGAGGTGCTGTTCCACTATGACAGAAAGCGAGGTACCATAAGAGGACAAAAATTGAAATAAACTGGCTTTTTCTCGTTTTGAAATGAATAAATTTGACAGATCTCTTAGTTGCTGTTATGGCATATGGACATACCGCAATTAGGAATTGGGAGGAGAGGGTGGTCACCACTGGTCAGTTATCCTGCTGGAAACAGCTATCAAGGGATGGGTACACTGTGGTCATAAACGGATGGACATGGTCAGCAACAATACTCAGGTAGCCTGTGGCATTTAAGCAATGCAAAAGTGGTATTGAGGGGCCCAATGTGTTCACCACCGGGAGCAGCAGCCTGAACTGTTGATACAATGCAGGATGAATCCATGCTTTCATGTTGCTTCTGACCCTACCATCCGAATGACGCAGCAAAAAATGACTCCTCAGACCAGGCAATCTTCTATTGTCCAGTTTTAGTGAGCCTTGTCCATGTGGTTCTATCAGCTATTCATGAATGACAGTTCTTCATGCAGTGCCGTCTGAGGGATCAGAGATCAAAGTTGCTCAGTTTAGGTTTGCACACTGAAATTCTTTCAGATCCCTTGAATTATTTAATGATATTACACACTGTAGTGAGAGAAATATGTAAATCCCTTCCAATGTTTCTTTAAGGAGAACGTTATGCCGCCTGCAACATCATTCAGCATGACTGGTTTGGTGGTGGGTCAGTCATGGTCTCGGGAGGCATATCCCTGGAAGGACGCACAGACCTCTACAGGTTGCACAACAGCACCCTGACTGCAATTAGGTGTCAAGATGAAAGTCTTGGACCCATCGACAGACCCTACGCTATTGCAGTGGGTCCTGTGTTCCTCCTGGTGCAAGACAATGCCCGGCCTCATGTGGTGAGACTATGCAGGAAGTTCTTGGAGGATGAAGGAATTGATACCATTGACTGCCCCACCCCACCCTGCTCGCCTGATCTAAATCCAGTAGAACACCCCTGGGACATTATGTTTCGGTCCATCTGACTCTGCCAGGTTGCACATCAGACTGTCCAAGAGCTCAGTGATGCCCTGGTCCAGATCTGGGAGGAGATCCCTCAGGACACCATTCGCCGTCTCATTAGACGACATTGTCAGGCATGCATACAAGCACATGGAGGCCATACAAACTACTGAGTACCATTTTGAGTTGCTGCAATGACATTTTGGCTAAATGGACTAGCCTGCTGCATAATTTTTTCCCTTTTTTTTCAGGGCATCTTTGAATTGTACCCTCTGTAGGGTAATAATTTTCATTTCCATCAAACGATGTGGCGTCCTTTCGTTCCTAACACATTACCCAATCCATATCAGGAAGGATATTCTGCATCATATTTTTTTCCTATTGACATGTGATGTTTTTTCAAAGTGTTCCTTTAATTTTTTTGAGATGTCTATCTATCTATATAATAATAAAATGGGCAAAACCTCTCAACATCTAGCTAAACAACAGAATATGATAAGAGCATAATCTTGACTCATTTTTGCATAATTGCAATTTGTCAGGCCTAGGGGTGGAATGATATCTTAACATAAATAAATGAACGGCATCTCTGCAGGAAACAAATGCAAATGTCTTTTTTTTTTAACTATTGAGAAAACAGTTAAGTTCTGAGACTTCCAATGGATCATGTAGCAGTTCACAAACTTCACCAATATGTTTAAAACTGAAAAAGTCTGTACAGATTTGGGAACGTAGTTATGAAACATTATGAAATAGCAACTTTATTATTAGTTGTCTACATGATGTTGCAAGACAAATAGGAAGCAAAATGGTTATATGAGGCCTATGATCATTAAAGGGGAAAAACACTTACTACTATGTAATAACAATGTAATTGTAGTCTACAAACATTATTGTCAAACAAAAGGCAACAGGAATACGAATTAGAAGAGCAACACCAATCAGTGTAATCAGCTCCACAGTACCATTTTTCTCCCATGAAGAACATCAGTCATCCACCTGGCACAGAACCAAAGGCAAAGCTTTTTGTAAATATACACGGGAGGGTCAAACGCTTGCCTACTGATATTTAGAATTGTTTGGGGGATGTCAAAGCCATAAGGGAGGCAGATTTGTCAATGACAACCCCTTTCAAATATTTACAATTTAGCAGATAGCTGTGCAATCCCTCACTGTTCCATGGTGATGGCATGCAGTACACGTAACGTTGAACTTTGGAAACAAACACCAGAGGGTCAAACAAGAGTCAAATATAGACTTGCACTTGTTCACAAAAGCAGACAAAATTCACCCCATTTCACCTGTGTGCATTAAGATAAGATGAGGCTGTTATAAAGACCATAAAGTTAAGGACTAGAGCTTTAATAAAATGAAACCTTGAAGACGCTTGATCAGGAATGGTCTTTTCGGAAGGGTAGAAGCCAAAAAAAACACTTTGTCTGAAAGGGAACATGGTGTAAAGGTACATGGTGCACTTGCTTAAACTTGTATGAGTCCACCTGCGTGACTCGTTTCAGCCGAAACTCGATTCACGATTCAGTACACAGTGATTCAGATTCCCCTATAACCCTTGCTCACTGAAGAGCTCTGCTTTATTTATCATGTTTTTCTACAGTACTGTATTCATAGTGCAAATAAGTCTCCATGGGTATTCAAAAGGTTAGTTATAAGAGCCAACCGAAAGAAAAACAGGAATTGAATCCTCCAGAACCCATCTGGCACTGCAGGTTCTGAGTCCCTGTCAGCGTAGTGTGTTACTGATGGTAGCCTCTGTTACTTTGGTCCCAGCTCTCTGCAGATCATTCATCAGGTCTCTTCGTGTAGTTCTGGGATTTTTGCTCATCGTTCTTATGATCATTTTGACCCCACTGGATGAGATCTTGCATGGAGCCCCAGATCAAGGGAGATGATCAATGGTCTTGTATGTCTTACAATTGCTCCCACAGTTGATTTATTCACACAGTTTATTTATTCACACAACCTGCTTGCGTTTATGATTTCACCTCTTCCCAGCCTGGGTGCAGTCGACAATTTTCTTCCTGGTATCGTCAACAGCTCTTTGATCTTGGCCATGGTTGAGTTTGGAGTCTGATTGTTTAGGCTGTGGACAGGTGTCCTTTTTGAGTAATGGGAGGATAACGAGGTCAAACAGGTGCCATTACATAGGGGGTGTAACGAGTGGAGGACAGAAGAGCTTCTTAAAGAAGAAGTTGGCAGGTATCTGTGAGAGCCAGAAATCTTGCTTTGTTTGTGGGTGACCAAAATACTTATTTTCCACCATGATTTACAATTAAATTCTTTAAAAATCCTACAATGTGATTTCCTGGATTTTTTTTCTCATTTAGTTTCTCATAGTTGAAGTGTACCTATGATGAAAATTACAGACCCCTCTCATCTTTCTAAGTAGCAGAACTTGCACAATCAGTGGCTGACTAAATACATTTTTGCCCCACTGTACACATTTGTAGCATTTTAGCAGACATCTTTGGCCCGATTTACAACTGAGCTGAGCCCTCAAAAATTAAGACCCTTGCATAAGGGACAGCTTGATGGAGCCAGGATTTGGTCCGACAACCTTCCAATTAGTAGTCTAGACTAGAACTTTTAACCACTCAGCCAGTAATGTCTATGAGATCACAGAATAGGACCACTGTGTGCTGAAGTGTGTAGAATTATCGGCTCTTGGATGCAATATTCACTAATGCGAACACTCAGATTGTTGATTGCCAGGGGATGGGTTGCTGATGTCTCATGTGATCCTTCTTTTTTACCTACTGGCTCTCCCCCTTTTAGCTATGCTGCTATAGCTAATGCTGCCGGAGTCTCATGCTACACATGGCATCATCTCTTAATCAATAACTAACCAATTTTTCTCTTTTCTCTCAGAGCTGGTGTGCCGGTACCAGTTCCAGCCCCACATATGATATTCATCCGCTTCAGCTCCACTCCAGTTGTCTCCGTCAACAGCTTCAGCCCCACCATACCCAGGCAATGCCAGAGGGCAGTAACTCTCTCCCTCCTCTGGTTGGCTGGGGACAACGTGCCACCAAGGATTTTTCAGCCAAGAACTTGAGATCCTAAAGTGACTGTGTATTGGACTAAATAATGCAGATATGCATATTTTATATGTTATTTTATTTTTAACTTGTTAATATTTAATTTGTTTCTGTTTTTTGAACTATTACTACATAATTATTTGACTAGATAAATTGGTTTAATTCTTACATTTATCATCTAAGCCACCCAAGGACGATTGCTCCCTTTTTGAGTCTTGGTCCTCCCAACATCTCTTCCTTATAAGGTTTATACGGAGTTTTTCCCTGCCACTGTCACCCTAGGCTTGCTCAATTTGATTATCTCAATTTAGAAGATAATCTAAAATGGTAAAGCTGCTTTGAGACAATGTTCCTTTGTAAAAAGTGCTATATAAATAAATCTGACTTGACTTCTGGAAGCCTCTGGAAGCAACATAATGATTGGCATGTATTGGGTTTCCATGACCAATCAGCTGCAGAACAACCCATTTACAGCATTTAGCAGACACCCTTATCCAGAGCGACTTACAACTGATATAACCTTACCATCGTGGGTTAAGGGCCTTGCTCAAGGACCCAACGGTGGCAGCTGGGCAGATGTGGGATATGAACCCTGGCCCTTCTGCTCCATAGTCCAGTACCTTAACCACTAGGCCACCACAGTCCCATACTACGGGTCCCTTCATTCATTAATTTAAGCCAGGTTTTATCCCTCAGTATCCACACCATCATGTGGACTACCTTCCCAAAAGGCTGATTACTGTCCAATTTTTTAAATAAAATGTTCAGAAGGCCTATTAATGTTTGTATTTGTATATTTTGACCATAAAGTGTTACCATCACCATTTACAGTACATCAGGATGCTTATTGTGACACAGATAAATAACAACCTATATCATTCCAACCAATATAATTTCTTTAATCATGTTTGAGAAGCATCAAGACAGTCATCTGGAATGTTTGAACTTGACAAATCAGCACACAAAACAGCTTTTCTAGTGAACGATTTTTTAGTATGTTTGCATAAGGCAGCCTTCTTTTTCTATTAGCACTGCAAAAACCAATATTGTCATAATGCTAAATTTATTGTGCACTAACAGACTAAGTATGAAGATAAAAGCATAATAAATGGCCCCATCTCAGACCTAATGTGTGGCTCAGATTGCATCAAGACACTGTACGTTAGAGAATGATGAGACTACGCAGGTGACTGCAGAAATATAATTTAACAGAATTATAAATCAAAAGTAAGGCAGTTCTACCCAAATGATTACCATGGCTCCCAGGACAGCACAGACCACATTCTGATATAAAGACCAATTTCAGGGAAAACTGTGCAGCGAATTCAAATTACAAAAATATTCCATTCATGAATGAAATACAGGCCATTTACTACAGTAAGGGAAGTCACTGGCAACCAGATTATCTCCTGCCTATATGACTACGCCATATCTGTGATATATTTTGGGTTTGAGTGACATTGTACTTATTCGTCATAAACCATCAGAACTGATACACAGTATGATCAACTTATATATTTTGGTGTGGCTGGAAAAGTCGATCAAAACCAGTCCAGTACCATTCATGGATTAAACAGATAACTTATAAGCAGTCAACAGTCCTCACACCTCTGCCCTCATTACTGTACAATCACTGATTCATTTGATTCATTCTTCTTTGTGAGACAGTGGCATCAGGGTCAGACCACCACAAATTTAGTTACCACCCCAAATGATGTAGTTATGTACAAAGAATATGCTGCAAGTTCAGTATCTGTCTTGCTCATTTCCACACTCCTTTTGTCTTTCATAATGTATCCATGGTTTTGGCATTTAGAAGAAGGTTTCCCTGCACAGGGGGCACGTGGACTTGTTGCTTGATGTGAACCATTTGTACTGAAAAAACAACAGAACAGGAAAGATTTCAGAAGAAGAATCTGTAACCACAAAGCTCTAAAACTGCAAGATACATTGGTGATGAAAACTACGCAAGTCATGGACAACCAATCACAAATCGTGCTGGTGGGTATTACCAAACATTTGTAACACGTTTCTTTTTTAGGATTTTGGTGGTTTCACAGTATGTCACAGTATTTTTACCTTCCCCTGCTGTCTATAAAAAGGCTTCCAGAGTCAACTTTTGGCTAGTGTACCTCTTGGCTCATTGACTGTTAGGCATGCCGCTATGACAGTGTTTCCCAACCACTGTGCCGCGGCACAAAAAGTGTGCTGTGAGAATTCATCAGGTGTGCCTTAGGAGATTATCCAATTTCACCTGATTGTACTTGACTATACTCGAAGCCAGTAGCATGTA
This sequence comes from Ancistrus triradiatus, assembly GCA_025084515.1. Classification (NCBI taxonomy): domain Eukaryota; kingdom Metazoa; phylum Chordata; class Actinopteri; order Siluriformes; family Loricariidae; genus Ancistrus; species Ancistrus triradiatus. Next base: position 455,426 of record JAJAGP010000069.1, on the reverse strand, counting down.
GTGAAAGGCAGAACAATTACATTCTCTTCCACTAGAGGGCAGTAAGATATCAGCTTTGCGTTCAACTAAACAGGCCCAGGTTTCACACTGAGTAAGTAAATTAAGTAAATTGAGACTAGATTTTCATTATATTTCAATAAATACACTTTGTGACATTTTTGTTTGGTGGTGTGCATTGTGATTTTTCTAATGTGAAATATGTGCTGTGGCTCAAAGAGGTTATGAGACACTGCTCTATGATGCACTCAAAGACATTCTGTCCAGTTGACAGACTATGAGAGAAAAGTAGGATGGTCGTTTCATGGTTTACGACAGTTGGTCACCCCTACTAGTGATACGAGGGACACTAACAGCGATATGAACGGGACATCCTTCAATGATGTGTTGCTGCTCATGGCAGGGCTTCCAACTGGCATTTTTAGCAGGATAACACTCGCCCAAGCATTCCCAGGAGCATCTCCGCCAGATTACAACACTATCTTGGCCTGCTTGGTCGCCAATCAAGCATTTATGGTTTATGCTTCGGCAAACTACAAGTGTGCAAGATCTGCTGGCCCAGCTGTGGGCAAATGTGTCAGAGGCATGCCTAGCAGTCAACAATCTCTCACCAAAAGGTACACTACCCAAAAGTAGCCTCTGAGAGCCTTTTTGTAGGGCAGCGAGGGAAGCGGTTTTGTGACCTCTTGTGGCAAGACTCTGTGTGTAGACCACACCTGTAATCATTGACATATCTGCCATATCTGTTATCATCTTACATATCAGTTTTGCAGCAATCCGACATTTCTATCTGGGTGCATTAATTTTTTTGCCAATAAGTGAATACATATAGTATTATATATAGTAGAAAGTTATTTTCGTCACATATAATGAAGGCTTTGATTACTAGAGCATTTACATCTCCCCACAAAATTGTATATATGAAGGAATACATAAAGGAATCTGAATCCATGGGGGACGTAAGTATTTTCACCCCAGTAAAACATACCTTGAACCCAGTGTTTTAATCACTGCTCTGACCTCATCTCTCTCAACTGTCTGTAGCTGAACCATGTCTGTGCTTGTGGATTGTTACTGCATTCGGAATGGAGCACCACTGCTCGCTTTTCCCATCATATACAGTGCTTCTAGAAAATGCCTCTTCGAGTGATGCCTGAGCCTTTGGCTTAACACTGTCACTGGGCATACTTGTTGACGGCATCAAATTCGACAAGCGTGATCTCATACACTCTTGTTATTCAACATGTTTTTCGCTGAGGTGATGGAGTAAGTTGCTAGTGTTACCAACAGCAGCTCAACATACTTTGCAGTATATAGCCTTTTGGTCTGCGTGGGATTTTTTTTAGTTTGGAACCAAAAAGCTTCCAAACTGCAGACACAGCTCCTTTCTTGGGCAGAAGTTCTTCTTTGGCATCTCCGGTCTCACTTCTTCCATCTCTTTAATCGATTTAAATTTGTTCTTTAATCTACCATAGCAATGGAGCCTCCTCTAGCTGTTAAAAGACTGTTATGCTACCTGGCTAACTAGCTAGCGAGCTGTACCCAGTACGCCATTCATCGATGCTGTTCTCCGTAGTGCTTCTAGCACTAACAATAATATACAATTTTATGCCCACCGAAGTGTTACAGCTGTTGTTTCTGCTATGCTACGATATGAATGAAAAGATTTGAGGTGTTTTTACTGTCCCCTAAAGGTCTGATTCTGCTCTTCTTAAGAAAGATAACCATTTCCAAATCAAAATGCATTATGAGGTCCTTAGAAAACAAAGTGTATACATGCATGAAGTTATAAATGCATACAATGCATTCACGTGTTCATGTGGTCAGTAATGTTGCTACTCTTCTAATGAGTGGGTATCCTGCTAAGATCACACCAACAGAACATCAGAAAAAACTAAAGTGCCAAAAATGTCAAATGTCAAGTATATGTTTGTGTCAGCTATTAGAAAAGCACTGAACAAAAAGGTTGTTAATGGAAACGCTGAAAATCCTGTGGCAGAAAAAGGCACTGCGTAAAACCAAAAGCCCCTAGCTGTGAAGCATGGTGGAGGGAGAAAAATAGTTCAGGGCTGCTTTAATGCCTCAGAGCCTGAACAGTAACCAATCACTATGAACAAGCAATAAACAGACTAGTTTAAAAACGTGCTTTGGCATGGCCGGACTACAGTCCTTATGCCCTCTAAGATTCTATAGTACGAACTGTGTTCAATCAAGAAATAACAGAATAATCTAAAGGTTTTCTGCACTCTTGTCCAAGTCTAATCAACATACTTTTGCATAATAACACACTACCAGTTAGTACATACCCGAATTCATACAGCTTTTGCAGCTGGCACTGTGAATGATTAATCAATGTGTTAAAAAAAAAAAGTTATGCTAACAAATGTTAGTGCATATTTCATTAAGACAGAACTATTTTATATGACTGAAATGAAATGAAAACCAAACTTGCTCCAGATTAATTAATACAGATTTCCATGTACTTCCAACAGACCACAAACTTTGTCCTGGAATTGTAAAAAGAAGTGTGTAACAGCACCATCATACATACCAGACAAGCAGAGTGGAACTTCTTCTTACAGGTGCGACAGGCTTTCTTGGGAAGCGAATAGTTTGATCCATGGATGACTGAGAAGCAGATCATGCAGTCCTCCACTCCCTCAAAACGTTTATCCACATTGTTCTTCCACAAGGACAGACCTTCTATTATACTTCCATTCTACACACAATACACACAGGCATTTTTATTACACAACATTGGAGTATTCTATTCTATGAAACTGGCTCACAATATGAAATTTGGAACTGGAACAATATGGAACAACAAAAGTCAGATTTGAATTTAGCCAAGTGGATATACTGAAGAAATCCAAGCCAAAACGTTAAAACTTAGAGACAAAGTCTAAGCCAGAAGTGTAAAAACAAACAAAACCAACTAAAACACAGCCTTCTTCTGATCACAAATAAGAGGAACCTTGACTTATCAGATTATCAGATACACTAACATTGCTTACTACTACATTTAGCACATACTGTACAGTCTTAGGCAAAAGTCAGTAAGGTTCTTGAAAACATTAGTGGATCTGCTGTGTTTAATTTTTCCTGTAATGTATTTTGAAATAACTGCATTAAAATTAGAGTGGCACTTATTTTTTTAACCAAAAAACAGGAACAGCCATTTTGGTCCAGTGTGGAGATAAATGCAAATATTAAATAAACGGTTTAGGGAAGACCTACCTATATAAACTTTGAAAGCATATGGCTTCAGCCAATCACTATAGACAAGGGGTTTAAATAGCAGCTGAACTTTGGTTCAGGTGAGAGGAGTCAAAATTGGGTGTGTCTGGGTCGGGGGTGCAAGAATTGGTATATACCGTATTTTTCGGACCATAAGGCGCACTTAAAATACTTTAACTTTCTCAAAAATCGACAGTGCGATTTAAAATGCGGTGCGTCTAATGTATGAATTAATTCTGGTTGTGCTTTCTGACCTAGAACCGATTGTAGATGGTACACGGCGCTATAAACTGTCAAACTGTTTTATGTCACGGGTCTTTGTAGTTACGAAGCTTACGGCCCCGTAGTGCGCAGCATAGCGGAGTAATACGGTATGTGCTCAGCATTAGGGTACGTGGCATTCATCATTCATTTTCGAACGGATTTCAAACTCAGCAGCTATCAGTCACGCAGTACAACATGGGACATAGAGCAGCGCGAGGAGAATTCAACTAAAACGAATCAATGATACGGAAAGTGGAGGAAGCAAGAAGGACGCCCTGTGCCAGGTAAAGACCAAACTGAGCTTCCGACGGAACTTAAGAGTTTTGTTTCATTTCATGCGCCTTATAACCCGGTGCGCTTTGTGTATGAAAATAGATCCGTTAGCAGTCGATCATTGATATTGCGCCTTATAACCCGAAAAATACGGTATTCCGGATATGGCAGATCTAACAGGTAAACAGACTAACAAAGTATGTAGCGAAACAGATGGACTACAGTCTGTAACTGTAGACTATGAAGTGCATGTATATGGTAAACTGAACTGCTAAAATGTACAGTGAGTGTAGAAACAAAAGAGAGTACTAAATAAAGTGGTTTGTGAGTGTATGGAACACTACTGTGAGTTTGCCAATAACTATAAATACACCCAATCAAAATAAGCTACACAACTGCTAACCATTTCAACCCATATATTTGTGTTAGATGACTGTACCTGGTGTGTAAGGTAAGTATTAAGCTGCAGCATCCAGTTACGCCACTGCTGCACTGCCACTCCAACCCTGCGGCCACTCTCCACAGTGATGGAGCCCAGAGGATAGTTCTGAGGAAGCTGGATTACTAGCTCGATAAAGATATCGTCTACAGAGTATGTCGCTATTACTTCTCGCGTTGCCAAGCGTGCTTTTACCTGCAAACACAGACGCATGAATTGCACATTAACATTAAAGTTCAAGAGCAACAAAAGGCCCATCAAAACACAATGACTTAATCACAAATAAAATCCTTTATACTATAAAAAGACAAGCAATAATCAAATCACCATCTGGCCTTTGACCAAATCAGTCAAAGGATAGGTTTGTCATATCAGATTTGAACTTTTTGTTTGTTTGTTTCCAAAGTGATTTACATCCAATACAGTCTTACAAGGTACAAGCCAACCAACTTTAAAATTAAGAGTCTTGAATAAATTGGGAGTGACAGCTTGACTGTGCTGGGACTTAAACAAAGGCCCTTCTGGTCATTAGTTTAGTACCATAACTACTGAGACACTACAGTTGTTCTCCAAACTCCCACTATCTAACTTAAAGCTGCAACTATGGAGCTTCTAATACTCTAGAAACCTAAATCCACAAACAGGAAGTGTGTTTCTGTGTAGTATAGAAGTGGAACATGCCTTTCTGAATGGCATTAGCTTCAGGTACACACAAAAGGAGTAACAGATGCATCATTCATGAGGGCAAATTAAAAAGAGAGGCAGAACGGGAAAGGGCAGACTAACCTTCAAATTAATTGCTAATTCTAGAGGTTCATATACTTTTGCCACTCAGTAATATGTGATATTGGATCATTTTGGATCATTCCCCAATAAATAAATGACCAAGTATAATATTTTTGTCTCATTTCTTTAACTGGGTTCTCTTTAATGTTTTAGCTCATATTTATGCTGAAATAAAGAAAATTCTAAAGGGTTCACAAACGTCCAAGCACCACTGTATGTGTTAGTTATGGATAGTAGGTGGTGGATCATTCTCAGCACTGCAGTGACACTGAAGTGTGCTAGTGTGGGTTTTGTTGGTATGAGTGGATCAGACACAGCAGTGCTGCTGGAGTTTTTAAAGACTCTATTTACTCACTGTGCACTGTAGACACATCAACCATATTGCTCCTTCTTGTAGATGTAAAGTCAGAGACAGCAGCTCACCTGTTGTGATCAGAGACGTTGGGTTGCTGTCTTCTGCCGCTCGTGGGGTTGCCAATGTCTCATGTGATCCCTCTTGGCTGTGTTTCCTACCAGTTCTCCTCTTTCTAGCTTTCTAGCTATGCTGCTATAGCTAATGCTGCCGGGGTCTCATGCTACACTTGGCATCAGTGTTAATAGACACTGTGCTCTTAATCAATAACTAATTACATTTTCTGTTTTCTCTCCGAGCTGTGTTAAGGCAGTTCCGGCCCCACACATGATGTACATCTGATGGAGCTCCACTGTGCATAATTCACATTTTATTCGACCATGACTCCATGACTTTAGTTTCGCTCTTAGATTTATCATCATACCCGGGCCACTTAATGTCGATGTGCATACTTCACATTCTATTCGAACTTTGACACCATGACTTTAGTTCGCTCTTAGATTTATCATCTACGCCGCCCAAGGAGGTTGGGTCCCTTTTTGAGTCTTGGTCCTCCCAAGGTTTCTTCCTAGAACTAGGGAGTTTTTCCTTGCCACTGTGTCGCCCTAGGCTTGCTCAATTTGGGATTGGACGTAGTTATTAGGAGATAATCTAAACTTGTAAAGCTGCTTTGAGACAATGCTCCATTGTAAAAAGCGCTATATAAATAAATCTGACTTGACTTGACTTGTTGCAGAGTTTGTGGTAGTCATCCTCTAATCACTCTAGGACGCTGCCTACAGTATGCTGGTCTTGAGACAATTTTTGGTTCCTGGACTAGTTTCAGTGACACTGCTGTGTTTCAAAACTCTACAGTGAGTGAACAGAGTATTTAAAAACTCCAGCAGCACTGCTATGCCCGATCCACCCATAGCAGCTCAACAAACACTAACACTGCAGTGCTGAGAATGATCTGTGGTGGTCCTTTGGGAGTCCTGACCATTTGAGAACTAGAGTAAATGGGACAAAGTATGTAGAGAAACATATGGACTAATCTGTAATTGTAGACCTACAAAATGCTTCTATATGGTAAGCGGAACTGATCAAATGGACAGGGAGTGCAGAACCAAAGAGGTGTATCTAGAGAGTGTATGAGTCCCACAGACTTGCCAATAGACTTGCTATAGTCCACCAAACTGAGCAAAACAATGCAGCCCCTCAAAGGACTCTCCTCTCTAGCACAATTCCTTATCAGTCCACATATGACAAGTGGGGGTGATTCAGTTTGAAATAGCCGTACAGTAGGAACATTTGTACCACTAATCTTTGTGGATAGCAGTACAGTTACACTTTTTGTGTGAGACGACCATGCATCATGTTCACAAAAAAAACTATTTTTCCTGAACCGTACCTTTAGAAAAACTACATTTTGAGGCTGAAAATACATACTGGACCAGCCACGTCTAGTTTGCATTTGCAAGCTGCACAGAACAAACGTGGAGAAAGAGGGCGGGGGAAGAGTACTGCAGGGTTATGTTTTATTGAACAGCACTTTTCTGAACCGGAGCAGGATCCGGAGCTTAGCATAAAGTAATCTGCTGTGTTTGTCAGAGTATATAAACACGCTGCGCTGTCTCTCACCATCATGCTGTCGAAGGTCTGTGTGCTGGACTGTACCGAAGAGATCTCCTGCGCCGACAGCACGCTGCTCACATACTTACTGGTGAATTTATCCACCGTGCTCACCACGCGCTTCTCCTGACTGTTCCACCACAGACGGATCATGGCAGGCAGATCCTTCAGAGCACTGTAGTACACAGAGCAAGCTAAATGCGGAACCTCCAACTGCAGGCCTTCCTCTTCTGTCACACAAGAAAGCACACACACACAAAGACAGGGTAATTACATAGTGGAGAGTCAATCTAAATAAGTGGCTCACAAAGTTTTTACAGTCCCATAAAGACTCCATTAATATTAATCCTCCTGCTAAGTACCCCCTAAAAATATGCACACACACAACAACTCACAAAGATTAATGAGAAGGATGCACTTGATGTGTGCACAAATCTACACGGCTGGGTTATATAGAAAGTCATCTAAGTTTCAGCAAAAATTCTCTAGCCCACTACCTAAAAAAAAAGGGGGGGTGCATCCGCAGTACACTTTACAAGCCCTGAGTGATGGCTCACAAGCTTACAGGCACTGGGGAAGGCTGTAGTCCCCCAGGATTAAGCAGCAAGAACAGACAGAAAGAGAAAGAAAATAAATAGCAATACATTTTCAGCAGTCTGTCTGTATTTGGCTTTCAAGCTGGTGAGGGCGGCGTAGGGCACCAACGCTTTTACAGTGATAAAGATAAAAGGATGCACAAATTGAATGGATACAAAATGCAAATGGAGGGCAAAATGTAAACTGCACACAGAAAATCAATACGCAAGTGTTTGTGAAGCCGTATGTAACAAATATTGCAAAGAACTTTAAAGTTCAAAGCTTTAGAAGTCCATATTACAGGGCTGTATACTGTACAGTTAGCCCCAGAATTACTAGCAGCCATAATAAAGAACATCCCTTTCTGACTTCATTTGCGTTCTTCTAAATATTCTTCATATTGATGAATGACAAATATAAACTGCTCTCATGTGTATACCCCAGTGACACAGGAAGTCATGGGTGGCTTACAAAGATAAACATATAAAGGTTAAACAAACTAAACAGATGTTTCAGTTGCATTTTGTTCATAATTTTTGAGGTTCCCAATTCATTCATAATTCAAAAAACAAATAGTAATTACTAGAACAATACATTTTAACGCAAAGTATTCATTTCATTAGTTATTTTTATAGGAAAAAGCATTTGCAGGCTGCTACATTTTATCCCAGGCATGTTGTCAAACTGTGTGGTTAGACTGGAATCTAGAGTCATGCAGTAATGAGCATCATTTTTACACTATTGGATCATTTTCCTCAAGTATAATATTTTTGTTTCGTTTGTTTAACTGGTTCTCTTTGTCTACTTATAGGACTTGTGTGAAAATCTGATGAGGTTTTAGGTCATATATATGCAGAAATTAAAAAAAATTCTAATAAGTTCACAAACTTTCAAGCACCACTGTATATGGTATGTAGAATGTGTAGGGATTACCGTATTTTCCGGGCTATAAAGCACACCGGATTATAAGACGCAATATCAATGATCGACTGCTAACGGATCTATTTTCATACACAAAGCGCACCGGGTTATAAGGCGCATTAAATGAAACAAAACTCTTAAGTTCCGTCGGAAGCTCAGTTTGGTCTTTACCTGGCGCAGGGCGTCTTCTTGCTTCCTCCACTTCCGTACCATTGATTCGATAATGTTGAATTCTCTCGCAGCTGCTCTATGACCATGTTGTACTGCGTGACTGATAGCGTTGAGTTTGAAATCCGCTTCGAAAATAAATGAATGAATGCACACACCCTAATGCTGAAGCACATACCGTATTACTCCGCGATGCTGCGCACTACGGTTGCCATAAGCTTCGTAACTTACCAAGGCCGTGCTAAAACATTTTGACAGATTTATGAGCGCCGTGTACCATCTACAATCGGTTCTAGGTCAGAAAGCACAACCAGAATTAATTCATACATTAGACGCACCGCATTTTAAGGCACACTGTCGATTTTTGAGAAAGTTAAAGGATTTTAAGTGCGCCTTATGGTCCGGTAATACGGTAATTACTAGAACAATACCTTTTAACACAAAGTATTCATTTCATTAGTTTTTTTATAGGAAAAAGCATTTGCAGGCTGCTACATTTTATCCCAGGCATGTTGTCAAACTGTGTGGTTAGACTGGAATCTCCAGTCAAGCAGTAATGAGCATCGTTTTTACACTATTGGATCATTTTAAATAAATGACTAAGTATAATATTTTTGTCTCATTTGTTTAACTGGGTTCTCTTTACCTACTTTTAGGACCTGTGTGAAAATCTGATGATGTTTTAGGTCATATTTATGCAAAAATTAAAACAATTCTAAAGAGTTCACAAACTTTCAAGCACCACTGTATATGGCATGTAGAATGTGTAGGGATTACAAGAGGCTTAAATGGCTAGGAAAATCTGATTAATGACCTGATGGTAAATTCAACTTATGGTAAACATTCTCTAATATTTTAAGTGTTAGATTAAACTACAAATGTCTGCATTGCTCTGTGAAACAGGATGTTAACCATATTATGTTTTATTATAAACAATAATATTAATTATACCACAATATGAAAATATTTCGTACAGTACTGTACAATACAGTAAATTTTATCTTTGTATCTTTTTTTTCAAATTTGAAAGACAAAAGGGAAAATCACAGTAGAAAGATACCAGTTTATTTAATATGCCCTTCCAGACTGATTGTCTTTTCTGTAAGCAGGTGTCACAACGGATTGCTTGTACTAATTTTCTGTCATTCAGATGTGAATAATATGTATATCTGACATTTTTATTCTCTACTTTAATTCTTAAGACCTCAGACGTTGATTGGATGGACGTTAAACAGCCTGTAATTAACCACAAAGACATTTTGTCATAACTGTTTTAAACCCAAAAGTGCCATTTTCCAATAATTCTGGTGCTGATTGCAGGTGCATAATTATCTACTATAAAAAAAAGACAGCACAGCATTTACTCTGAAAGGCTGTGAAATGACACGTGCAAACTGTATCACTTATCCTTGCACAGGCAATGAGATACTTCACCGAGCCAATACCAGTTCAAATGTCAAATCCATAATGCAGGAATTTTATAGTGGGTTTACCCACATATTTGTATGCTCTAAATTCCTCTTTGTCCCTTATGGGCTATGTTATTTTGGCCTGAATTGGAAGGAGAGTGTTTTGTGTACTCACTCCGCAGGGAGAGAGAGATGCTCTCGGTAAAGAAACTCTTGGGCTCTCTGTTAGCTGTTTCTGATGGCTGCCCAGAAAGTGTCGGGTTCTCTGGCATGAGTCGAAACAAATTCATCAACAGATTATGAAGACAACGCGTCTTTTTCAAATGGAGTGAGTACTGGACACGCAGCTGTAAAAAAAAAAAAGAATACAAAGGGATGAGTACATTGACATTAAGCAAATGGGAACGGGCTTATATTCAAAATCCAGGCGCACATCCAAAGTTTTTAAATCTATGCCCATGCCAAAGGAAATTTCATCAGAGTGAATGCATCTGACGGGTGTCGTACCTGGGAAGGTGCAGCTTTAAAGAAAGTGAGGAGGAGTTTCCAAGCCAAAAGGTATCCCAGAATGATACAGTGCTCCATACTGAGGGGCTGCACAACAGCAAACTCGCCCACCTGTACATTACCCAGAATATTCTCCAACAGCCCCTCTGTGACAGTCAAGATTCTCATTATCGCAGCCGGAGGAGATCTGCAGAACGCACGACCACAGAGAGGAACAAAGTTTTACTTTTTCTAACTTTACAGCTTCTTCTTGCTTTTGGTCAGTTCTATTCATATGCACCTAGCCTTTGGAACACCCTTTCATTAATGTGTTATTCTCAGGTTTTATTATGGCGTATTTCTTTATTTATTAAATGTCACGTCAGCATCAGTGGCTGTATCCATGACAGGAGCGAGGTTATTGCACTCCCACTGGGGAGCATGCCTTTGGTATGTGGGAGGAAACATGCAAACTCCACACAGACAGAGTCCCGGGAATAGAACCAGGGACCTCTGGAGCTGCGATGTGACAGCACTAACCACTGTGCCATCCACTTTGGGATAATGCACAGCTGAACGTCTTTGCATAACACACGATTTGGACCTAAATTTATGACCTCTACCATTACACTACAGACTAATTACATTGCAACCCACTGTCTGCTGTCACTCACCTATTAAATATTTGTATTACATGTACGGACTACTTGGCTCAAAGTCTTGTAACTTCAAATGTTCACTGGGAATGTTTGTAATATTCACCGATCAGCCATAACATTGAAACCGCCTGCCTAATATTGTGTAAGCCGTCATGGACTCCACAAATCCTCTGAAGGTGTCCTGTGGTATCTGGCACAAAGACATTATCAGTAGGTCCTTTAAGTTGGGAGGTCTGACCTCTATGGATCTGATGTATTTGTCCACCATAGATGCTGGACTCAATTGAGATCTGTGGATTTTGGAGGCCAAGACAACATGTTCCTTTGTCATGTTCCTCATCATTCCTGAGCAAGTTTTGCAGTGTAGCAGGGCACGTTCCCCTACTGAACGAGACCATTAGGGAATAGCATTGTCACTGGTGAACTTGGTCTTATTTTATATATGTATTTTATATTTATATACACACAGCCAGACACACACAACACAGTGCTGGGTGGTATGGCCAAAAATTTGTATCACAGTATTTTTAAGGATTCTACCTGTACATCACGGTATTTCTTGGCATGTGCAGGGGGTTTTGGGGGTTGTGATGAGTCACCAAATTTTCCATGGCTTAAAAAAATAATAATAAAGTATGGGGCTGCTGGCTTGTGCCTGGCTCTGTGCTCTCGCTAGCTTTAGCTTCATTCATTCACTTTGTTTGCTTTGTCAAACTCTGCATATTCAGCGGGGTGATGCTGTTTTAAACATCTTATTAAATTCGTTATTCGACTTGATGTTTTCCGAGGTGATCCTTCACGCCTTATTTTCACCATGCATGTAATCCAAACAGCACGCTCTGTAGAGCTCTCATGCCGAACACATGGTTGTGCTCAAAATGGATCACTGTCTAATTATTAGTGGGGGACTCCTCGGTAATGCGGTACTTAGGGACCCTACTTAGGTAGACTAAGTAGCACTCAAAACACAACCTATAACACTTACTTCTCATCAGCAAACAAACCCTTAAACATCTCTTAAACAGACTCTCGAGTGTGGTTGACCGGCACAGAATTGGTTATATGAGACTGAGAAACTGCTTTTTTGTAATAGGAGCAGGCCGAAAAGGCCAAGATGAATCCCAAAGCTCACAAACATTGGAATGAAAGTCAGTGTAAAAGAGTATTAAAGAGTGACAAATCCAAGTTTAAAATGTTTGGGTTCAGTCATCAACAATATGCCATATATGGTCATTATACCATTGCTAAAACAGCAAATCTTTTGCACAGTATACGCTTTCAAATTACATTCCGAATATTTGTGCAATAATTTGCTGCTGACTGGAAGGACTGCAGAGGTACAGTTCCATTGTATAGTGTAACGGAATGCTTTATATGCCAATACAACCTTGAAACTTGAATTAACTCCTCACGTTCAGACACACACAAACACACCCACACAGAGCCTTACAAAGACGGTTCTTCCTCATCTTCAGCTTCAGACTTGGCACTGGCACATTCACGATCACTTTCTGGTAGTAAAGGCATCACCCTAAAAAACCAATACACAGTCAAACAGCGGTATCCAAACTCACACAATCTAATTTCATGCTATCATATACGATGAATTTTAATCCCAACCCTGCTATAAAATCCACTAACGCACTATAACAAATGATGAGCTGAAAATGAAACCCCCAAAGTCAAAATCAGCACTGAGTGACTCTGCATCAGAGTAACTTAACTGATATAGTTTGGTGTCTCTAAATTGTGTTTTGCTCTACTTGCCCCTTCCACTTCATTTCTATCAAATATAAAGCCACAATTTTGGATTATAGTGATCTGATAACAAATTAATGAAGAACCCGGCCCACCAAAATGGTTGTTGACCAGACATTTAGTCACATAGTATTGGTGTGCTACTGTAATGTAACAGTGTATACAGGGTATTTTCACAAGAAAACTGCATGCAAATGATACGTAAATGCATCAAAGATACTGAAAACATGAGCGGAACGCTACCATCTACACATCGTCTCTAATGGCATCACATCTGTAATTATAGAAAATACAGCAATGAACTGTTGCGACTCCATTTAGAGGAAAGCCGTAACACTTAAGAGGATGGTATGATGGACCTGATACTTTGTTTTACAGAAGCCACATTCACACTGATGGACAGTGTTATGAACAACATGGAAGACCAGCCAAATGAAACAGATTCAATGAGTGAATATAGCTATAGATTAGGAGATAATATTCAGGTCGTGGGGGTAGCAGACAGAAAGGAGTACTACTTACAATAGGACAGACATACACTTACCATAAGTAGCACAAAGTCACGCACACAAACACAAGTAACTTGCACAAAAAGTCTAAGTCGACAGTGCTGATTCACTTAAAAACCAGATTTTTATTTCCTATAATAATTTATTATAATTTTTAAGCCTCGATCGCTAAAGCAAACTGACTCTGATCGGATGGACGTTCAAACGGCGCATACCTGCATGTTGTAGTCCATTCCTGTCTGATAAAGCCTTTAGCATCCAAGTACAGCTTTTATCTTACTTGTGCAGTATGTGGTAAGCGGCGAGCTGCAGCGGCCGGCTCTTGAACAGCAGTAGCGGGGTGAGAGTGTTGAGCAAAGTCTGCAGGGCATCGGGCAGGTTGCTCCGATGGTCATCTACAAGCTGAGCTGGCAGCTTGTTTTGTGTGAGCAGCTGGACAGGAATATGAACAAGAGCTTCACCCACTGCCTCCACCACAGCCAACGGGAAGGTCGGCTCGTCTGGCTCAGGAAACTCCACTACAGAGGATGGTACAAAATCCTCCGATTTATTCAGCCGTTAATGCTTCAACAATTAAAAGTTTGCTTTTAAAAGCCTCTGAATGCTACTTTTATGAGCTCTAGTTTTCAAGTACTTCCAGAGTCCTAAACAGTTTTACCAACTATTTGCATATCTGAGGCTGAGTGTCACCAAAACGCATACAAATGCGTGCCTTATTAAGCACCCCAGCCTATGTATAGAAATGATGGTACTTTAGATTTCCAGCTAGAGGTTAAGTAAGATTGCTTGGAGACCACTGGTGAATAGTAATTTTCCAATCTTGTCACAGATTCTCAATCGGACTGAGGTCTGGCTTTAACTTGGCTTGGGCTGTGCAATTAATAGAAAATGAATCGAAATCTGACATTCAGAAACGTCAACCGACGTAATCTTGCCCATGTTGGTCATTTCGGTTTTATTTAAATTCTGTTAATAATTCCCCCACTGCGTGTGTTTATGTACTGACCCCTAAAAAATCATCCTACTGCGTGTCTAGTCACCTGACTCATGCCCCGTCCAGTCAGCGAAGGATATGGCTCCCATAGCTACAGTGGAGCTCAGTGAGCTCGGGACAGGACTGTAGTAGCCTAGCGGTTAAGGCACAGGACTATGGACCAGAAGGTCCAGGGTTCAAATCCCACCTCTGCCAAGCTGCAGCTGTTGGGCCCTTGAGCAAGGCCCTAAACCCACAATTGCTTGGATTGTAAGATTGTATCAGTTGTAAGTCGCTCTGGATAAGGGTGTCTGCTAAATGCTGTAAATGTAAGATATTTGTTTACAAGTTATGTTCTACTTTTTAGGTAACTTGCTTTTTACATTAAAACAAAATGCGACCTTTTTCCTAAGACATTTTCATTGCAAGTGATGTGTTCTATGATTTCAGTTGGATGAAATATTAAATGTATAGCCATTAATAGTTCATTGGTATGTGTTTCCTTCTGTGATATTATAATCACAACAACATGCACTTTTTCATTAGAAGAAAATTGTCCCATCTTTAATACACACCCCGAAGCAAAATAATCTCTCAATAATCATAATCGAGGTAAAACATTCAATTAATCATGATACTGATGTCAGGTCATATCGCCCAGCACTAACTTGGTCACTCTAATACACCGGGGTTCTTTCTTCTGAACCACTCCTACTTAGACTCTACCTGGGCTGAATTAATATATAAATCAAGTATGCAAATAATGAATTCTTTAAGCTTGTGCACCCATGCAAACTCATGCTACTGCAGCTGCCTCCCCTTTATAAATTGAATCATCAGTGACAGAAATGCCCTCCTCGCCCCCTGCCCAATTCAGAACTTGATTTGGAATTGATCCAAGTAGCTACTTAGGGACTTTGGACTCGACAAGGATGGGAACGTGAGACGATTAAATGAAGCAGTACTCACCAGGGATCTTGACTAACAGGGGCAGCAGCAGTGAGTGGATTCCCTCTACGAAGAACTCCTGCCATTCCGAGCTGAGCTCCTGTGGTAGCTGTTCCACCATTCCAGCGGGTGGCGCTATGAAGAACTCAGTCAGACTGACAATCAGCTGACAGTTAGCATGCACAAATTTCTGAATCCAAGGATTCCAAAATGCCCTGCTACTCTCACTGGCAGTCTATGGACACACACACACACACACACACACATTCTAGCATTAGTATGTACGAGTGTGACCTCAGTTACCTTTACGTAGTTTTGATAGTATCTCACCTCCAGCCAGGCCAGCATGGAGCAGAGGAGGAAGTCCCAGTGAGTACTGCCGAGAACCGCTGGAGAATGGCGCACCAGCCAGCACAGGAACTGCATCATCTCCACAAGCAGGGCCAGCTGTGCAGAAGAAGCCTGCCCCAGGTCACTGTTGATGGACAGATTTCATACAAAGTTCTCAAATCGCTGTGCTATTCAATAGGGTTCGGTACCTAATGGGAAAAAAATTGCTTTCAACTATCAAAGACCACAGCACCAAACATCACCACAGATCACTGGTTTGAAAAACTAAACGCAACAGCAACTGCAAATATCTGAATGGACGTTATTGGGTTAATACTAACACCTGCTTATAAGCTGCTACAAAAAAGAGAGTTTGACTTTCAGTGTACATGTTTTGAGTGCTTTCTTTTAAGACAGTGGTTCGCAGTGTTTCCAAAAATAAGCCAATCTTGTCTTTCTGTATTTTCCAAACTGTTCTTTGTGCAGGGTGGCATGGTGGTGCAGTGGTTAGCACTGTCGCCTCACAGCTCCGAGATCCCCAGTTCGATCCTGACCCTAGGCTCTGCCTGTGTGGAGTTTGCATGTTCTCTCCATCTCTGTGTAGGTTTTCTCCAGGTACTCAGGTTTCCTCCCACATTCCAAAGACATTATTAGGTTAATTGGTGTTTCCAAAATGCCCCATAGTGTGTGAGTCCATGTGCCCTAAGATGGCTTGGCGCCCTGTCTAGGGTTATTCCTGCCTTATGCCCGGTGCTCTCCACGATGATGACTAGGATAAGAGGTTACAACAATAAATGAATGAATATTCTTTGTGCAGTGTCTGTTGTGTAAAATCCAAACCACTAACAACCACTTCCACTAACAAGGTTTTTGGCCAGCAGCGTCTGCATGTTACTTTGTTGCTAAATAAACATATTCTACCGACACACCCACTCTGGGTTTGGTTATTAAAATGCCTTGGGATACTATGTCAGTGTTTTTAGCACAAGTAATAGAGTGAGATTAGTATGACAGTCTTTGCAATGTCCAACATGGCAAATAGTACCAGTAGGTCTATGTTCACACTGCAGGCAAAAGTGGCCCAAATCCGATCTTTTATGTCAAATTTCTTTTATGTCCGATACAGATCAGACCCCTGGCAATGCGCCCCATCTGAACAGTGAGAATCTAAAACTATAGCATTTTCACAGAAAGATGTACTTGCATTTGTCAAACACAGCTTCGTATTGGAGCAAAAAAAAAAAATCATCTCCACAGACATATTTTTATGCTACAAAATTTGTTCCATATTTTATCAAATAATGGTTTGGCCCAAATGTTAATGGTTAAAAGTTTTAACAATACTAGTCAGACACACTCACACTGTGGGCAAATTAGAGCGACCAAGTGACCTAACGCATGTGTTTGGAATGTGGGAGAAGATCGGAGTAGCTGGAGTAAACCCACACAGACACGGGGGAGCACAATAAAAATTCCACACAGGCGGAGTCCAGGGTTGGGATCAAACTGAGGATTTCTGGAGCTGTGTGGCAACCGCACTAACCACTTGGGCCACCATGCTGTCCCATAATGTTGCTGCAAAAAAGGTTTTCTCCAAACACAGAAGTGTTGTACTGTTTTGGAAACAGTAGGACTTTGGGCTTTTCAAAGTGTAACAAAGGGTATTTTATGCAAACTGTTTAATTGCTAAATTTTTATATAATAATGTTATACATTTAGGGAAACCAATGTTTCATCACATCACCCACAATGTTTGTTACTCCATGACGCTATGGTAAATAATGGCTTAAAAGGCTAGACTCTCCAATTTCTAAGAAGACAAATGTTTATCTGCTATGAGAGCCAGAAAGCTGACAGATCACCCAACTTTGTTCTTTTGGTATGCTCTGTTGTACAACAACTGTGCTGGCTTCATAGCAACTAGGTTCAACGTCTGAACAAACATACAGTGGAGGGCAAAAGTCTGAGACCTATGATGAAAAAGCTTCTATTTTGCATTTTTCACAAATTTAATAGTGTTTTTCATTACAAATCACAATCAGCATACACGTTTGAGTGAAAAGCTGAATCTTTAAAAAATATATTTTGATAAACTACAGAACTTATTGGTATTTAATATAGCCTTCTTTTGTTGTAATGACAGCGTGAATGCGATCTGGCATGGATTCGATAAATTTGTGCAACATCCGACAATCCATATTATCCAAGAAGGATTTCACAAAATCCTTCCAAAGAGCATCTTGTGATGATACTGAATGCTTGGCTTTGATAAGGTTTAATAATTTGACTGTGGAGTCCAAGAAAGTTAGCAGCCCTTGATTTTCTTTGGCCTTAAATTACATTTGAACATTTACAGCATTTAGCAGACGCCCTTATCCAGAGCGACTTACAATTGATACAACCTTACAATCCAAGCAATTGTGGGTTAAGGGCCTTGCTCAAGGACCCAACAGTGGTGGCTTGGCAGAAGTGGGATTTGAACCCTGGACCTTTGGGTCCATAGTCCAGTACCTTACCCGCTAGGCTACCACAGTCCCCAATTAGTTCTTGCAGAGCTTTGAAATGTGTGGTGGCCTAGTGGTTAAGGTAATGGACTCTAGACCAGAAGGTCCAGGGTTCAAATCCCGCCTCTGCCAAGCTGCCACTGTTGGGTCCTTGAGCAAGACCCTTAACCCACAATTGCTTGGATTGTAAGACTGTACCAATTGTAAGTCGCTCTGGATAAGGGCGTCTGCTAAATGCTGTAAATGTAAATGTAAATGTTTGGGTCATTATTCTGCTGCAGTACATATAAAACAATAAAATAATTCCTCTTCATAGATTCCATCCAGCACATCCATTGTCTTAGGTCCTATCTTGTGCACTCTCCTCTTTAACAGAGGGGATCATGGCAGATGCTTGATATTGTGTTGAGTAAACCATGTGTGTTGATCTGGACAGACGGTCTGGATCATTGTTCTGCTAGAAGATCCTGTGATGACTCATGTTTAGTTTCTTGGCAGAGACAGGCAGATTTTGATTAAAAATGTCCTGGTACATCATGGTACAGCATGATGCTATGTATCCCAACGACGTTCCCCGGGCCTTTGGAGAAAAAACATCCCCACAACACGGACATCCCACGATACTTAGTGACAGTAGGCACCAGGTTATTTTATGTTTGCTTTTTCCTGGTGAGCCTTTCAAAGGATTTGTTGGCATGACGTTTGTATCTGTAAATCCAATATGCTACCTTTTTTCTCCAACACTCCAAGAGTGAGCCTTGGCAATTTTTGCCGCTCTTACCATCCGTACTGTGCATGGGGGAAACTTAGACTCAAGTCCATATCCAGAATTGTTTGTCACAGTGCCAATTGATTGGGACTTTGAATTATTGTCCTGACTGTACATACATTTTCAAGCAAGTAGCTTTTTTCTATAGCCACTCCCTGACTTTTGAAGGTCAACTCCGTTTAACTTAATAAAGTAAGATCTTAAGGAATATTAAGGGCTTCAGTTATATTGTTTCGACTAATTTACTCAAATTAAAGCCTGCATTATACTCATTTCTTCAGCAGTAGATTAGGTTTAATTCCTTAGCACTCATTTTACTCATCTTGAAGTGCCAATACATGTGGAAGAATAGTATATACACATAGATACACAGTACTGTGCAAAAGTCTTAGGCCATTATTAGATTACATATACCGTTGTTTTAGCAATGTTATAATGACCATGTCTAATTATTTCTCGGTTTCTTTATTAGAATACAACCCGAATATACAGGAAACCTGTATGCAGTATCAGAACGCATCTGGAAAAGAGTATTATGGAGTGACAAATCCATGTTTTTAATGTTTGGGTCCAATCATCAACAATGTGTTACATATGGTAATTATACCATTGTTAGAAAAAAAATCTAATGGTGGCCTAGGACTTTTGCACAATACTGTATATATCAAACTTTTTATGTCATATGTAACACAAAAGGCATTTCCCTAAACGAGATGTGATTTTTTTTCAGTAGATCAAATACCTGCTGAAGAGGAACCACTCCTCTTTGCTACTGCGCCACTCCAGCATGGTGGCTATAACAGCCAGCAGAATCTCCTCCTCAACAGCGGTCTCAGCCTGCAGGCAACAGTGCAGCACGGCCAGACATGCCCAAACACCTGAACATAAGCACCAACTTAAACCTCATGATATACACGTCATCATCATCACAAGTGATGAGTATAAAGCTTTGAAGCATATGCGTTTGTTTGCTGGTAGTGCAATAACTGTAAAATCTTACTTTGTGCACCACCTTGTTCTCTGTCCTGCCAGTTCAGCAGTTCAGCAATGGACAGTGCAATAAGTGCTTCTCTCTCCAGAGAAGCCAGATAGGGACACAGCACCTGAACAGTGCTCACACTCTGCTCTGACAGAGGAAAGAATCTGGAACGCACAGAGGAGAAAAATATCAGCCGTTACATATTAGGTCTTTCATTCTTTGCATTGGTAAAGCTGTGGTATGTTAATTGTGGCACATCCTAAAGTGGTGTTGAGAACTGCTGCCGCCTGAGAAGCTCTGCCTATGAATACGAGTGCTTAGTCACAGCTCATGAAACGTGTTTGTGCCTGTGTGTCAAATGCAATGCTCCAAGACCGTGTTACAAAAGATTGTGTTCTGTGTGGCAGACACACTTACCCAGAGCGACTTACTCAGTTTGACACAAAGGGCACAAATAGTAATAACACCAGACCCCATAAGCTTAAAGATAATGTTGAGAAAAACATATACAAAGTGCAGATAACACACAACAAAAATGAAGGGGAGAGAAGAGTCATTATTCTAGGTTTAGTTTGACTTCTGCAGAAGGATGCGTGACAATGAGCCGTTCAGACTGGTGTGGGATGCTCGTTCCACCAATGAGGAGCCGGGACATGGAAATGTCAAGATCTAGCCTTTGTGAGGTTTGAATTTAATCCGAGCTGCAACATGAAGTCAGCGCAGCAATCTCAATAAAGTAGTGATATGAGAAAATAGATGCATTCAGCTGCTGCATTCTGGATGCTTTGCAGAGATGCCGTCGAACATGAAGGCAAAGCATCAAGCAAGACATTGCTGTTACTGAGTCTGTGGTTCTACAATATAATACTGTGCAAAAGTCTTAGACGTTCCACATTTTTCAATTTACATTCTGCTTATTCTTTATTTCAGTTTTAGTGGTCCATCTGTTTCTCTAAATACTCTGTTAGTCCCCTTTACTCTGTTCTCTAATAGTCAGGGCCCCCACAGATGGTTAGCTGGTTGATGAATTTTAACGCCACTTCAGCACATCAGCCATTTTGTGACAGGAAAAATAATGTTTCATCTGGGTTGTTCTATTGTCATGTCCTTAAATATGGGTCTTAGTTTTGTAATGGTTAGGAATTTCAGTACTTTGCTTGATTTATCTTGGTTGAATATTTTGGTTCGTGTGTTTGACATTGAGACTTTTCATTTTTTTGGTAGGTACAGTGGTGTTTGAAAGTTTGTGAACCCTTTAGATTTTTCGATAGTTCTGCATAAATATGACCTAAAACATCATCAGATTTTCACACAAGTCCTAAACGTAGATAAAGAGAACCCAGTTAAACAAATGAGACAAAAATATTACACTTGGTCATTTATTTATTGAAGAAAATGATCCTATATTACATATTAGTTAGTGGCAAAAGTATGTGAACCTGTAAGATTAGCAGTTAATTTGAAGGTGAAATTCGAATCAGGTTTTTTCAATCAGTGGGACGACAATTAGCTGCGAGTGGACACCCTGTTTTATTTAAAGAACAGGGATCTATCAAAGTCTGCTCTTCACAACACGTGTTTGTGGAAGTGTATCATGGCACGAACAAAGGAGATTTCTGAGGACCTCAGAAAGAGAGTTGTTGATGCTCATCAGGCTGGAAAATGTTATATAACCATCTCTAAAGAGTTTGGACTCCACCAATCCACAGTCAGACTGTGTACAAATGGAGGAAAATCAAAACCATTGTTATAGTTGGGGAGGTCACAAAGGACCCCAGGGTAACTTCTAAGAAACTGAAGGTCTCTCTCATATTGGCTAATGTTAGTGTTCATGAGTCCACCATCAGAACAAGACTGAACAACAATCCAAAAATAACATTGCTGCTCGTTTACAGTTTGCTAAAGATCACGTGGACATGGTGGTGGTAGTATCATGGTTTGGGCCTGTTTTTCTGCATCTGGGCCAGGACGGCTTGCCATCATTGATGAAACAATGAATTCTGAATTATATCAGAGAATTCTAAAGGAAAATGTCACGACATCTGTCCATGAACTGAATGTCAAAAGAAGGTGGGTCATGCAGCAAGACAACGACCCTAAGCACACAAGTGGTTCTACCAAAGAATGGTTAAAGGAGAATAAAGTTAATGTTTGGAATGGCCAAGTCAAAGACCTTAATCCAACCGAAATGTTGTGGAAGGACCTGAAGCGAGCAGTTAATGTTAGGAAACCCACCAACATCCCAGAGTTGAAGCTGTTCTGTATGGAGGTATGGGCTAAAACACACCTTCCACCTTGCAGGACTGATCAACAGTTACAGGAAACGTTTAGCTGTTCAGTTATTGCTGCACGTGGTGGTGGTGGTGGTGGGGGGGTGTCTCAATTGTTTAACTGGGTTCTGATGTTTTAGGTCATAGTTAAGCAGAAATATAGAAAAATCTTAAGGGTTCACAAATTTACAAGCACCACTGTAGGGCTGTCAGTAACGAAATGTTTTATAGTAATTGTTCTTTGGCACATTTCACATTCTGGAGGTTCTTCACCCTTTAGCAAAAAAGAATGTGTCACGTGGTGCGTCCAATACAGCATCTAGTGTAAGTTGCTTGGTCCCACCAGTTGTCTAAATAGGTTTCATGTCTGTTATGACTCTCTATTTTGGAGCGGAGCTCGAGCAGTTTGTTACTTGCTTGTCTGTTCCATTCAGCTTGCCATTTTTTTTCTATATACTGGGAGAGCAGAGGTATATTATCTATTGGTGGGAGTTTGCCCTTTGTCGTTTGGGCCTTAGTTGTTTTCATGACCCCTGCATATCAGGTACTATTTGGGTGGTGGATCATTCTGAGCACTGCAGTGACACTGATGTGGAGGTGGTGTGTTAGTGT
Organism: Ancistrus triradiatus; assembly: GCA_025084515.1. NCBI lineage: Eukaryota > Metazoa > Chordata > Actinopteri > Siluriformes > Loricariidae > Ancistrus > Ancistrus triradiatus. The sequence continues at coordinate 432,596 of JAJAGP010000069.1, read as the reverse complement.
GTGTTAAGCTGGCATAAGTGGATCAGACACAGCAGTGCTGCTGGAGTTATAAAACACTATACTCTCTCTGTCCACTGTATTAGAGACATTCACCTTCTTACTCCATTGTGTAGATGTAAAGTCAGAGCCAGGAGCTCATCTGATCTATGGGGTCCTGACCATTAGAGAACAGAGTAACTAACATGTAGTACAAGTATGTAGAAAAGCAGAGTGCAGTGACAATTTAAACTTCAATAAAGGATAAACAGCATATAAACTGAGAAATATAGAATGCATTTTACTTTTGCACTGTACTGCATGTCCTCATATTCAGCTTCTGGTAGCAATTTTTAGGAGACTTCCAAACAAAGCTTTATTAAGGGTGGACAGAAACTTTTAAAAACCTTCAATACTTTGCTCACCTTTCGACATCATCATAGAGACTCTTAATGGCACTGGTGTCTGGTTTGCTATTCTGGACATACTTTGCCAAAGTCAGCGACCAGAGACAACCGTCTTCTAGTGACCTGAAATTTAGCCGAACATGAAACCTTGGATTAATTGCACTCATTAAAAACAAATTTAACACCTTTGCAATCAAAGGAAGTCATTCATACATGCATCTAAACATGGAATGTTAGCAATTAATGACAAATTAATTAGAAAATAATCAATGTTGTGAGATTTGAAGAATCGAAGGAGATTACACTTTGGACACAGATAAATGGGTTCACCTTGTGAACAGTATTTCTAGAACACCAACTCTGGTTGAGAGGTTTCCGTGCGCCTTCTGAACCACGTCCCAGGCCTGGAGCATTTGGTGATATTCAGACAGTATGGCCGGCTGCTGTTCCATCTCCTCACACCACCGTACAGCATAGAGAATCTCTGCAACTACGCACAAGAACAATGCACTCAAAACACATGGTCACGCTCCCCAGCCAAATGGGATATTTTGGAGAGTTCCTAAATGATAAGGAACCCATTTAAATATGACATATTTCTGTGTACTTTAATGAACTATTACAAAGTTCAAAAATCTTTAAAAACACTACATGTGGAAAGACAGCACTTTGTAAAATGACGCTTTACCCACTGTAATATAGATACAACAATTTATAAGAGCTGTAAGTACTTCCAAGTCATAAAATATAAAGCAAGTACAAAAAATTGTTAACTGGAAAAAAAAGATAGTAAACTGGGTAGTCCTTTTTTCTACTGTGCAAAAGTTTTAGGTCACCTTTACATTTGTTGTTTTAGCAATGGTATAATCACCATAAATAACATTTTCAGTGACTGGACCCAAATATTCCAAACCTGGATTTGTCACTCCATAATATTCTTTTCCACTGATCTTCATTCCAATCTTTGTGAGCTTTAGCAATTCTTAGTCTTTTCACCCTGTTCCCCTCCCAAAAAATGTTTTCTTGGCTGGCACCCTTCCAAAAAGATCATTCCTGATCAAGCTTCTTCGAACTGTAGAAGGGTCAACTTGGCATCCCGATGAAGCTGTCAAATGCTGCTATTGCTGTACTGTAAGGAGAGGTCACACTAAATACTTCCAACTGTACCCTATAGAAGCTTTTTCTGAGTTTTCACTTTTCAGTTTTTAATATTGCATACAAATTTTAAAAAAAAGTGTAATAGATATGAACTGAACTTCAAAGTCTGAAGTCTGAAGAACACTTTAAAATAATTTTAATAGTAACACAAATCAAAAAGCAATTCCATATTCCATTTCCTTCATCATCTACTACTTCTAAAAGTTTTTAATGAAACAATTACCTGTTTGAAGAAACCCAATCAAGTGCCTCTAAAACCAGTCTAAATGGAGACTACTGAAAACACAAATTCTAATTCAAATTATATATTCAAACCTGATAGATGATTTAGATATATACGTAACATATGGATGGTTAGAAAATACAGTCCAAATAATTGGCTTATTTGATTAACCTGATGGAAGAATTCCTCCAAAGTGTGCTGTACCTCACCTGTATGCCCGAGATCAGGCAGTTCTGTGGTATCTGTCTCCTCCTGCTGTTCATCAGCTGCTACTGCAGAGAAGATTATTTTTCCCAGTAGAGCACTGGCACACAGGTGTGCAGGGAGTCTGCTCAAAGCTCTCACCTTCCACTCGTCCACACATGGACACTCACAAATTGTTCTGAGACATCCACGCAGGAGGGGACGCTTCAGCCACTGTAATATAGATACAACAAGTTACAAGAGCGGAAAGAGCTACCAAGTCATAAACATATATATATAAAAAAGGGAACAAAATCTAAGCATAGGAAAAGTGGGCAAGTAGTCTTCTTTTCCACATGCAGTACTGTGCAAAACTCTTATGCCACCATTACATTTGTTGTTTTACCAAAAGGTATAATGACCATATATACCATATTATCAATTAGTGGACCCTGAGCTAGCCATTGGGAGTGCACATAGTGCATTCTTAGTGCTGATCCCAAGCCCAGGTAAGTAGGGAGGGTTGTGTCAGGAAGGGCATCCGACATAAAACTTTGCCAAATCAACCATGCGGATCAAGAGGAAGATTTCCATACCGGATTGGGCGAGGCCCGGGTTAACAACGACCACCACTAGTACTGTTGACCAGCAGGGTACCAGTGGAAACTATTCTACTGTTTGGCCAAGGAGGAGAAGAAGAGGGGGAAGAAATGCTAAGACGCAAAGAGAGAGGTGGAAGGGTAGGAAGGTGGAGGTGAGTTGGAACTTTGAACCTGGGCACTATGACTGGTAAAGGGAGAGTTAGCTGACATGATGGAGAGAAGAAAAGTAGATATACTTTGTGTACAGGAGACCAAGTGGAAGGGTAGTGAGGTGAGGAGCATTGGAGGTGGGTTAAAACTGTTCTACCATGATGTAGATAGAAGGAGAAATGTGGTAGGGATAATCCTAAAGGAAGAGTAGGCCCAGAGTGTATTGGATGTAAAGAGAGTGTCTGATAGAGTGATGGGTGTGAGGCTGGAAATTGATGGAGTGCTGATGAATGTCATCAGCGCATATGCCCCACAAGTGGGTTGTGAGATGGAGGAGAAAGCAGATGAATGAGTTGGATGAAGTCATGGAGAGAATAGTTGAAGAAAGGGTGGTGATTGGAGCGGACTTCAATGGACATGTCGGTGAAGGAAACCGAGACCATGATGTTGTGTTGGGGAGATATGATGTTAATGACAGGAATAGGGAAGGGCAGATGGTGGTGGATTTTGCAAAACAGATTCAAATGGCAGTAGTGAACACATACTTCAAGAAGAAGGAGGAACACAGGGTGACGTATAAGAATGAAGGAAGGTGCACACAGTTGGACTATATCTTATGCAGGAGATGCAACCTAAAAGAGATTGGAGACTGTAAGGTGGTGGTAGGGGAGAGTGTAGTGAGACAGCATCAGATGGTGGTATGTAGGATGTCTCTGGAGTTGAAAAGGAGGAAGAGAGTGAAGGCTGAACCAAGGATCAGATGGTGGAAGTTAAAGGAAGAAGGCAATGGTGTTAAATTTAGGGAAGAAGTAAGACAAGCACTGGGTGGTGGTGTAGGGGTGCTAGAGAATTGGGCATCAACTGCAAAATCAGTAAGGGAATCAGCTAGGAAGGTACTTGGTGTGACATCTGGACAGAAGAAGGAAGAAAAGTAGACTTGCTGGTGGAATGAGGAAGTTCAAGAAGGTATAAAAGAAGAGGCTAGCAAAAAAGAACTGATATCTCCAAAAGGATGAAGAAATTAGACAGGAGTATAAGGAGATGCGGCGTAAGCCAAAAAGGGAAGTGGTAAAGGCTAAAGAAATGGTGTATGGGGAAAATCTATAAAAGGTTGGACACTAAGAAAGGGGAAAAGAACTTGTACTGATTGGCTAGACAGAGAGACCATTCTGGGTGGGATGTACAGCAGGTTAGGATGATAAACTATGCAGATGGGAATGTGTTGACAAATGAAGAGAGTATATTGAGAAAGAATAGAAAGAATACTTTGAGGAGTTGAGGAATGAAGAAAAAAAATTGGAGGCTGCTATAAAGTGAATGAAAAGTGGAAAAGCAGTGGGCCCAGATGATATACCAGTGGAGGCATGGAAATGCTTAGGAGAGATAGCAGTGGAGTTCTTAACTACATTGTTTAACATCTTGGAAGGTGAGAGGATGCCTGAAGAATAAAGAAGTAGTGTAATGGTCCCAGTTTTTAAGAATAAGGGTGATGTGCAGAGCTGTACTAACTATAGAAGCATAAAGCTGATCAGTCACAGCATGAAGATCTGGGAAAGTAGTGGAAGCTAGGCAAGGTGAAGAAGTGAGGATTTGTGAGCAGCAATATGGCTTCATGCCAGCAAAGTGCACCACAGATGCCTTGTTTGCTTTGAATGTGTTAATGGAGAAGTGCTGAGAAGGCCAGAAGAAGTTGCATTGTGGGTTTGTGGATCTAGAAAAAGCTTATCACAGGGTGCTGAGAGAAGGGTTGTGGTATTGTATGAGGAAGTCTGGAGTGGCAGAGAAGTATGTGAAGGTGGTACAAGATATGTATGAGGACAGTGTGACAGTGGTGAGATGTGCAGTAGGAATGACGGATGGAGGTGGGATTGCATCAAGAATCGGCTCGGAGTCGTTTCCTGTTTACAATAGTCAAGGACAGGCTGACGGATGAGGTTAGGCGAGAGTCGCCATGGACTAAGATATTCGCAGATAACATGGTAATTTGTAGTGAGAGTAGGGAACAGGTTGAGGAGAGCCTGGAGAGATGGAGGTATGCATTGGAGAGAAGAGAAAAGAAGGGGCATGGAAAGGGGGGGGCGAAGGAAAGATGCAGATGCAAGAAGCAGAGGTGTTGAGCATGGATGAGTTTAAATACTAGGGGTCAAGTGTCCAAAGTAATGGTGAATGTGGTAGAGAGGAGAAGAAGCGTGTGCAGGCAGGGTGGAGTGGGTGGCGTAGAGTAGCAGGAGTGATTTATCCGCCAGAATGAAAGGGAAAATGTACAAGACAGTAGTGAGGCCTGCTTTGTTGTATGGCTTGGAGACAGTGGAACTGACAAAAAGACAGGAGAGGGAGCTGGAGGTGGCAGAGATGAAAATACTGCGATTCTCTATAGGGATGACAGGATGGACAGGATCAGAAATGAGTTTATCAGAGGCACAACTCCGGTAGAATGTTTTGGAGACAAGATTGAGATGGTTTTGGCATGTGCAGAGGAGGGATGAGGGCTCCACTGGAAGAAGGGTGCTGGATATGGCGCTGTCAGGCAGGAGAAGAAGAGAAAGGCCAAAGAGAAGGTTTCTGGATGCTGTGAATGAGGGCTTGCAGATGGTTGGTGTGGAGGAGGATGTTCATGACAGGACAAGATGGAGAAGCATAATCCGCTGTGGCATCCCCTGATGGGAAGAGCCAAATGAAAAGCAGAAGAAGATAAACGATTGGACCCTAAAATTCCACACTTGGATTTGTCACTCCATAATACTTTTTACCACTGATCTTCATTCCGATCTTTTTGGGCATTAGCAAATCTTAGTCTTGATCATTCCTGATCATCGTTCTTCGAACTGTAGAAGGGTCAACTTGGCATCCCGATGAAGCTGCCAGAAGCTGTTATTGCTCAACTGTAATGGGAGGTCACACTAAATACTTGCCACTGTAGGCTATAGAAACTGTTTTTCAGATTTTTATTTCAGTTTTAAATACTGCATATACATTTCCTGCAGTTTTGGTTGTATTCTAATACAGAGACTGACAAATTATATTACATATGGTCATTATACCATTCTAAAACAATGGTATATCTATTGGTGACCTAAGACTTTTGCACGGTACTGTACATGGCGAGTATGTACCTCAACATTCAGTATACCCACTAAACAAAAATTACATTTTGTAACATGTAAACTGCTTTACAAGAGGACTAAACAAAGAATCAGCCTGGTTAATAATAAAATTATTACAAAATAATAATTTTGAACAGTTTACATTTCTTCCCTAACTAGTCTTTGTACCAATGAGAACTTGGTCATTTCAGACGAGCAGATTGGAGCATGACTGGCTGTGTACCTGAGTTGGCAGGGCTTGTCTGAGAGTAGCCCATTCTTCGTTTGTGGGAGTGAGGCAGCAGATGAACTGAGACTGCAGACAGCCGCTTGGCTGGGCTAAGGCCAGAGTGTCTGTCAAACTCTGCACTGCCTGAACCAGAACCTGCAGACTGCACACAGCACTTATGATCACTCTGCAACTTTAAATCACAATGTGTTGTATAACATGACAAGATAAATCTGTTTACGAACTCATGCCATATGTCTAGCATCCTGGAGTATTACAGTTTACACCAACAATCCAAAACGTTGACCAACCACATATCGAATAATAAATAAAGTTAATTATCTCGTTACAACTGCAACTGCCAAGGGATATATTAGAAGGTAAGGAAACGGTCGGTTCTTGTAGTCGACGTGTTGGATGGGAGAGAAATGGGCAGACGTGAAGAATTTTGTTACGGACAAGAGCCACATTATGGCCAGGTGACCTCATCTGACCATCCCCAAAACAGCACAGCTTGTGAGGTGTCTACTGACGGTGTTCCAAGAAGGGACAACCCACAAACTGGCAACAGGGTGTTGGGCGCCTACTTTTCACTGATGAGTGAAGGCAGTGAAAGCTATCACATCTCCTCCAAACTGACACTAGGTTTACTGTGATACAAGTAACAGAAATTTTAGTGCTGGTTATGGGAGGAATGCGTTACCACACGGTGCAGTTCCCCCTACTGGTCTGAGTAATCACACACCATCCCCATTCAGGGTCAAAAACAGCCTCCAACGGGCATGTGCGTGTTGGAACTTATCTTTGAACCAATGGAAGAAGGTTGTCTAGTGTGAATGAGTAAACAAAATGGAGACAAAATACAGACACCACCAGCCTCGCAGTTTACATCGTTTGATTTAATTGCTAGATGTGGCTCAGTCTCATTCGTGTGGAGATGGTTTGGTTTTGAAAAGACGAATGTTGCTCAACAGAAGCTAATCAGCAAACTATGTTGGAAACCGGTTGCCATTAAAAACAGCTCGACAACCAACTTATTTCACCATCTGCAAACAAACCGCGTGCAAAATATGAAGACTATGACTTCATATTTGGATGTCAGCTGTCCTCGACTGGTTTAAACCACCCAAGGCACCAACACAAAAACACACTCAGCAAACCTTAGTGGAATCATTCCTCAAAGACGTACCTCACGACAAGAAAAGCAATAGATGGCATGTTTTCCTTACATTTCCTTCACTGTTATTCCATTGATGTCATTAGTAAGCAACAATTAATACAATACAATGTATTGTAAGACTTTTACACATTTTTGAAGGATGCAAAGTATTGTCTAATTATTGTAATTGAGAAAATCCCAGAAAATATAGAGATTTTTTTTTGGGTCTAGACCCCTAGCCTATGTGTGTACACTGAAGCCTTGACCCCACTGACACTGTCATGTCCCATGTCTTGAGTATCAGGATTGTATCTGGACAGACATGAGCCACATACATATGCATATTACACAATCTAACTAAGAAGCATTTGATGGCCAAAACCCACCTAATACTTTAGTGCACACGTCATCCATGATTTCAATCCCTGCCTGGCCAGCATGGACAACCAATAATGGAGAGTTAATAATAGAGTTGGCAAATGCAAGAAACATTTTAATATTTACAAGTAATTTGGACTGATCCCACTGTCCAAACTAATCCGTAATACTATCGGCTCCCAGCAGTTTGCTCTCTCACGCCCAAATTGATCCGTGTGTTGTTACGGCTCTAATCAGCGTCATCACTGAATGAAAAATGTTTAATAACTTTCTACTTCTAGACATTAGCTGGAGAAGTTGGCACGTTCCATTTCATTTAAAGGCATTGTGTAAAATTGACCTGTTTGAAACACCAACCATATTTTGCAAATACAAACTTTAAACAATACAAGACGTGGGTGGCCCAATATTATGAATTGATTTACATACAGTCGTATGAAAAAGTTTGGGCACCCCTGATAATTTTCATGATTTTTCTTTATAAATCATTGGTTGTCCAGCTCAGCAATTTCAGGTAAATATATCATATAGCAGATGAACACCATGATATTTGAGAAGTGAAATTAAGTTGATAGGTTTGACAGAAAGTGTGCAGTAATTATTCAAACAAAATTAGGCAGGTGCATAAATTTGGGCACCCTTGTCATTTGAATACCTTTAGCACTAATTATTGGAACACAAAATTTGTTTTGTAAGCTCATTGACCCTTGATCTACATACACAAGTGAATTCAACTATGAGAAAGTGTTAAGGTGGCCAATTGGAAGTTTTTCTCCTCTTTGCATCTTCTCTGAAGAGTGGCAACATGGGAGCCTCAAAACAACTCTCAAATGGCCTGAAAACAAAGGTTGTTCAACATCATGGTTCAGGGAAAGGGAAAAGCTCTCTCAGAGATTTCAGCTGTCAGTTTTCCACTGTGAGGAACATAGTGAGGCAATGGAAGACCACAGGCACAGTTCTAGTTAAGGAACTCCCGAAGTGGCAGACCAAGAAAAATCTCAGATAGGCAGAGGCGAAGGATGGTGAGAACAGTCATAGTCAAGCCCACAGACCACCTCCAAAGACCTACAACCTCATCTTGCTGCAGATAGTGTCACTGTTCATCGTTCAAACTATACAGCGCACTTTGCACAAGGAGAGGCTGTATGGGAGAGTAATGCAGAAGAAGCCTTTTCTGCAGACACGCCACAAACAGAGTCACTTGAGGGTGTGCTACAGCACATTTGGACAATCCAGCTTCATTTTGGAATAAAGTGCTGTGACTGATGAAACTAAAATTGAGTTATTTGGACATAACAAGGAGCGGAAAAAGAACACAGCATCCCAAGACAAACACTTGCTACCCACAGTAAAATTTGGTGGCGGTTCCATCATGCTGTGGGACTGTGTGGCCAGTGCAGGTACTAGGAATCTTGTTAAAGTTGAGGGTCGCATGGATTCCAGTTAATATCTCCAGATTCTTGAGAACAATGTTCAAGAATCAGTGACAAAGTTGCACCGAGGCCAACGACCCCAAACCCTGCTCAAAATCTACTAAGGCATTTATGCAGAGGAACCAGTACAACGTTCTGGAATGGCCATCTCAGTCCCCAGACATGAATATTACTGAAAAATTGTGGGCTGTCCATGCTCGGAAACCATCAAACCTGACTGAACTGGAGATGTTTCTAAAGAAGAATGGTCCAAAGCACCTTCAACCAGAATCCAGACTGGAAGCTGTAGGAAGCGTTTAGCGGCTGTTATTTCTACAAAAGGAGGATCTACTAAATATTGATGTCATTTTTCTGTTGGGGTGCCCAAATTTATGCACCTGCCTAATTTTGTTTGAATAATTACTGCACACTTTCTGTAAATCCTATAAACTTCATTTCACTTCTCAAATATCACTGTGTTCATCTGCTATATGACATATTTAACTCAAGTTGCTGATCTGAACAACCAATGATTTATAAACTAAAATCATGAAAATTATCAGGGGTGCCCAAACTTTTTCATACGACTGTATTACATGGGACATCGCAAGCGCATTTTAATTTGTCTGACTGGAGATGCATTGAGTGACTATTAGTAAACACATGCGTTTAAAAACTTCAATACAATCCAGATACAAGACACATGAAAAGACCGAGTGTAAGCAGGGATTTTGCTACAACAGTTCAATCCTTTTGCTTGGAGCTCAGAAAGTCATTATCTCATCCTTTTTCACTTGTCCTTTGTGTTCTGTTTTGCACTTTCCTTTCTACAGTTAACTCAAGGGCATGGTGTATCGTACCTTTTCACATTGAGATGAGAGTTTAGAAGTTGGTTTTTAACCCAGATTGCAGCACTGTGGAGGAAGGTGCCTTTTGTGACTCCTGCACCAAATTGAGTAACCAAAGAGTGCACTCCAGCCATGCATGTATGCTTCAGCTTCTGCAAGAGAGCATCTGACTCACAGAACGAACACACACACACACACACACACACACACACACACACACACACACACACACATACACATTTACAGCATTTAGCAGACGCCCTTATCCAGAGCAACTTACAATTGATACAGTCTTACAATCCAAGCCATTGTGGGTTAAAAGCCTTGCCCAAGGACCCAACAGTGGCAGCTTGGCAGAGGTGGGATTTGAAACCTGGATTTGAACCCTGGACCTTAACCGCTAGGCACACGCACACCATTTTTCACCTCCCATCACCTTAATCATTGCTCACCAAGACTCTAGTGGTTATTCCTGACTTGAGTTCATTGTTAGTTGCTACTGCTGCCTTTGTGTGTAATTAGATGCAGAATTACTTCATGCAATTTACTGATCAATGCTTATTAAAGCAATTTCTTCTGTCTGTGATCCAGCCAAGGTGGGGCAAACCCATGCTCCTTGCTCAACTTTCTTAACATTGAAACTAGGGGTGTAACAACGCATCCTGAAACAATGCATCGCGATACAAAAACGTCACAATGTGCCTCGTAGGGTTACCAAACAGAATACCTTGTCTTCTTTTCCGTGTAGTCAAACGTCAAGCTTCCATACACTAAGTGTAAGAAGTACACATTAACTTGAATTGTTATTCTTCAGAAATAAAAAAAGGAATGTTTTCACTCGGTTATTGAAGATATGATGAAGCTGCAATAGAGCATTTTATTTGCAATTTTAAAGCTCTGTTTCTAGTCATTTATTAGAATTTCTTTTAATTTTTTTTGTTTAAAAACTTAATGAAGGAAATGTGCAATGTTCTGCACTGTTTACACTTCAGAAAGAAAAACATCATTACAAATCATATTGTGAACTCAGTATTGTGAGTCGGATCGTGAGCAGAGTGTATCGTCACACCCCTAAACTGCTTACTGGCCGAGGAGAAAGGACTACAAATCGTCCGACAACCTGTCCACTGCATACAGGACCATCCACACTTCTCCAGGCAATTGCCAGCAACATTGCAGAACATCCCCTAACAATGATTAGCACATGACTGACAACTGACCTGGTTCCTTCTCTCTTCATGATGGCTAGAGTTACACCTCTACTGAATAATCCATCACTCAACCCAGCTGATATGTCCATCTACAGACCTGTTTCTTTCTTTTCATTCCTGTCCAAATCCCTTGAACATGCTGTACGAAGATAACGTTTCTCCTCTCTTCAAGAAAACAACTTCCTTCTGACGAATCATTCTGGTTACAAGGTGTGTCTATTCTACAGAACCTGAAGCAGTTGACAGAACCAACCACTATGTCTTCAGTGCTTATTCTTTAGGATCTATAAACTGCATTTGATATGAGATTTGATCATGAGATTCTCATCTCCACTCTTGCTAATTTGGGCACTTGGAGACATGTGCTTGCCTGGTTCTCCTTATACTTACTGACTGATCCTACCAGATAGCACATAGGTTCACTTTTATCACCTCGTAGAACCAATACACTCTGAACGATCGCAGCCTTCCTGTATACTAACTCCCTGGGTTCAGGCTTCTCAGAGCACTGCTATGCAGAATGCAGGTATGTGCCATTTAACAACCGCATTACGTCGTGTGAAACAGGACGCTGAGCAAAATGGACGTCGAATGGACATTACCATAGTAACATTTAGTAATGTAAACATAGAGGGAATGTTCACAAGTAAACTGTGTGCAAACGATACAAAAATGCACCAAAAATCCCAATGAAAACACAAGTGGAATGTTACCATTAATCCAAAGCTTAAACTGTTCAAATTGTCTTCAAATTCAAAATGTACTGTTACGACCCCATCTAGGGGAGAGCTATAACACTGAAGAGGACAGTATGATGAACCTTTGTTTGACCGAAGCCAAAAATGCAATGATAGAAAGTAAAGATCAGTCAAAGATGAGTTATTTGTACAAAAATTTGTCATCTGTAATAATTTTTAATTATACCACAGTTAGTTCCGAGCCCACAATCTGATTGGCTGAGAGACCTTTTTGCCGTGACATTATTGACCATAACAGCACTCTGACCGACACTCTATCAGTACTACTCCGCGGCATACGCACGTAACCTAGCAACGACGCCTGCCCTAAAAAGCAGCCAAGTTATTCACACAAGTAAATCACTGCCAAAATGAAAGCTACAGTTAGTTTATTGGTTTTGAAAATGATCTAAACTTGGAAGAAGCAGCTATTAATGACCAACCTGGGCCAAAGGTTTATCACCTTCAGGGTTTGGAAGCGGTAGAAAAGAGAAATGAAGCCACTACTTTAAATCAAACATCCCAGGCTCTCAATGGATTCACAGCTCGACTGAAGAGCAACGAGACTGAAGATCAGTTTTAGTCCCATCAACAAAATATCAACAAAAATGAACCGAGTCAGCTTCATCACTCACATGTCATTTGCTGGAGTTAAACTCGGCGTCTTTTATTAAACATCATCCGCGGCTGACAGGTTTGTTATCTGTAAGTCCAGTTCTAACCCAGAGAAGCTGCTGATGCTCTGTAACACTGCCCTTACATTTCTGACTGATCATATTAACATTAAGAGCTTCATCATACAAATTTATAATCACTAATTAAACAGGATCCTAGACTTTAGTTATAACTGCGGGATCTCACTCCGATTTGCTTCAGTCGGTAGAATAGAATAGAAACCCGACCCATTTTATTTTCTGAATGCAAATAAACTTTCTTTTTAATAAATTAAAACTTACCAATCGATAAATTTGTGTTTATTGTCTGTATAATAAACAGTTATTGGTAATTCTGTTCCTCGACTTTAATGACTGAAGGACTTAGTTGTGAGGTGCCTGATAGAATGGAACTATTTTACCTCGCAGAAGGTAAATAAAAGAAATCATTTTTGCTGTCCTCTTTATCTTAAAATATAACAATAATTGGCAATGACGGAACTGTGCTATAATTGCAATAATACACTCGAGGTCATGCTTTAATGTGAGATATTGTGGTTGTTGAAGGGCACATGCCTGTATACTCCACTTTACAATTTCCTCCACCCGCCTCCCAAGTTTCAAAAGAGGTACTATATGTGACTGCCTTTCTCATATCTTTTCCTGTATTGCAAAACAGTGTCTGAAGCTCAGTCTGACTGAACTGATCTACTACCCGGCAAAGAACTCATCAACACTGGATCTCTCCGTCAACATAAACAATGTCACTGTCCATCATTCCCACACGGCAAAGGATCTTGGTAAGGTTTTAAACAACAACATCAATTTTCTAAGCACATCACATCAACCACCAGATCTTGCAGATTTTTTCTGCACAACATCAAAAGAATACAGTGGTACCTTGGTTATCATCATTAATTCTTTCCAGAAGGTTTGTCAAGAACCGAAAACAACGAGCACCAAATTTTTCCCATAAGAAATAACGTAATTTGAATGAATCCATTCCAGACCCCCAGAAAATCCACAATGTGTAAGTTATATGCATTAATGTAGTTGTATTGTACAGGTGCTCCCTGACTTACGACAAATGTATTATAAGTTAAATGTATAAGTATTGGTGAATCATAATGGAGACGAGGCTAAAGATTTTTTATATTTGCATTTTCCAGTCCACCTTAAATGACTGCAGTTATGACTAAGTTACTGTTTAAAACACTTACATTAACCTACAGATGGCCAAAATTATTAACACAATGTTTGTTTTATAATAAAGTATGGCCAAATCTCATGTAATTTAGTGAGGAATGGGTTGAAAGTGAAAAGTAAAAGCAAAACTTTATTGGTGCACTTGCATAGCTTCTAAGCAAACTGCAGCCTGTGTTCTGGAGCATTCAATTCCTGTTTTGCTTTCAGTTGGCTCTTATAAACTAACCTTTTTAGGACCTATGGAGACTTCTTTGCACTGAGAATACGGCACTGTAAAAACACAGCGAAGATCTTCTCTTAGCAAGGGCTGTTGTGAACCTCAATCACTGAATCACTGTGTACTGAATCGTGAATCATGAATTGTGGAAACAAGTCGCACGGCTCAGCTCATACAAGTTTAAGCAAGTGCGCAGAGTACAGATCAACCGACGAGAAGCGAGACAAATTTTTCTAGCCAAAAATACGACACCAACCAAATTCGACGAGTTCCGAAGTGGCCGAGACCCGAAGTACCACTGTATGTTCTTTTCTGACCAGAGAAGCTGCTCAGATCCTCATATAGGCACTCACATTTCCAGCCTTGATCACTGCAATGTTTTGATTCCTTGTCTACATTCATGTTCCATTGCTCCACTACAGAGCATTCAGAATGCTGCTCATTTGGTTCACAACCTACCAAAGTTTTCTCACATCACTCTTTCACTGAGATCCCTCCACTGGCTCCCTGTTACAGCCAGGATCAAAACGTTCTGCTCCAGTATTCTATGTATAGAAGGATTTGCTATGCCCAGTAGGCTTCCTGTAATGGTTTGTGCTCTAAGGCTTGGGAGATTAAATGGAAGATAGACCCTGCTGGGTCCTGGATTGTGTTCTGCTCCATTTGAATCGACCGTGAATAGAATATATGCCTGATATTTCAGATTTTCTAAACATGTGACAACCCCTACAGTGGGTCAGTTAGCAGAGAGCTACCTGAGAGGCGTGTCAGCGCCTGGTCCTGAAAGCACAGTCTGAAGATAGTGAGCAGCAGCTCCTCAGAGGCAGCCAGCAGGAGGCAGCCTTTCACTGATGAGAAGAAGTTGAAGGCTACGTCAGATATGAAGGAGACCAGAGGTTCCATATTGCCAGCATCAGACATGCCCTTTGCCTCCGAAAGCGTAGCATGTAGCCGCTCGATGATCTGCTCCACATATGCCTTGCCAATCAAAGACTCTGAAGGGGAGAGAATAGAACAATGTATAACACAATCACAAATATATCTCGACAGAGAAAGCTCTGCTCATTCTCATCGCAACTTCAATTGGGACACAAACTTTGTGACGCTACTGGTCAACTTACAACGAAATATAGAAGAATGGACTAGGGTTTTAATTAAGCATTCAGATCATATTGGTGAGTGCTCTACCATTTTTTCTGAATCAAAGATGGCTTCTTTAACGTTTAGGTCTTATGTATAAGAGTAACACAAAAGTGACTGACGCATATTGAGACTGAGTTAAGCAGGATGTGAATGACTGAAGTGTTGGTTTGTTTATTCTAATAATTTGGTTTAAACTTAACATGAGTAAAAAGGTGGTTCATTTCTGGTTCTAATTTGGTGTTAGATGAGGCTGCTGTTATTTCTGATCTGAGACAGCCAAGTGGTGATTTGGATGGAATCTTACTACAGGTATGGGCCATTTCACTACAGGTAACGTCCGTTCACTTTAACAACTGAGGTATTTGAAATTGTAAGAAATTATAATAGGGAATACAAGTCGGTCTTTAAACTCTGTACGATGAGGCCATAAATAGCAGTTTTCTTGTGAAAATACCCTTCATATTAGCATAAAAAGACAGTGTGACTATGGTAATGTCTGGTAAAAGTCCATTTCGGTCAATTCCTGGTTCACAGAATGTAATGAGGTCATTAAATGGCGCATACCTGTATTTCTGAAATACTATTCCAGGTGTCTATAGTCTTTGTGAACTTATGTACTCGTTATGTTTAAAACACAAATCTGAAATGTATGCATCTGTACATACACTGTATTTATTTATTTATTTATCTTTAGCATTCATGACCCAAACCGAAGGTGTAGCTCTAATAACCACGGTTCGCCACTGGGTGTCAGTATTGTATACATAAACCAAGGGTGTCCAAACTGTTTTCAAAGGGGCCAGATTCGACAATATCAAAGTACCTAAGCGCTCGTCTCTCTTTCCAAACATATTATTCATAAATGATTCAAATGAACAATAATTACATTTACTTAACCACTGAATTTCACTTTAGCGCCATGTAACTGCAGCAGGATATCAAGAGTGAAAACCACAACTTACTGCAGATCATGTAGACTAAACATGTATGCATAATACTGCATCTTTAAAACATGTCAAGCATCTTACATCAGTATGCCTCGTGTAGAAGGCATTTTATTGCCCAGCGCAATGCACTAGCAGGACTATGGAACTCTAACAAAGCAAGTCATATGTTTAAGTCACACAACCATCTCAATACAATACGGTTCTTGTTTAAGTCATTTACGCACTGCTGCCACCGTCAGGAAAGAGGAAAAATTGCACTGTGCTGGCGGGCCACTAATAATGTAGCCTTAAGAGTGATGCCGTGGGCCAATTAAAATCTGTCCGCGGGCCACATTTGGCTCTAGGGACGGACTTTGGACGGCCGTGACATAAACAACCAACAGCTAACAGTATATGTAGGGTTAGGTTTACCATTAATACCTAAATCCTACTACTAGAACCTTTAGAACTAATCCAATCATTTTATAAAGCTTCAAATGATGAACATTTTGGTGCCAAAAGTTTTAGCACTTTGTAAAGTGAAAATGCACTTGCAGATCGAAACTCTCAATGCTGCAACATCTGATAGATTTGTGTCTGTGTGTTTGTGTTGCTTACCATTATTGTGCTGCTGAGAGAGAGCCAGACTGATGAGGGGCCAGCTGTGCTTGTGCTGGTTCATGGACGTGGAGTCAGAGGGTAAACCTTTCAGCCCCATAGCACAGAGCTCAACAGCCAGGCCTACCAAGCGCTCACCCAACACCGAGCCCCTTAACCAGCCTCCACACACTTCAAGATGACCAGCATCAGCACATGACTGAAACGTGCAGACACATCGACGGTTAAGAAGCCACATACGTGATTCTACATCACTAAATAAGCAAGCAAGTTCAAACTTGAGTGGTTCACTGGTTACAGCTCTTGATAACAAACCAGAAGGTTTGCATAGCTCAAATCCTAGTTCTACCAAGCTACCACTAAATGGGCCTTTAAGCAAAATCCTTAACTTTCTAATGCACAGAGAAACTGCAAGCCCCTTTGAATAAGGGCGTCAGCTACATGATGTAACTGTAAAAACGCCAAGCCATTTTACAGTCAGAGTCACCCAGAGTCACACAGGGATACATCTATAAGACCTGATACTAATATTAATGTTTGTATTATTATGGACCTTTTATCTGATTCATGCAGCTGAATGGTTCCTTGATCTCGCCATGACTCACCACAGACCTGCGTCATCTAGCCTTTTTTCCTCTGACGCCCCTCTCCTCGACTCTCTATTACAGAAAAATAATGCTGCATTTTTTTATCATTAGAAGCACTAACGGAGGCATCGAATTACGAGAACGGCTCTGGCAGATTGGAAATGTTGTTTGATACAGCACTGTAGTGAGAATAGCTTCCAAATGATATAATTGACTACAATTACCAGCAGTAAGACTTGAAAACACCATACGGCACCCATTTCTGCACTTTTATGACTAGCACAGGACACAACTTTTAGCAGTTTAGCAAAGCCATTCAAGGCTATACCTTCAGTGTTGTTGCTTTGATTTACTTCCTACTAGACGCGCTAAAAAGCTCAGGGCTCGTATTCACAAAAACAAATATTTTAAGACTACAAGTAGCTCATAAGAAACACCTAAAGAGTCAAAAGGAAATCACCAAACATTTCAGCACCAGAACAGCTGTTAAACCTGAGACACGGATGAACAAGCGTACATTTATTGGCTAGCCCATTGGGCAAGTTGGTCCTCTCATGTGTTTCCCCACAGCCATGTTTTGTTTTCACAGAATTATAGTTATCTTTAGTCCTTAGTCTCGGCAGTGCCTTCCTTCTGGATCAGGCATTACATGTAGTACATGATTGGTTTTGCCTGAGGGAGGAGAGAATGGAACGGTAATCATCCCTAGACGCTGCAACAAGGAGCCCAACCCAGTCCTGTGATGGACCAGCATCCCATACAGTAATACTGTAGTCTGAGCTCGACATCATTTGGACTCGGTCTTGCTTTGGTCTCGGAGTAAGGTGGACTTGGAAACTGTTGTTGAGACCAGCAGAGTCCAAAGCGTCTGTCTGAAGTAACTGTACAGCGGTGCTTGAAAGTTTGTAAACACTTTAGAATTTTCGATATTTCTGCATAAATATGACCTAAAACATCATCAGATTTTCACACAAGTCCTAAAAGTAGATAAAGAGAACCCAGTTAAACAAATGTAACAAAAATATTATACTTGGTCATTTATTTATTGAGGAAAATGATCCTATATTACATATTAGTGAGTGGCAAAAGTATCTGAACCTTTGCTTTCAGTATCTGGTGTGACCCCCTTGTGCAGCAATAACTGCAGCTAAACGTTTCCTGTAACTGTTGATCAGTCCTGCAGAAATTTCAGCCCATTCCTCCATACAGAACAGCTTCAACTCTGGGATGTTGGTGGGTTTCCTCACATTAACTGCTCTCTTCAGGTCCTTCCACAACATTTCAATTGGATTAAGGTCAGGACTTTGACTTGGCCATTCCAAAACATTATCTTTATTCTTCTTTAACCATTCTTTGGTAGAACGGCTTGTGTGCTTAGGGTCGTTGTCTTGCTGCATGACCCACCTTCTCTTGAGATTCAGTTCATGGACAGATGTCCTGACATTTTCCTTTAGAATTCTCTGATATAATTCAGAATTCATTGTTCCATCAATGATGGCAAGCTGTCCTGTCCCAGATGCAGCAAAACAGGCCCAAACCATGATACTACCACTACCATGTTTCACAGATGGGATAAGGTTCTTATGCTGGAATGCAGTGATTTCCTTTCTCCAAACATAACGCTGTTCTTTAAATAAAACTGGGTGCCCACTCAAACCTGATTGTCATCCCGTTGATTGAAAACACCTGACTAATTTCACCTTCAAATTAACTGCTAATCTTACAAGTTTACATACTTTTGCCACTAACTAATATGTAATACTGGATCATTTTCTTCAATAAATAAGTGACCAAGTATAACAATTTTGTCTATAAACTCAACTTTTTTCTATAGACACTGAATATATGTTTTCCTATATAGTCACTGAATATCAACAGTCCATTCAAACAGAATAAATAGGTCCTTTCTCCATTTGTCTAAAGAAAATCTACACTCAGAGGGCCTAACAGGGAAAAACAAGTTACTGCTCTTCTCATATCCAACCAATGAACCTCTTTTATTTTAAATAGTCTGACGCAAAATCTGGAATTACTATGCGTTTACATTTTAGAATAAAAATGAATAGAATGGATGTTGTTGGCCATTTTCAGTTGGCTGTACATGATGGCTTCTGATTAAGTTTGACAGAAGTGAAACAGAGTCCTCACCATCATTTGCTTCTAAAAGTTACACTGCCTTAGTTTGAATAACATTATAATCAGTGCATGCATGTAGATGTTTCATTTCATCCAAGTGTGTATAATGACAATTAATTCAAGCAAAATGTTAAGAAACCATTTACGCATTGCAACCTTTACATTTCATATTTGAGTCATTTCATATTTAGAAACAAAGTCATCACCATCATTTGCTTCTAAAAGTTACATTGCCTGTTTGACTAAGATTATAATATAATAATAAAGTGGTACCTCGGTACTTTGGTACGTGGTACTTTGTCTAAAAAGCATTCACACTATCTTTAAGGAGTACTAGCGTAACATAACTTTGTTTTATACTGTAATTCTGAATAAATGTATATAGAGGATACACATCTGATCTTACATGTTTAATAAAGCTCATGATATATCATTTGATCTATGGTGGAAATTTGGGTTATAACCACTTTAATATATAATGTTATAATCAATGCATGTAGATGTTTCATTTCATCTAAGTGTGTATAATGACTTAAATAATTCAATCGAAATGTTAAAGCATTTACATATTGCAACCTTTACATTTCATATTTTAGTCAAATGAATCTACTGTAGATTTAGTCGACTATAATCTTATTTTAACTAGTCAACTAAAACTAGACTAAAACTAATAACAATCCTGATGACTAAATTATGACTAAAACAATTACATTTTAGTCAGGACTATGACTAAAACTATATCAAAACTTGACACATTTTGACAAGGAAAATGTGTTTAAAAAGATTAAGCAAGTGCTTAATCTTGTATGAGTTGAGCCGCCGACTCATTCCAGTTGAAACTCGATTCACGATTCAAGATTCATGATTCAGTACACAGTGATTCAGTCTCACAATAGCTCTTGCTCAGTGAAGATCTGTCTTTGTGTTTTTCTTTATTTTTACATCTACAGTGCAGTATTCTTAGTGCAAAAAAGTCTCCATGGGTCCTACAAAGGTTGATGATTACAGCCAACCAAAAGGAAAACAGTAACTGAATATTCCAGATTACTTTCAGGCTGCAGTTAGCTTAGCATAGCAGCTAGTGCCTGAAGTAGACCAACAGAGTATGTATTTTGCTTTTATTTCTCACTTTCAATCCATTACTCACTAAATTTCATGAGATTTTTCAACACTTTCTCATAAAAGAAAAGCTTTGAGTTAATGATTTTGGCCAACTGTATGTTAATGTTTGTTTGTTTGTTGATTTAACGTCGCTATCAGCATCAGTGGCCATTTCAGCGACAGACACAAGGTTACATCTATAGAAAAGGTTACATCAAGACTAGTCATATATATACACTCAAGTCAATGCCAATTTAGCGTAATCAATTAATCTAACATGCGTCTTTGGACTATACTGGAGGAAACCCACAGGGAGGACATTAAGACTCCACACAGAAAGGACCCAGGACCTTCTTGCTGTGAGGCATGCTCGAAGCCGTCCGTAGGTTAACATATAAGGGTCTTAAACAATAAGGTCAGCTCCGCTGTGATACAGTATAAACTATATTAACTTCATCGATTCATGTTACATTTAAGTTATGGTGGATTTGTCTGAACATATCCCCATCATAAATCAGGAAGCACCTGTACAATACACCTCCATTCATGCCTTATATAGTGTGAATTTTCTGGGAGTCTGGAACGGGTTATTTCAATTTACATTATTACTTATGGGAAAAAGTTGCTCGGTACTCATCAATTTCGGTTCTCAACAAGCCTTCGAATTAACGACGAGAACCAAGGTACCACTATATATATATACACTTACTGAACTACAAACGATCTTATTTTTCCCATTTTCTTATTTTTTATTCTTGTATGATGAATAAAATCTTAAATTTGGTCTTGTTTTCAGCCACTCCCACTCTTGACTCAGACTCGACTACTAAAAGTCTTGGTTTTGACTCGGACTCGATATGTTTTTGTCTGGGTTTTGACTCCGATTTGGCTATAGCGGTCTGGACTACAACACTACCATCCAGGGCACACTTGTATCTGCACCCTATGTGCCCCGAGCATAGGCACCAGAGTTCCTCTAAGATGTTTTGTGAAGAAACTGGTAGATCATGACCAACTTTTATAGGCAAGACACATTTTTAAAAAACCCATCCCCACTGCATTACCCCATCCTAAACATACCTTCTGGATAATCTGAAGTATGACACCCCAGCTCAAGTCCACCTACAGAAAGAGAAAAAGAGAGAGATCTGAGCAAGCAGACGCACCCTAACCATGTGATGTACTGATGAAAAAACACGACTTACAGTGATGTGGTTCAGCACGAGAGTCTGCTCTGCTTTGGAGCTGCAGCACTGCAGAGCACTGAACACCATGTCCACAAGGAAATCCGTGTCCTTCCTGTCCTCCTGTCTGAGCCACACCACCACTCTCTGCAGGAGGAAACGTATGGCTGGATTTTCAGCACCCAGCTCTGCTCCTGATGCCCATCCAGCTTTCTCATCCTCGGGCTTCAGCAGGGCCTGAAACACCTGGGCTTTCGGGAAGGCTTGCAGCAGCAGAGCCAGGAAGCGCAGGTGCTTCTCTGAGTCACGCTCGCACACATAAACCATGTTCAGCTCAGCCAGCTGGCACACAAGCTCCAGCAGGTGGCTGCTCCTCAGGGGAGGATCCTGCTTCTCGTGGGAATGTAAGGATTCCAGTTCTGGAGCTTGGTTCAGGCTTTCCTCCGACTGATCCTTTTCTTCCTGCTCTGAGACGCAGATCCGAACAGCTTTCTTCCGTTGACCCTGCTTTGCACCGCAGCTCTCAGGGTTCTGCATGACCTGCAGCAGAGAGGCTACGCCCTGCAGCGCCACCTGCGGCTCTTCGCGGTCTACGTGGCGCACGCACAAGCTACCTAAACCCTCCCAGAAATCTGCCAGAAGCCTCTGGAAAGTGGTGGCTTCCCTTTCGGCTGCCCGTTTCTCCCATGAGATCAGCATCTCGGTGATCTGAAGGAACAGAGGCCCACTCTGCAATGCCCGGCTTTCTAAAGCTTTCTCGATCAAAGGCAGGAGCTGCAAAAGGAGTTCAAAAAGAAAAACGCAACGACTGTTACCAACTTATTATTCCTGGAAAATCCCGTTAGTGCCTAAATTACTAAAGCTAAATAAATAAGTCTAAATAAATCTACTTTTCATCATACTTCCTTTACACCGAGTGTATGGTCAGAAAGAAGGTTTCCAATGGTGTTATGACACTAACATATTTAATAACTCATACTAAAATTCAGTATTTTCCATGAATATATATGTTCACACTTTCCTCAAAGCACATCCAGGGCTGAATACAGAAGCAACTGCCTAATGCTCCAGAGAATCACTTAAAAGGGGACCTATTACGTAAAAAACTCACATTTTCAGTGTTTTGCCATCCATTTGGATATGTGGAGTATCTACCAAGCCACAAACTGTGAAATCTTTCGGATTTTTCTCTTGTTCCAACATCAGGTGAAGGTTCATGAGACTTACAATGGCCCCGATGAGAGCATCCCCACCCGCAACTTGAGGACTACTAGTCAGTTCAACTTACCTCAGAATTGGGAAGTCAGACTAGAAATTGTGGCAGTTGCACCAACTCCACAAACAGGCCGTTTGGTTTCAGCTGACTAGCCACTAAAACCTTTGCAAAGGTGCACTGTTTTTTATGTTGACTGCGAGAGCTGAATCTGAGATGCACAGCTAATTATTTTGTGTCTGACTGCTTTTCTAACCTGGGTCAGCACAACACAAGACCGGTAATTAATTTGTTCCTACAAGAGGGATCAATACTGCATCCCTGGATGCTGCTTCTGTACCAAATCATGATTACAACCACCTGTCGACATCACCCGTTTGAAATCGAATCATTATTTAGGTCTTTTTTGATTCATTACTAGCTCTAAACTGCCCCAGTCCCAACTTTGTTTGCAATGTGTTGCAGGCCTGAAATGTAGAAATGGATGTTTATTAACAAATGAAATGAAGTTAAAAACAGAACCATCTCATTTTCATACATTCAGCAATGAAATAAAAGTCAAGCAAAGGTAAGGAATACTGTGCGTGTGTTCTTTTTTAATATGCATTTTCCATACTGTCCCAACGTTTTTTCCCCGATTTGGGTTGTATTTGAGAATAAATTAGTAGTATTTGAGAATAAAGTAATAGTATTTTGAGAATAAACTCAGTATTTTGAGAATAAATGAACTATTTCAAGAATGAGCTCATAGTATTTCGAGAATAAACTCAGTTCTGTGAGAATAGAGTCACAGTATTTCAAGAATAAATTCGTAGTATTTTGAGAATAAAGTCGTAGTATTAAGATAATAAACTCAGTATTTTCAGAATAAATTAATTGTATTTCATGAATGAACTCAATATTCTGAGAATAAACTCAATAGTATTTCGAGAATAAACAAATAGTTCTGTGAAAATAAAGTCATAGTATTTTGAGAATAAAGTACTACTTTTTCAAGAATAAAGTTGTAGTATTTCAAGAATAAATTCGCAATATTTTGAGAATACACGTATAGTATTTTGAGAATAAAGTTGTAGTATTTTGAGAATAAACTCAGCATTTTGAGAACAAATTAAGTGTATTTCAAGAATGAACTCATAGTATTGAGAATAAACTCAATAGTATTTCGAAAATAAACTCTATAATATTTCGAGAATAAACAAATAGTTCTGTGAAAATAAAGTCATAGTATTTCAAGAATAAAGTCGTAGTATTTTGAGTATAAACGTATAGTATTTTGAGAATAAAGTCATAGTATTTTGAGAATAAAGTCATAGTATTTTGAGAATAAACTCCGTATTTTGAGAATAAATTAACTGCATTTCAAGAATGAACTCATTGTATTGTGAGAATAAACTCAATAGTTTTTCAAGAATAAACAAATATCTGTGAAAATTAAGTCGTAGTATTTTGAGAATAAAGTCAGTATTTTGAGAACAAATGAATTGTATTTCAAGAATGAACTCAGTTTTTCGAGAATAAACTCAGCTCTATGAGAATAAAGTCGTAGCATTTCAAGAAAAGTTGTAATATTTTGAGAATAAACTCAGTATTTTGAGAATAAATTAATTGTATTTCAAGAACAAACTCATAGTATTTAGAGAATAAACAAATAGTTCTGTGAAAATAGAGTCGTTGTATTTTGAGAACAGTCCTACTATTTCAAGAATGAACTCATAGTATTTCGAGAATAAACTCAGTTCTGTGAGAATAAAGTCGCAGTATTTCAAGAATAAAGTTGTAGTATTTCAAGAATAAATTCGTAGAATTTTGAGAATAAAGTCGTAGTATTAAGAGAATAAACTCAGTATTTTCAGAATAAATTAATTGTATTTCAAGAATGAACTCATAATATTATGAGAATAAACTCAATAGTATTTCGAGAATAAACAAATAGTTCTGTGAAAATAAAGTCATAGTATTTTGAGAATAAAGTTCTACTTTTTCAAGAATAAATTCGTAATATTTTGAGAATACACGTATAGTATTTTGAGAATAAACGCAGTATTTTGAGAATAAACAAATAGTTCTGTGAAAATAAAGTCGTAGTATTTCAAGAATAAAGTCGTAGTATTTTGAGTATAAACGTATAGTATTTTGAGAATAAAGTCATAGTATTTCGAAAATAAACTCCGTATTTTGAGAACAAATGAATTGTATTTCAAGAATGAACTCAGCTCTGTAAGAATAAACTCGTAGTGTTAAGAAAAGTTGTAATATTTTGAGAATAAACATAGTTTTTAGAGAATAAACTCAGTATTTTCAGAATAAATTAATTGTATTTCAAAAACGAACTCATAGTATTGTGAGAATAAACTCAATAGTATTTCGAGAATAAACAAAAAGTTCTGTGAAAATAAAGTCGTTGTATTTTGAGAATAAAGTCCTAATATTTCAAGAATAAAGTTGTAGTATTTCAAGAATAAATTTGTAGTATTTTGAGAATAAACGTATAGTATTTTGAGAATAAATTAGCAGTATTTGAGAATAAAGTCGTAGTATTTCGAGAATAAACTCAGTATTTCAAGAATGAACTAATAGTATTGTGAGAATAAACTCAAAAGTTTTTCAAGAATAAACTCATAATTCTGTGAGAATAAGGTAATAGTATTTCAAGAATAAAGTCGTAGTAGTTTGAGAATAACGTCGAAATGCTGAAACAGTTACACTGTAACCTAACTGTGAAAAAGAGGGCTGTGGAGCATTTAGCAAGTTATACTTTTGTGTATGTTAACAGAATGTTATAAGTGTAAGACAACTAAACTCGTCAATCCAACCACTGATAGCAATGCCCTTCAGCTTTAGTTCATCTTGTGACTCGATGAGCCATATCACGTTGGGGCTGTAGTCCCTGTACCGACACTGTCAAAGTCACC
Organism: Ancistrus triradiatus; assembly: GCA_025084515.1. Lineage (NCBI taxonomy): Eukaryota > Metazoa > Chordata > Actinopteri > Siluriformes > Loricariidae > Ancistrus > Ancistrus triradiatus. The sequence goes on along the minus strand of JAJAGP010000069.1, from coordinate 406,941 downwards.
GGGTTTGCAGGGATTCCACTCCTCCTGGATCGATCATGTTTGGTATCATTCTCATTTTCTCCTGTGAAACTACATGCTCTCTTTGAATGGCACAATGACGTATTCATCCATAGCCTTACAGACGACTGCTGTCTGTGATTTCTGCTTCCACAAAAGAGGCGACGACATCCAAGCCTGTTTGACTCTTCCTTCTGAATAACCCGTTTCAGTGTTCTTAGACTCCTAACAGTCTGAACTTAATGTGCCAGGACATTTAGTATTTCTTTGTTTGTAGCAAAGCAAAAGTAACAAAAACATTATTATATCCTTTATTAGAGTTTAATAACTTATTAAATCTTCCATGTCCCTCATTTTCACAGATGGGCCACAATGTAAATACTCACAAAGCTATGACTTAATATTTTAGGAATAAGCTTGTATAGCAAAGTACAAAGAGTTTATTTACGGAATCCAACATATTGATCCAATCAATGCCGCAGTAAATACGACCAGGCAAAAATGCAATTAACCATGATTAATGCCATAAAATTGGTTCGATTTACATGATTAAACAGTTTAATCATTTGGCTGTGCAATCTGAAGAATCTCACTGTTCCAGATACATACAGCTACCCTCAGAGATTATAACATACAGCCCTGGAGCTACGCACCTGTGCTGAGATAAGGGCATGCTGTATAGATCGCTGTTCTGGCTCCTCTCCTGCGTTCTGTATCAGAAAGAATCTTAGGCACTCCATGGTAGCAAAGACGATGGCTGCAGACTCGGAGGGACTGGCTAATGCACGCTCGCTGGACAATCTAGATGAAATATCAGACAGAGAAAGATGTTCATCTGCTGAAAATCTAGAATGCACCCAGAGGTATTATGCAGCACTATTCACAGTTATCTAACCACTTTTAGTAGAAGGTCAAACAAGTGCAGTGTCACTACTAAAGCACCACATTCACATGTCTTACCCTTGAATGATAGAAGAGATGAATGTATTACAGAAATCGAGTGTAGGCTCAGTGACCTCTGCTGGCAGTTTGCTAATGAAAGGAAGCATGTTGGGGTGGAGGACTGTGGCCATGCCCCGACCCCCCTCTCTCAGCAGAGCCAAGAGCTTGGGCAGCACCCCCTTTCTGGCACTGACATGAGTCCAACAGTCCTGCACAACATGGAATTAAGACGATTTATAATCCAACACTTTACACTCACCAGCCACTTTAGTAGGTACACCTCCTTGTTTCTATAGTCATTGTCCATTTTATCAGTTCCACTTACCAGGGCACTTCATAGTTCTACAATTACAGACTGTAGTTTCTCTACATGCTTTGTTAGTCCCTTTTACTCTAAGCAGTGCTGCTGGAGTTTTTAAACTAACACCCCACCACCACATCAGCGTCACTGCAGTGCTGAGAATCATCCACCACCCAACTACTCCCTGGTTTGTGGTGGTCCTGTGGGGGTCCTGACCATTAGAGAACAGAGTAAAGGGGCCTCACAAAGTAAACAGAGAAACAGATGGACTACACTATATTGCCAAAAGTATTCACTCGTCTTCCTTCACATGCATGTGAACTTGAGTGACATCCCATTCTTAATCTATAGGGTTTAATATGATGTCGGCTCACCCTTTGCAGCTATAACAGCTTCAGCTCTTCAAGTAAGGCTTTCCACAAGGTTTAGGAGTGAGTTTATTTGAATTTATGACCATTCTTTCAGAAGCGCATCAGACACTGATGTTGGATGAGAAGGCCTGGCTTTCAGTCTCCGCTCTAATTCAGCCCAAAGGTGTTCTATCGGGTTGAGGTCAGGACACAGTCAAGTTCTTCTACACCAAAGGTGCTCATCCATGGCCTTGCTTTGTGCACCGGTGCGCAGTCATGTTGGAACAGGAAAGAGCTATCCCCAAACTGTTCCCACAAAGTTGGGAGCATGAAATTGTCCAAAATCTCTTGGTATGCTGAAGCATTAAGAGTTCCTTTCACTGAAACTAAAGGGCCAAGCCCAACGACTTAAAAACACCCCCACACCATAACCCCCTGTCCACCAAACTCTACACTTGGCCCAATGCAGCCAGACAAGTACCGTTGTCCTGGCAACCACCAAACCCAGACTCGTCCGTCAGATTGCCAGACAGAGAAGCATGATTCGTCGCTCCAGAGAGCGTCTCCACTGCTCTAGTGTCCAGTGGCAGTGTGCTTTACTCCACTGCATCTAATGCTTTGCATTGCGCTTGGTGATGTAAGGCTTGGATGCAGCTGCTCGTCCATGGAAACCCATTCCATGAAGCTCTCTGCGCACTGTTCTTGAGCTAATCTGAAGGTTAAATGATGGTTGGAGGTCTGCAGCGATTGACTCTGCAGAAAGTTGGCGACCTCTGCGCATTATGCGCCTCAAGATCCGCTGACCCACTCTGTCATTTTACGTGGCCTACCACTTCGTGGCTGAGTTGCTGTCGTTCCGAATCTGTTCCACTTTGCTATAATACCATTGACAGTTGACGGTGGAATATTTAGTGACGAGGAAATTTCATGACTGGACTTGTTGCACAGGTGGCATCCTATCATGATACCATGCTGGAATTCACTGAGCTCCTGAGAGCGACCCATTCTTTCACTAATGTTTGTAGATGCATGCCTAGGTTCTTGATTTTATACACCTGTGGCCATGGAAGTGATTGGAACACCTGAATTCGATGATTTGGATGGGTGAGTGAATACTTTTGGCAATATAGTGTATATATGGTAAGTGGAACTGATAAAATGGACAATGAGTGCAGAAACTAGAAGTGCAGAGGTGTACCTATTACAGTGGCCAGTGAGTGTAGATCCACACAGAAGGAACAAAACAGGAACAGTAACAGTTTTCTTGATAACATATTGACAGTCTTATAGAAATGTATATTGACCTAAATTACCTAAATTCAGTATTTCTTTAATAATCAACAAATACATGTAATGATAAGAAAGTTAATGTTTAAAACTATTGTAATAAAAAGGACAAAAGCTCAAATATTTACTGCTGTTATTAAGGACTACAAATCTTGTGGGTTTTTATCTGTACATTGGGGAAAAAATCTAATCCTGTTACTGTTGCATCAATCTGCTTTTAATGTTAGTACTGAAAACCACTGGCGTGTGACACTGATAAATACATCACCTGTCAATACCATAGAAACTAATTTCAGTAAAAAGAGCATTGGTAAAAGTACAACAACTGAGATTCCCTTTTACTTATGCACTTCTACCTGAGAATTTACTGCCATTAAATCAGCTATGCCTTACACTCAAACCAGGAGTAAACTATTTATAATTGACCAGACTGAGATCTAGTACAACTGGCTGGTAAATACATATAGGGCTTACACATGAACAGAAGCAGTCTAAAACTGAGCCAGTGGTTTTAAAGCAATCTAGGTGTCTCTGTTCTCAACCACCTTGGAACACTTGCTTATACTTAAACGATTCGAGCCGTATGACTCGTTTTATTCGAAAATCAATTCATGACTCAGATTCACAATAGCTATGGTTCAGAGAAGATCTAGAAAAATAGCTGTGCTTTTTTATTTTTACATCTACAGTACTGTATTGTTAATGCAAGTAAGTCTCCATGGGTCCTAAAAAGGTTAGGGATAAGAGCCAACCAAAAGCAAAACAGGAATTGAATGCTCCAGAACATAGGCTGCAATTAGTTTAGCAGCTACGCTAGAGCCTTGAGTTCAGTGTTTTGCTTTTTACTTTTCATTTTCAATCCATTACTCACTAAATTACATGAGATTTTTCAACACTTTATAATAAAATAAGCTTTGTGTTAATAATTTTGGCCAACTATAAGTTAATGTAAGTGTTTTAAACATTAACTTTCTTATCATTACTTGTCATGGACTGTGCTATGACACAGTATAGATCCCTCTACTAAACACTCGTTATACTCCTCAGTTCATGATACATTTAACTGATGATGTATTTGTAGGAATATATCCACCTTGGTAAACCAGGGAGCACCTGTACAGTATAACTCCATTAATGCATATAATGCCTTATACAGTGTGGATTTTCTGGGGGTCTGGAACAGATTCATTCAAGTTACATTATTCCTTATGGGAAAAATTTGCTCAGTACTCGACGTTTTTAATTCTCAACAAGCTTTCTGGATGAACTAACGACAAGAACCGAGGTACCACTGTACTTCTTAAAAAGCATAAAACCATTTTCTATAGAATAGGCTACAACTTAAATTTGGTGATTTTGGTCAGGTTATTTACTTCAGCAAACCTCTGACAGACCTCCATGCTTTTTTCGAGATCTTAGCACAAACACCCAAAGTCACATTTACTAGATAACCATCTGACATATACAACCTACGGATGAGCACCTGAATGCAGCATAAGTTCAGATCACCACTATATCATTAAATCCTTTTCAAGGACACTGCAGTCCAACCCTCTCTAAGTGGTCATTACAGGTCTTGGTTCTGTCTTACAGAAAAAGACTTTTGCTCTCTAGTAAATGCACCTAAAGAAACCCTAAATGATCTGACCTCTATGCTGGAGAGGACATGCAGCACAGCCTCCCACAGCGGTGGCAGGACCACAGGGTCTGAGTCATGGATACTGAGAAGCACAGCAGAACAAGCTCGGGCTGCTTCGGCCTGGACAAGCTGAGGAGTGAATTCACACAGTGCAGCAACCATCTCGAAGAACGCTCCTCTGACCTAGAACACAAAGCACTCTTAGCTCCATACTCACACCATTTGCTTCTTTAGGTATTTTTTTTATTATAAATAAGGTTAACTGTGTAGGCCAGTCCATTTAATTAACTGACAACACAAAATTTTGCTTCCTAACGCAAAATTTAGGAAGCACTGGAGTTCTATATGAACTCAGGTGGTACAGTGGCAGCTTGATAGCCCACCACAGCAGTGACTGGTGTTCAAATGCTGCCAGTGACTTCTTGCTAGATCAGGCATCAGACACAATTAGCTAAGGGTCTAAGGGTGAGGAAGTTGGATGGGGGACCAAAGGCAACCCTTTCCAAGCTCAGAGTGTTTGCCTGGTCCTTCACCCAGAGTATGCATTTGCCTGCACCCCATTAATTCCAAAGTAACGTTAATTATAAATTGAACCTTATTGTCGTTATTGAATATCAACGACTCATTCACAGAGAATAATTCAGTCCTTTCTCTACATGCCTAAATAAAATCTGCACTCAGATTGGCTAACAGGTAAAACAAGTTACTGTTCTTCTCGTTCAGTATTCAATCATTCAACACGTTTTATTTTGAATTGTCTGATGTTAAGACTTCGTGTGCATTTCAACCGCTCGCATTACTTTGCCACATCTGTAAAATCTGGAATTATTGTTATGTTATCACATCTAATAATAAAAATGAATAGAACTGATGCTGCTGGCTATATTCAGTTGACTTTATATAGTGACTTCTGATTAGGTTTGACAGAAGAAGGGAAACAAAATCATGACCATTATTCGCTTCCAAAAGTTACACTGCCGTAGTTTGACTATAATATAACAATATCAGACTATAAATACACTTGTTATATTTCACAAAATCTATGATGAAATATATTATCAATTAATATTTATTATTTAGATTATTTAATGTATAATGAATGTAAAAAGAATTACAAACTGTTTTACGTTATATTTTTATATATGTATAATACTTTATATATATTCATATTTATATATACATAGAAATCATATATATATATATATATATATATATATATATATATATATATATATATATATATATATATATAAAACCCACTCAGACACGAGAAGAACATGCAAACAGCACACCAGGACTTGAGCTGAGTGGTGACGGCCCTGAGCACCACACCACTGTGCCACCAAATAAAAATCTAAAATACTACTAAACAGATTATACTCCTATAACCTCAGGGCTAAAATCAACCCTAACCACAAAAGAGTCAATCAAACAAAGTTATTTTGTAACAAAGATTTTTTTTCAACTTACATGTGAGGTTTTGTGCTTGCTGTACTTCCAAAGTTTTCCCTGTGACAGAACCTGACTGAGCCGTTCACAGAGAGCCTCGCAGTCAGACTGTGGTAAAGACGCAATCAGTTTCTTCAGTGCCAGAAAGGAACTGGTCAGGACACGCACATATTTGGCCTCTCGCTCCTCCTCGGGTACACTCCTGTGTGTTTATGACATGTACCCAAGTGATTCAGTAATAAAACAATGAATACTGTAATGCATCAAGAAGTGTGATGATATATAATGTTTATCATAATGAATAATCAGTGTGTACATGCACACATCAGTATGAATTGTTTATTTATTCACTGACACATCAGCATCAATGGCTATTCATGACAGGAGAAAGGTTATATCGATGCTAGTCAAACACACTTGCACTGAGACAACTCATGGGTGGAGTCTGACTTGGAACATCATCAGACTTTCACATACGTCTTGAAAGTAGATGAAGGAAACCCAGGTAACCAAATGACACAAAAATATTATACTAGCTCATTGATTTATTGAGCAAAATGATCCAGTATTACCATTGTTGTTCAGTGTTCTTCTGATGGTGGACTCATGAACATTAACATTAGCCACTGTGAGAGAGGCCTTCAGTTGCTTAGAAGTTACCCCAGGGTCCTTTGTGATCTCGGCAACTATTGCACGCCTTTCTCTTAGAGTGATCTTTGTTGGTCGACCACTCCTGGGGAGGGTAACAATGGTCTTGAATTTTCTCTATTTGTACACAATCTGTCTGAGTGTGGATTGGTGGAGTCCAAACTCTTTAGAGATGGGTCTGTAACCTTTTCCAGCTTGATGAGCATCAACAACTCTTTTTCTGAGCTCCTCGGAAATCTCATTTGTTCGTGCCATGATACACTTCCACAAACATGTGTTGTGAAGAGCAGACTTTGATAGATCCCTGTTCTTTAAATAAAACAGGGTGCCCACTCACAGCTGATTGTCGTCCCATTGATTGAAAACACCTGACCCTAATTTCACCATCAAATTAATTGCTAATCCTAGAGGTTCACATACTTTTGCCACTCACTAATATGTAATATTGGATCATTTTCCTCAATAAATAAATGACCAAGTATAATATTTGCGTGTCATTTGTTTAACTGGATTCTCTTTATCTACTTCTAGGACTTGTGTGAAAATCTGATGATGTTTTAGGTCATATTTATGCTGAAAAATAAATAGAAAACATTCTCTATTTATAAATAAATATAGAAGTTTCTAAAGGGTTCACAAACTTTTAAGCACCACTGTATGTTCCAACTTCTGCCATAATGACAGCATGCACAGTGGCATGGACTCCACATGTTTGTGCAAAGTCTGATGATCCATGTCATCACAATATGATTACGCAATATTCCAAAGAGCAGCTTGTGATGTTACTGAATGCTTGGCTTTCTCTGTCTTCAAGTATCCCCATAAATGTTCAGTGGGGTTTAAGCCAGGTGACTGTGGAGAAAGGTCCATGACAGTCAGCACTCCTCATTAATCTTTGATCTTCACAGAGTTGTTGCAAAGCTTTAAAGACAAAGACTTTTGACCCTCGTTGTACATCTGAATGTAGAAACTCTCTTAAAATGTCTAATCAGCTGCAACCTGCAACAGCAATGGTGGTGATGCTATTTGTGTAATCATGTACATTTTGGTTTAAAAGAAAAGTGTTATGTTTGGAGAAAGGAAAACAGCATAAGAACCTTATCCCATCTGTGAAACATAGTGGTGGTAGTATCATGGTTTGGGCCTGTTTTGCTGCATCTGGGCCAGGACGGCTTGCCATCATGAATTATATCAGAGAATTCTAAAGGAAAATATCAGGACATCTGTCCATGAACTGAATCTCAAGAGAAGGTGGGTCATGCAACAAGACAACGACCCTAAGCACACAAGTCGTTCTACCAAAGAATGGTTAAAGAAGAATAGAGTTAATGTTTTGGAATGGCCAAGTCAAAGTCCTGACCTCACTCCAATCGAAATGTTGTGGAAGGACCTGAAGCGAGCAGTTAATGTGAAGAAACCCACCAACATCCCAGAGTTGAAGCTGTTCTGTACGGAGGAATTGGCTAAAATTCCTCCAAGCCGGTGTGCAGGACTGATCAACAGTTACAGGAAACGTTTAGCTGCAGTTATTGCTGCACAGGGGGGTCATACCAGATACTGAAAAGCAAAGGTTCACATAACTTTTGCCACTCACTAATATGTAATATTGGATAATTTTCCTCAATAAATAAATGACCAAGTATAATATTTTTGTCTCATTTGTTTAACTGGGTTCTCTTTATCTACTTTTAGGACTTGTGTGAAAATCTGATGATGTTTTAGGTCATATTTATGCAGAAATATAGAAAATTCTAAAGGGTTCACAAACTTTCAAGCACCACTGTATGTGAATATGGTATTGCCTGGTCAACGTCCAGTTTGCTTGGAACATAATGCGGAACAAAAAGCGGTCAAAAGGTGCATACCTGTACACTTCTACCTTTTATATGACACACCTTGTAGACAGGAAAAACTTTTATCGTCAAAAATTTGATTTTGTGGGTAAAATAGAAGGACAATTCTAATGTTTCCTAAACAGTACTATAGGTGGCAAACACAAATGGCTGCTTTATATCTGCATGAGGAATACTTACTGAGGATCACTGAGTGTTTCAGGTGTTTCCTTCAGCAAGTTATCTTGGAGTACCTGAGCAAAACAAGAAAGGCATGTGTATTAGCAAAGCATAGTGCAAGTTAGTTTAAGATCAAGCTAAAGCAGACTTGACCTACGTTCAGCACTTCCTCTTTACAGAAGCTGAGCGCCTCCGGCTGCTTGTTGAGAGGGAAGGCGGCCTGGAAGGCGACACTAGCCGCAGAGGCTGCAGGTGAATATGTGTCACACTGTGCTATGAGCCAGTGGCCCATAATCCCCTTGAGATACGGAGCGAGGTTTCGTTTGACTTTCAGAATCAGCTGCTCAAATGCCTGCTGCGTGGCTTCTCGAACCCGACGGTCATGATCCTGCACAAAAGGAATGGAATGTTAGAAGTCGTGAGACAAGAGTAAATCTGGGCCATATTAGTTCTATGTTTTATTAGGTTTCTCAAAATCGATAGCAAACACGCACTCACTGGCCACTTTAATAAGTACATCTGTTCAACTGCGTGTTTACACCATTCTCTACTCAGCCAATCACATGCCAGCATTTACATTTACATTTACAGCATTTAGCAGACGCCCTTATCCAGAGCGACTTACAGTTGACACAATCTTACAATCCAAGCAATTGTGGGTTAAGGGCCTTGCTCAAGGACCCAACAGTGGCAGCTTGCCAGCAACTGAATGCATTTAGGCACATAGACATGGGCAAGATCACCTGATGAAGTTCAAACTGAGCATCAGGACAGGGTAGAAAGATGATGTAACTAACTGTGAATGTGGCATGGTTGTTGGTGCTAGACAGGTCGGTCTGAGTATTTCAGAACCTCCCTAGCTACTTGGATTTTCACGCACAGCCATCTCTAGGGTTTACAGCGAATGGCCCAAAAAAGAAAAAATGTCCAGCGAACATTAATGCTCTGGATGAAATGCCAAGCCAGAAGTGCCAGGTGAATGGCCTGACTGATTCAAGCGGATAGAAAGGCAACAGTAACTCAAATAACCACTCCTTACAAGCAAGGTATGACGAATGCACATCATGTCAAACCTTGAAGCAGATGGGCTACAGCAGCAAAAGACCACACCGGGTGGCACTCCTGTCAGCTAGGAACAGGCAACTGAGGCTACAAATCACACAGGCTCACCAAAATTGAACAAACTAAATTAAGGCAGATGCGAAGGAAAAAGGGGGTCCTACTCAGAACTAGCAATGTGTACCTAATAAAGTGGCCGGTTTGTGTATTACTAAAAGTCAGATTCTCACCACTGATATTTTGCAGTAAATTCGTGGCCAGTATGGAAGAACACCCTTTACTATTGTGGGGTCCCGCTCCTGGCACATAGCTCCAAATTCTTGTACTGCCTGCAAGAACAAACATTTTATTCACAGATTATTTAACCTTCTTCACTCAAAATATTTTGTGCTTTAATGCACATATGAATAAAATATCATTTAAGGCAATGCGTTTCTATCTGCAGCTTTAGGCAGATGCTCTTGTACAAAATGACTAATGCAAACCTCCGATATACTTAATAAGCAATTGTTCTGTGGCAAAAGAGGCAACTTTGCAGTCCTGTACGTTAAGCATTGTGTTACCACTGTCCTTGAGAAGAGTGCATCAAGGTTGCTGCACTTGATATCATAAATCCATCACAATCTGACACCATGATGCTATTCAGTGCTACCTTCTCCAAAAGTATAATAAATAGTCCTAAAATTAAAACACGCCGGTAACACACAGGAAATTGTAGAAATGCCTGGAACTGTTCAGCATCGTGCTGCTTAGATCTGGAACTTAATTAGCACTTAGGCCTATTTTGATTCAAATTGATTCCACTTATTCAGTAGGTAATCCTGATCTTGGATCATTATCTGACAAACCCCAAAAAGCAAAAGACTTTCACCTTCAGTTTTGTGACCACGTCTCTCTTGGACATTTTTCTTAAAACCAGGCGAAAATCAGCATCCACCAAGGTGTCTATTTCCTCTGCACCATGCAGTGCTGGCACATATCCCGGTTCAGTTGAGTTTGAGATCCCAAATCCGACAAATCCAGGCACAACACCACTTTCCCGCGCTAACAGTTCGGCTGCTCTGCCACTGCTGGATGGCTGAAACAGCAAGAACAGTTACAGAACTACAAAGAACTGTCATTTCTTTCAAATAAGTCCAATCATTATCAATGGTTCATATGAATATACTGTACTGATGTGTGTACTGGCCTTTATCGATCTAATTAGCATAAAAAAACAAAAAGGAAAGTCCTACACTAACTGGACTGCAATCACCAAAGATTAAAAGCTAATTTAATTCACTTTAGAAAATCCAGGAAATCACATTGTAGGACTTTTTAAGAATTTTAAAAAGACAGCCCCAAAACATCACTGCTCTAGAGGAGATCTGCATAGAGGAATGGGCCAAAATACCAGCTACAGTGTGTGCCAACCTGGTGAAGATCCCAGAAGTTGAATCTGTTCATCTTCCCCAATCCTGTGTGAATGGCACACGTGGCCATTGTCATTAATGGATATGGAAATCTGCATATTAAACTGATCACCGGTCCCATTGTTATGCAAAGGTGCTGTATATAAGATTGGGGAAGTTTTCCAACCAGCTGAGACTGAAGAAGTCACTTAGATGAATGACGAAACATTTCTCCGACAAAACCTTATGTCCAGATGAACAGATTCAACTTCTGGGATTTTCTGACCTGGATTATTGAGCATGCATCAAGACAAACCTGGTGAAGACTTACAGGAAACGTTTGACCTCTGTCATTGCCAACAAAGGTTATGTTACAAAGTACTGAGTTGAACTTTTGTTATTGACCAAATACTTATTTTCCACCATGATTTACAATTAAATTTCTTAAAAATCCTACAATGTGATTTCCTAGTTTTTTTCTCATTTTGTCTCTCATAGTTGAAGTGTACCTATGATGAAAATTACAGACCTCTCTCATCTTTAGAACTTGCACAATCAGTGGCTGACCAAATACTTTTTTTGCCCCACTGTATATTTGATGAACGCATTCCAAACCCTCTATAAAGTATGAGTGACATAACTACATCGACCTACATTCTACTGAAGAGGACTAAACTCTACCTTACTAAGAAGAGCTCCAGAAAGTACGCAGCATATGATTTAGTAAGGTAGGCTACCTTGTTGACAAGCCACAACCATACTCATAGGAATACCCAAATACCCGCTTTTTAAACAAACAAGTTATGGAATAACTCAGAGAGAACTCACCCGAACGTTTCCCTTTGTCCGTTGTTTGTTTTTACCGCCCATGTTTGATTTATTTAGGCTTCCCTTCTCTGTTTTTACTCAGCCACAAACGGGCAGTGAGCTACTACCGCAACACTGTCGGCTCCGTGGCGCGTAATACTACGTCATCTTCCCGCGACGTCCGAAGGTATGTTGCACGTGGATTATAAACTCACTTCGATCGTATAATTGTGTTCCTTGTATTTAAGTCTTGTTGTTTATTTACAATTAAATGAGTTTGTTCACTTATACAGTTTATCCATATCTTAGTAGTTATTCATTTTAATCGGATATTGAATGTTTAGGTCAACTGGCGAACACATAACGTTACATTCTGATGCTGCTTTATAAACAAATGTAATTATAATTTCTTGGCAGTGTCTAGGGATTAACAGTATATTAATGCAAATCATTCATATGATTTATAGACCTTTATTAGTTTATGGACTGTAAATAGAGCCACCTTGCTAGTACTGGTTGTAGAGGGGGCTCTTTTTGCCTTCATTCTTTAAGGTGTAGATTTAACATGGAGGAAACATTCCTCAGAGATTTAGGTCCATATTGACATTATTCAATTCCACTGCATCCCAAATATGCTCTGTTGGATTGAGATCTGGTGACTGTGTAGACCATTCAAGTACGTGATCTCATTGTCATGTTCAAGAAACCAGTTTAAGATGATTTGAGCTTTGTGACATGACGTGTTATCCTGCTGGATGTAGCCATCATAAAATGGGGTGGACATGGTGAGAACCAGTACTCAGGCAAGCTGTGGCATACTCAGTTGGTATTACATGGCCCAAAGTGTGCCAAGAAAATATACTCTGTACCATTCATACAGACAGTATAGATCCATGATTTCATGATGTTTACTCCAAATTCTGACCCTATCATGCACATGTCACAGCAGAAATCGAGACTCATCAGACCAGGCAACGTTTTTCCAGTCTTTATTGTCTAATTTTGGTGAGCCTGTGTGAATTGTAAATGCATCGAGTTGCTGCCTTATGATTAGTTGATTAGATATTTGCATCAGAAAGCATTGGAACAGGTGTACTTAATAAAGTGCCCAGTGAGTTCCCTGGACTGGCCAACATCTTGATTCTGTGGTCACTGAAAAATTCTTACTTTTAATTTGTGTGATTTGAGTCTTTACCCTTTACCACAAGTTACTTATTGGCTCACTTTTTGTTGCAAGTCTCCTGGTATTGACCATGATGCCATTAAGGGACTTTGGAGCAACAACAGCCCAAAAGATCACTTAACCTCCACTATACTTAGCAGTGGGGACTAGATTATTTTTTGTATAACCACTAGGAGTGTAACGATGTATGATGACAAGATGCATCAAGATGCAAAAATGTTGTCACAATGTGCTTGTGGAGCTATATGATGTCGCATGCATTCTGTATATTATGCCGTCTGATGCACTTTCATTTTGTTAAACACCACAGGGCTTGTAATCTTATGTCAAGCTTCCCTCCACATTAAGTGTAATAAGTACACGTTATTTTGAATTGTTGTTCTTCAGAATGTTCCAATGTTTTCACTTGGTTGTTTAATATATGGTGAAGATACAACTTATTTACAATTTAAACCTCTGTTTTGTAGTAATTTCTTATATATATATATATATATATATATATATATATATATATAATTTTTAAAAGTTCTTCAGTTTAAAAACTTCTAGCAGAAAATGTAGGCGTTATGCAGGTGTCGCCATTGGACAAGTACTCTACTTAAATTTTAAAAAGTGTTAAAAATTAGTGTTCCTTCAGCTGGACTCATTCCCTCTTGTTTGTGTGCAGCCAGCATCTTATATTTATATAGGTTTATATTTGATATTTTGGTTCTACAGTGTGTGTAATAGTAAATGTGTGCTGGTTCTGTACATTGTCTAGTATTTGAATGGTTCGACAGCGGGTTTGATGACTGAAGTGTAATAGGTACAAATGAAGAACAACTCCATCAGTTACTGCAGAACCACAGTGTTGTGTATTGAACAGTTCAGGCTTCAGATGCTGTGTAGATGTTTTTACAGCAGTATCTCTGATTCATTTATGTATCATTTGCATGCAGTTTTCTTGTGAAAATAAGCTTTGTATTTACATTACAGTAGCATAAAAAGACTATGTGACTATTGTATCGCCCAGTCAACGTCCATTTCGGTCATCTACATGTTTTACAGATTGCAATGCGGTTGTTAAACAGCACATACCTGTATCAGGATATATTTATCCTACATCATAAACTGTCATAGTCATATCATCTGTTTTGCCAGACACCGGGAGGGCCTATTTTTCAAAATGAGCGAGGATGTGGAGCGGATGTTGATCCAGTTTCAGGATGAGGGTGGCGAGCCGCTTGGATCCCCCTTTGATGTCCCACTGAACATAACCCCGGATAAACTCCAGCTGGTTTGCAATGCACTGCTGCAGAAGGTACCCATCCTGCTTTTCTGGATAGTCTAGTCCAGATCAGGTTAAAATTCACACACCCTTGTTATTTATGTAGTTTGATTTGATTTCACATTGTACTAATTTTTATAAGGTATCACTTATGATTGTGTTGTTTCATTCAGCTTACATGTAGTCATGCCTGTCTGCAACCTTAGTGTACATTGATTGATTGAGTTCTCGCAGTAATTTCAAAGTATTTGGGGGTGGCATGGTGGTGCATGTGATTAGCGCAGTCGCCTCACAGCTAAAGAGATCCCTGGTTTGATCCCGACCTTGGACTCCGCCAGAGTAGGCTTACTCTTGGTACTCCGGATTCCTCCTACATTAAAAAGACATGTTTTAGATTAATTGGTTGCTCTAAATTGTGCCAGTATGAATGTGTCTGACTAGTATCGATGTAATCTTGCTCCTGCCATGGAAACTGATGCAACGTTAAACAAACACAGTGATTGTGATCGCTGTGCCCAACCAAACTGCAGCAAGCATACATTCATTGTGGTTCATATCAAACATGCTATACAATGAATATAAGGGTGTGTTCACACTTAGCACATTTTCTTTCGAATAAAACGAGCCCTGGTGTGTTGCTGCTTCCATGTATGGCATAACTCTGGTGCGGTTCGATTGATGTGTGAATGCAGCACAGACGAAGATGCATAAACGAACCAAACACTGGAAGGGACATCACTAGATGCGACCCATAATATAATATAACATATATATAACAGTTATCAAATGTAATTCTGGCTATGTTAAAGAACTCTCCTTGATTCTTTCATTCCAAAGGACAGAATATTCAAGCATACCTGGTTCTTCTCATTATATGAGCTACTGTATAGTTGCCCATTAAACATCAGTACCACTGTCTCCTTGAAGCCCACGTTCTGTATTGCTCATAATGGAGGAATTAAATTGAGCTCTTTGTGAGGTGTCAGCTGGTAAAAATAGCTTTAAAAACAGCATTGTTGTGGTAGTTTGGAAAGTTCAGCAAGTTCGGTTGCAAAACGTCATAAATGCTGTCCATTCAGTGTGTGACCTTATTCATGTGACTTTTGGTGACATATTGTGGTTTGATGTTAATGTCACTGTGAATGCTAAGCCAGCCAGGTCTAAAATGCAGCAATGTATCATTTTCTGCTTTGGTTTGGACCAAGTGAGCCCAAACTACTAGTATGAGCACACCCTAAGAGATCATTCTGCTATCCTGATCAGAAGGCCAGTATTGAGGTGTCTCTTTCTCTCGCTTTCTCTTGATCTAGGAGGACCCGGTGCCCCTGTTGTTCTTCGTGCGTGATGCTGAGGTGGTGTCGTCCCTGCAGGCCTGTGTGCAGACACTTGGTCTGGAGACTGAGCAGGTGCTGCCAGTGGTGTACCAACCACAGGCCGTATTCCGTGTGAGAGCCGTGGCTCGCTGCACCAGCTCACTGGAGGGCCACACCGAGGCTGTCATATCGGTGGCCTTTAGTCCCACGGGCAAGTGAGTCGTACTTTAACTTATTTATATATATATATATATATATATATATATATATATATATATATATACACACACACACTAGTTCAGTAAGATTTGTGCTTTTGTTTCTTTTAACCATTGCTATTGTACAATCATTCTAGTCTGGGGTTAGTATACAACTTATTACAAACAGAACATCAATAAATTACCTACACAATTTACATTTACAGCATTTAGCAGACGCCCTTATCCAGAGCGACTTACAAGTTATACAGCCGTACAATCCAAGCAATTGTGGGTTATGGGTCTTGCTCAAGGACCCAACAGTGGCAGCTTGGCAGAGGTGGGATTTGAACCCTGGACCTTCTGGTCCATAGTCCATTACCTTATCCACTAGGCTACCACACCCAACACCTACACCTATCCAAACTTTGAATACGACTTCACAACATTATAATGTGCACACCGGCTTTATATGGAGTGAGACCACTATCTTTAATAAGGGAGAACAAAGTCAAACTATGAGAGCACAAATCATATAAAAACCGGAAATACGTCAGAGGACAAGGCTTGCTAGATCATTACTGGACCTATCGATTGCAAGATGTTGCTGTAGGAAGCAGGAAACAATAATATAGAGATTAATGTAAAATGTAGTAAAAAGGTTATTAAAAGCATTAAGCTAAAATGAAGGATAAATGGCGAAATCTATGGGCACAGAACAGACTGGAAGACAGTTTTATAATATTAAAAGTTGTAAAGGGCAGGCATACAAACTGAAGTAAGCAGGAAGAGACCATATTATCAAGAATGCGATCTGGACATACAGGGTTAAACAGCAGCTTGTTTTGTCAGAGAGATTTGTTCGAGGACTAAGCTCCTGCTTCACCACCGCGGTACAATAGCTGCTTTGCCATGAAACAGCTCAAGGGACTAATTTTGGGCAAACTATCTACAGTTGTAAGTTGAATGTATGGGGCAAAAAAGTATTTAGTCGGCCACTGATTGTGCAAGTTCTCCAACTTAGAAAGATGAGAGAGGTCTGTAATTTTCATCATAGGTACACTTCAACTATGAGAGACAAAATGAGAAAACAAATCTAGGAAATCACATTGTAGGATTTTTTTAAGGATTTAATTGTAAATCATGGTGGAAAATAAGTATTTGGTCACCCACAGACAAGCAACATTTCTGGCTCTCACACACCTGTAACTTCTTCTTTAAGAAGCTCTTCTGTCCTCCACTTGTTACCTGTATTAATGGCACCTGTTTGACCTCGTTACCTGTATAAAGACACCTGTCCACAGCCTCAAACAGTCAGACTCCAAACTCAACCATAGCCAAGACCAAAGAGCTGTTGAAGGAGACCAGAAAGAAAAATGTAGAATCTATATTAGGCAAGCAGGTTGTTGTGAATGTG
Organism: Ancistrus triradiatus; assembly: GCA_025084515.1. Lineage (NCBI taxonomy): Eukaryota > Metazoa > Chordata > Actinopteri > Siluriformes > Loricariidae > Ancistrus > Ancistrus triradiatus. The sequence continues at coordinate 389,682 of JAJAGP010000069.1, read as the reverse complement.
TGTGTTTTGTGTGTTTTATGTGTATTATTGGGTCCCCATCACAAAGCCGGAAAATCATAAACAAGACCATTATAACATGGGGACTATCTGTACTAGAACCAGATATTTAATATTGTAAATAAAATGTTCTATTGTAGCTTTACCACATATTTTAAAAAAACAAGTGAAAACCTTTTTTGTTTCTGAAGAATAACCATTCAAAATAGTGTACTTTCCTTGTATAAAGATTTTAACAAAAAGAGGAATATTTAGTTTGCTGCAACTAAAATAAATTAGGAGCTTTAAGTGCATATGGAAGCATGACGTAAGATTGTGCCCTCTGGTGTTCAAAAATGCAATTGCATTAGATGACATCGTGTTTACAGTGCTCATTTTTGCATCGTGATGCATCGTTACAGCCCTAATCTGTAGCATTTAGTGTCATCTTAAAGCATTCTCCTCGTCTCTCTAACCGCAGATACCTGGCTAGTGGGTCTGGAGATACAACTGTAAGATTTTGGGACCTGACCACAGAGACTCCTCATCATACATCCAAAGGTCAGCAAACCCGTATTGCACCTGGGTACAACTGAATGATTCTCACAAGCTTCTGTGCTGACTGTCTCGACTTCTGTCTTTTAGGACACACACACTGGGTTCTGTCTATAGCCTGGTCTCCAGATGGTAAAAAATTAGCATCTGGCTGTAAGAACAGTCAGGTGGGTGTTCACTCTGCTTTACTAAGAGCTCCTGAATGTAATGCTATCAAATGCTGTAATGTTTTCACCTTGTATGTGTCATTTGTGTAGATCATCCTGTGGGACCCAGTAACAGGACAGCAGATAGGAAAGACTCTGACTGGACACACTAAATGGATCACCTGGCTGTGTTGGGAGCCACTGCACCTGTAGGTTTTGCCACATTTTCTAGCTTCATGCTCTTACACAAGTCCAGTGTTTTCCCACATCGTTAATGAGTTGCATCTAATCTTGATCGTTGTCATGCCAAAGGAATCCCGAGTGCCGATATCTGGCCAGTTCATCTAAAGATGGCTCAGTTCGTATCTGGGACACAGTGCTGGGTCGCTGTGATAAGATTCTGACGGGCCACACACAGTCAGTAACCTGTGTTAAATGGAGTGGGGACGGCCTTTTGTACACTTCATCTCATGACCGGACCGTTAAAGTCTGGAGGGCCAAAGATGTAAGTGCCAATGAGTTATCTGTGTGTGTTTTTCATCACGTGTGATATATATGTAAATTAAAAAAGAGCCTCTCATTGGATAATTACTGCATGGGTGATTATGTTTCAGCTGGCAACAAGTTATTTAACCCTAACTGATGCAGTGAGTAGCTTCTCATTTGTTAAACAACCATGTCGAAAGACGCATCCTGTGATCGTGGAAAAGATGTTCATCTGTTTCAGAAGGGTCAAAGAGTGGTTCAGGGAGCATGAGACATCATTTTCACACATGGATTGTGAAACACCTCTGGATAGAAATAAATGTCCAGAAAATTAAGCAGTTCTGTCCAGAGATGCATTCATTTCCCCCCAAGATCTTGTATTGATGATGGGAGATTTGGACCACTGTGCAAAGTCTTCTCCAGCACATCCCAAAGATTCTCAATGGGGTTCAGGTCTGGACTCTGTGGTGGCCAATCCATGTGTGAAAATGTCTCATGCTCCCTGAACCACTCTCATCATTTGACCCTTCTGAAACAGATCAACATATTTTCCATGACCACAGGATGTGTCTTTCGACATGGTTGTTTAACAAATGAGAAGCTACTCAGTGCATCAGTTAGGGTTAAATAACTTGTTGGCAGCTGAAACAATCACCAATGCAGTAATTATCAGATGGGAGGCTCTTTTTTTAACTAATTAACTATTTGCTTAGTTAAATCCAGATGGTGACCTATTATATCATATATATATATATATATGTGTGTGTGTGTGTGTGTGTGTGTCAAAAGATCTGGTTAAGGAAGGAATGGACATTTCAGTGAAGTTAGGAAGTCAAATATCAGCTTGACAACTTTTAACCTATCCATACGACTACAGTTACTTTAAAACAATAAAAACTAATCTGAAGTTCAAATAAAACCTGAAAGTCTTTAGGGAAAATAAGTTACATTTGCTGTATTTCTCACTTCATTTAGGGGGTCCAGTGTCGGACTTTGCAGGGTCATGCTCACTGGGTGAACACGTTGGCCCTCAGCACTGACTACGTCCTTCGAACAGGCGCCTTTGAGCCAGCAACAGCTACCATCAACCCTCAGGACCTCACCGGTTCATGTAATAGATCCTCTCACCTCCTTACATGTAGTAAATGGTCTGTCATTTTTATCAGTGATAAGGTTTTCTGCTGACCTATCGTTCTCAAAAGAACGCAGCAGAGATCTTATGGGGATGGTTTACAAATTTAGAAGTTCACCAAGTTCAGAGACTGACTTAATGCCTTCTGTACACAGTGCAAAAATAAGACTTTGTGAAAATGTTAGTCACTGCATTAAATGGTGCTTTTTCATTCAGATACATTTTACTTGGTCACTAAAAAGCAAAGAGTGCTATATTCACGTCCTTTTAAGTAATGTTATTTAATTTATTCCCTACAGTGGAAGAGATCAAAGAGAGAGCCCTGCAGCGATATAACAAAGTCAGAGTAAGTGTGAAATGTGGTACTGAGTTCTTGGTTCATATACACCAGTTGTCCTCTTGTTTGGTTCATGTGAGCGTTGTGTCTGATGCACAGGGAGAAGGTCCTGAGAGACTGGTGTCAGGTTCTGACGATTTCACACTGTTCCTGTGGAACCCTTCAGAGGAGAAGAAGCCAGTTGCTCGCATGACCGGACACCAGGCTCTGGTCAACGAGGTGCTGTTCTCCCCTGACACACGACTTCTCGCTAGCGCTTCTTTCGACAAGTCAATTAAGATCTGGGACGGCAGGACTGGCAAGTAAGGCTTATGACTTCATTCTTTTTATTCAAATATAGTCTTATTCATACCCATTCTGTTTATGGTGCTACCTCGCTAATTCGTTCCAGAAGGCATGTCAAGTGCCGAAAATGACAAGTAGCAAGATAATTTTTTGTATTATTAAATCAATAATGTAAATTGAATGAATCTATTCCAGACCCCCATATATAGATATATGCACATACAGTGGGGTAAAAAAGTATTTAGTCAGCCATTGATTTTGCAAGTTCTCCTACTTAGAAAGATGAGAGAGGTCTGTAATTTTCATCATAGGTACACTTCAACTATGAAAGACCAAATGAGGAAAAAAAAGTCCAGGAAATCACATTGTAGGATTTTTAAAGGATTTAATCGTAAATCATGGTGGAAAATAAGTATTTGGTCACCCACAAACAAGCAAGATTTTTGGCTCTCAAAGACCTGTAACTTCTTCTGTAGGAAGCTCTTCTGTCCTCCACTCGTTACCTGTATTAATGGCACCTGTTTGACCTCATTATCTGTATAAAAGACACCTGTCCACAGCCTCAAACAGTCAGACTCCAAACTCAAGACCAAAGAGCTGTCGAAAGACACCAGGACGAAAATTGGAGACCTGCACCAGGCTGGGAAGAGTGAATCTACAATAGGCAAGCAGGTTGGTGTGAATAAATCAACTGTGGGAGCAATTGTAAGAAAATGGAAGACATACAAGACCATTGATAATCTCCCTCGATCTGGGGCTCCACGCAAGATCTCATCCCGTGGGGTCAACATGATCATGAGAGACGGTGAGCAAAAAAATCCCAGAACTACACGGAGGGACCTTGATGAATGACCTGCAGAGATCCTGGGACCAACGTAACAAGGCTACCATCAGTAACACCACTACGCCGAGAGGGACTCAGATCCTGCAGTACCCAGGCGTGTCCCCCCCTGCTTAAGCCAGTACATGTCCAGGTGTGGAGGCCCATCTTAAGTTTGTGCCAGAGAGCATATTGGATGATCCAGAAGAGGATTGGGAGAATATCATGTGGTCAGATGAAACCAAAATAGAAACTTTTTGGTAAAAACTCAACTCGTCGTGTTTTGAGGTAGTAGAGAATACTGAGTTGCATCCCAAGAACACCACCATACCTACTGTGAAGCATGGGGGTGGAAACTTCATGCTTTGGGGTTGATTTTCTGCAAAGGGGACAGGACGACTGATCCGTGTTAAGGGAAGAATGAACGGGGCCATGTATCGTGAGATTTTAAGCAAAAACCTCCTTCCATCAGTGAGAGTATTGAAGATGGAACGTGGCTGGGTCTTCCAGCATGACAATGATCCCAAACACACCGCTCGGGCAACAAAGGAGTGGCTCTGTGAAAAGAATTTCAAGGCCCTGGAGTGGCCAAGCCAGTCTCCAGACCTCAGCCCCATAGAAAATTTGTGGAAGGAGTTGAAAGTCCGTGTTGCCCCAAAACATCACTGCTCTAAAGGAGATCTGCATTTAGGAATGGGCCAAAATACCAGCTACAGTGTGTGTAAACCTGGTGAAGACTTACAGGAAACGTTTGACCTCTGTCATTGCCAACAAAGGTTATGTTACAAAGTATTGAGTTGAACGTTTGTTATTGACCAAATACTTATTTTCCACCATAATTTACAATTAAATTCTTTAAAAATCCTACAATGTGATTTCCTGGATTTTTTTTTCTCATTTTGTCTCTCATAGTTGAAGTGTACCTATGATGAAAATTACAGACCTCTCTCATTTCTTTTTCTAAGTAGGAGAACTTGCACAATCAGTGGCTGACTAAATACTTCTTTTGCCCCACTGTATATACAGACAATGCAAGTGCTGTTGTTTATTATAAATACAGTACATGCTATCATTTTCCTTTTTGGATGGCTGTTATCACTAACCTTCTTAGGACCCAGGTTGACTTTTTGACTAAGAATATATGTAAAATAAAAATAAAAAAACAATAAAGATTACTGCGTGTTTTAGAAGACATCTGCACTCACACCTATGTTTCGTCTGGAAAGGGCTTACGAGTTGTGCATCTCAACTCAAACAAGCTCTAGCAAGTGCACAGCTTGTCAAACAAATGTTGAGTGCCAAGACGATTTTATTCTCTTCCGAATGAATTGATAACCGAATTTGACAAGCTGTGAAGTGGTCGAGTGCCAAGGTATGATTGTGTGTAAGTCTGTCCTTTCTCTCATTTCCAACTAGAAGAATTTCTTTACATATGCTACTGCCGTGTATATAGCCTCCGCGTGGGTTTACTCCGGCTACTCCGGTTTCCTCCCACAGTCCAAAGATGTATTAGGTTAATTGATTATGCTAATTGGCATTGACTTGAGTGTGTGGTGTGTGGTGTGTGTGTGTGTGTGTGTGTGTGTGTATGTATGTGTGTGTGTGGGTGTGTATATATATATATATATATATATATATATATATATATATATATATCTATATATATATATATATCTATATATATATATATATATATATATATGACTAGTTTCTGAAATAGCCACTGATGCTGATAGTGTTGAGGATTTGTTGGACACGTGCCTTTGTGGCTGCGGGGGCCACACATTTTTCTGCCCATATAATTATTTACATCTTATATATTTGCATTTCTAATTGTGGTGATGTCACTCATTCAGACTAAGTCTCACCCCCTTAGCTGGGAAGGTACAGAATGTTCTTTGGCCTTGGAAGTGTTCACCAGTTTTGCGAAGTGTAGGTATGTGTGTGCGTAAGATTTTTTTATACATAGACTTGCTGTAAACTCCAGTAACTTGGGTTATTTCACATGTTCATGTGTATAATTAGTATCTGGTATTTAATCATTTGTAATTTGATTAATAAGCAAATTTATTCCAAGCGATGCTTTTATTCTGTAAGTGCATATGATGAATAACTATATTTTTGACGTTAAAGTGTTAATTTAAAGCTTTTACATGGTCACAGAGATTAATCATGATCTGGATTTAATATAATTATGTAAGAATTGAATACAATTTATATGTAGAAATTAGAGATTTGATGCTGAAACTAAAATCTGGGCTAAAGGTCGAAAAATCTGGGCAAAAGGTTATGATGACTGAGAGGAGGGAGAGAAGGGTGAAAATAAGGGTGGAGATAAGGGTGGAGCCAAGGGTCGAGCCAAGGGAGGAGATATTCTAATAATTAGGAAGAACCATGACATAATGTTTTAACCTGAACTGTACATAAGGACCAGAGACCTGTCGCTCTCTGGCTTCTTCGCACCGCTGCTGCGGTGTGTGGTTGTCCTTTATTGCTTGCAATAAAATTGTGTGCTTCTCCACTGAAACTTTGATTCGGCTTGAGTGTGATTTTTGATTAAGTGAGCAGAATGTATTCTGTCAAAAAACCACGACAATAGCAATGTTAAATAAACCAAATAAACAAACCAACTGCTACTACATGTTGGAAGTAGCCATTAGAAGATGGATAAATTGTGGTCATGAAGGTGTGCACATTGTCAGCACCAATACTTGAATACACTTTGGCATTCAAGAAATGATTTATTCATTATGGTATTCATCATTCTTTAGAGATTCATTAGACCAGGTTACATTTTTCCGTTTGTCCAGTTGTTTTTCAACTAGTCTTCAATTGTCCAGTTTTGATCAGCCTGTTCCCACCACAGACTCGGCTGTCTGTTCTTTGCTGACAGAAGTGGAACCCTACATGGGCTTCTGGTATTGAAGCCCATCTGCCTCAAGGTTCAACGTGTTGTACAGAGGTTTAGTCTAGTTACTGTAGCTTTTCTGTCAGGTCGAACCATTCTCCATTGAAATCTCTAGTTCATGATATGGTTTTTCTTTATCATACCGTTCTGAGTGTAAAAAAGATCAGCATATATATAAATACTCAAACATGTCAGCCTGGCACCAGCAATCATGCCAGAAATTCCCCATTCTGTTGGCTGACCTTTAGAGAACAGAGTGTGTAGAGAAATAGATGGACTACAGCCTGTAATTGTAGAACTACAAAGTGCTTCTGCTTGGTAAGTGGAACTGATAAAATGGACAATGAGTGTAGAAACAACGAGGTGACTCTAAAAGTGATCAGTAAATGTATATTGCTACTTTATAAAGGCAATTTGTAAGGCTGCATAGTTTAGCTCGGAGTTTACTCATTGTGATTAGTAAATGCAGTAGTATTCTGCTGGGAGTAGGGCCACTGTGGACATTCTGGCAATGATCAGGCAAATGTTCTGCTAAAAACACCCTTGGAACAAGAATCAGCGTCTGCCCCATTCCATCATCGTCATTCGTACCGATCATCGTATATAAAATGGCAAGAGCAATTGGATAAAGATGTAAATACCTGACTACATGAAATGAACGCAGCCAGCTGGGAGAAATGAACATTCTCCTTCAGAAGCTGATGGGACCACACTGGGGTTATGTGATAGTCACAAAGACCACTCAAGAAAGGATCCTCCATAGGTTTCTAGTGTTGGGTGAAGAGCCAGTCATGCGGAACCATTGTGAACTTGAAACGTATATTGTTCAGGTTTCCACTCTTAATGCAATCAGGACACACTTTTATAAAGGAGATAAGAAGGTATCACCTGGAAGAGTTTTAAAACTTGTCCATTGTGAAACCCGCTGTATTTGGGAAACACTCTAGTTTTAGTATGAGTGTTTTTGAAATGCACTCATTGAAGGAGTTGTTGGAATCGACTGAAACTTTATATGTGTGAATGTAATGATGATATATGTAAGAGATTACAATATTACAGTGAAAGTATAAGTTTATTGGGGAAAACTGTACAATTGAAAGGAGGCCCCTGTTCGGTCACCTCTAGCCTGGATACAAGATGAGATATGGTCAGGCATACAGGACATTTGCCCACAGATGTTGCAGCTGGGCCTGTAGATCCTCATCTATCACATCAGCAGTTGGGGCCGTGTGTCGCTCCACAGCAAAGGCAGGACTGAAGCGCTCACCACGAGGCCTCAGTACTCGAACCCGACCATAATCAGATGCCAAACAGAACCTGGATTCATCGCTAAATACGAAATGGTCCTAGTCCATAGCAGTCCAGGTTTCATGACACACCTGCAAACAAAGGCAGCGGAGGCTGGCTGGCAATGGCAGAATACATAATTGGCACAGTGACAACAAATTTCCTACTGCTAAGCACCTGGAAATGGTCTGGGTAGAGACTGGGGTGTGTAGTGATGGTGCCACCTATGTCTGGATTTTGGACAACAAAACCGTGGTAGCTACTCATGCTTGTTGGTAGATCAAATGATCCTCTGTACTGGTGGTCTGTCTGGGGCATCTGGAGCCTGTTCGCCGTGTTTGCGTACCCTCACCGAACCAGTGTTCCCAACACCTCCTAAGAGCCAGGTCAGAACGGCCTAGATGGCAGACAATTCGTCAAAATGAACATCCTACTTCTCTCAATCCACCCCTATTAAAGTTTGTTAACTGGGCAGAATGTCATTGAGTGTGTCATAGAGGCATGTCTAGCAGTCATCGATCTCTCAGCAAGAGGCATACCACCCAAAAGTAGCCTCTGAGAGCCTTTTTATAGGGCAACAGGGGAAGCACTTTGACGCCCTCTTGTGGCAAGACCCAGTTTTTAATAAGACCTCAACCGGTAATCATTTACATATCTATCTGCATGCCGAGGTTTGAAGCATCCGACATTTATGTCTGGGTCTGTTATTTTTTTTGTCAGTGAGTACACGTGTTTATGTTTATATGTGTACAGTATACATTCTCGTATATATGTGCATATTCAGTTGTATTATTACAAACAAATTGAGAAATAGAACATCTCTTAGGCATCCAAGTATAGCTTCTCAGCATTACACGCATAGGACGTTCAGAACACCTCAGTGACAGATTTAAACCTCATTAGAGTTCACAGACAGGCTTAGAATGCGACCATCCGTGCATCTCTAATTCTCAGGGTGACACAATGGTCAGCTTTTCCTAGCCGACCTTGACGCGTCCTCGCTGCCCAAAGAGAAACAGGATGGCTGTGAGACTTCAGCTGGTCTAAAAGTATCTAGTGTGAATCAAATGGCACTCTAATGAAAGGCTTCTTTGTATCCTTGACATGGATATTATTTAGAACTGTTTTGCCTGATCGACTTGACATGATCAAATGTGATTGTGTGCATGCAAATGTGTTTGTGAATGAAAACTCGTCCGGTGTGTCGTGACCGTTTTAGCTGCAAGGCGTGTCTAAAAAAGCTTTTATTTCAGTTGTGACGCTAAGCCTGGTCCCACTGGATGTTGCATTGTGGCTTTTGACCAGTCAACACTTAAAAGTTTGGGAACCTTTGAGACAAACCTGCCTGTGTAATTTATTTAGAGGGCTTTAAATCTGTCTGCATAGGTCATAACTGTTAGCCATCCTCCAATAACGTTATTACAGATGTGTCGAATCGAACTACAATCGTGTTTAAGAAGAAAGCCAGTATGAATTCTGTAGCATTTATAATAGGAAGGTTGGTCATCATCTGAATCGTTCATTAATGTTTTCTTTCTAACCGAAAGATTTTGATATTTACACAGAGAACAGCAGAGGGCGCTCATATCCCATTAATGTCTATGTGGTGTGTAATGGCCACTTGTGAATGACAATACTCGATATTTTCTTACACGTCTTACAAAACGTGTTTTATCAACCATGTTGTTTCCTATATGGAATAATAAATGGAGTGATGTCGTGGTTCTATAAAATATATTTAAAATTAATCTACCAGAGCCTTCGGATGTGAAGTACTCGCAACACACTGGCTGTGTCGGTTAGTTAAGTATTGAAGCACTTCCGTCTTGCTCTGACAGAAAACGGTGCTTCTACAGCCTTACTTCAAGGTCACACTCGATTTCTCCAGTATGTCACACATTCAGCCACTCCAAAACACCCCAGATCACACAAACAAATACTCAAGAGCACAGACTGCAGTCCTCCAATTTCCATTTCTCAGATTTCAGTGTCTACTGGTGTTCCAATAAATCAGACTGTCCTCTGTACGGGCCAGATTGTTGAATGAAATGTTAAAGCCTGTGGACTGTTGAATAATTTCCACTAGTATTACTTCTGTCAGCTTTTAAGAGCTTTTTAAATTCCCACTTTTCATGGCCAGTGTCACAGGGACCCATCCCCAAGGCTATATGTTCACTCCAGGGTTGCAGGACCAGAGGATGATCAGAATCCCCTCTATCATCCTGCCGGGAAGGCACCGCTTTGCCACCTGAGCACCTCCTGCTTTTGTGTTATGAAGAATATCCAGGATGCAAATGCTGAATGTTAAGAAATGAGCTGTATAACTTTAAACATGAAGGTAAAATTGTTGATGTGACTTCGCTCCTGCAGGTATTTAACATCACTCCGGGGTCATGTGGCCTCTGTGTATCAGGTAGCGTGGTCAGCTGACAGTCGTCTGTTGGTGAGTGGCAGCAGCGACAGCACGCTGAAAGTGTGGGACGTGAAGACAGGCAAACTGAATGTGGATCTGCCTGGACATGCTGACGAGGTGAGAGGATCGAATTGACTCATGTCCTGTTTTTAGATTTTCTTATTTCTGATTTGATAACATGCATTATTACTATTACTTTTGTTATTGTTGCTATTATTATCAGTACTAGTATTGTTCTATGCTAAGTGATGCTGTGTGGCTTGCAATGGTTTGTGCAGGTTTTCGCAGTAGACTGGAGTCCTGATGGGCAAAGAGTGGCCAGTGGTGGAAAAGACAAGTGCCTAAGGATGTGAGTTTCTCTTTTTGTTGTACCTCTTATTCATCAACAGGGTTTTGTTTAGATGCTGTTCATGGGCTCTAGGCTATTTGTGCTAACATGAGGTCTACAAAGCAGTTCTGAAAGGCACTCTGTGAAAGGGCGTTTGCGGAATGCTGCAAATGTATTGATTGAGCTTTAGTGAATACTACATGACAAAAAACATGGGCTTGAAGAACCCTTTTTAATTAAAAAAAACAACAAATTGCAACAATGATCTGTAATTCTGAAAATACAATAGATTGCTTAAAGTATTATTAAATGCACCGCTTGGGCAATTCACTAGCCTGCCATAAAACATATGGAAAAATATGTACAAAGTGGTAAATATACTGGGGTTCAACAGAGACCACTAGTGAACAGACTTTTATTTTGTATTCTGTTAGTTAATACAATGTTTTTAATTACAAATCATATAATCAGCATAACAATGAGTGAAGAAATACATATGTTTCAGAATACTGTATATTAATACTGGTATGTCCCCCTAACCTAAACCCCAACAAACATTTATGGGAGCACTTGAAGATAAAGCCAAGCATTCAGTAACATTACAAGATGCTCTTTGGAATATTGTTAAATCCAGCTGGACAACTTGGATAATCAGATTTCGTACAAACATCGAGTCCATGCCATGATTGCATGCTGTCATTATAGCAAAACGAAGAACAAATGAAATACTAATAAATTCTTACATTTATCTTAAGCATTTAGTTTCTTTTCACTCAGTTGTTATACTGATTATATAACTGATAATTGATGGCATCATGAACTCAGAAGTTTAGAGGCAGTTTGGATGCAAACTTGCAAAGTCTCAGTAATTATTCAAGGGACAGCAGGCAATATGATGTTCAAATTACATAGCGCCTTTCAGAATCCAAATGAAATGCAAGTTTTATCGGCTAAAATGAAACAAAATGGTACTCTTAATAGGCACATTTATCCATTCCATTTAAAGAGCCATTTTCCTCTCAATCCACAGTCTGATTATCACTATACTAATAGCTACACTATACAGACAAAAGTTTATGGACATCCAAAACACAGGTATTAGTATGGAGTTTGCCTCCCACCTTTGCTGCTACAAGATCCTTTGTTCTTCTAAGACGGCACTCCACTAGACTTTGGAACATGACTGAGGTTGATTTCTGATGTTTGATAATAACTGGCTCACTGTTGGCATTCCAGTCCATTTTCAAGTTATCTGATGGAATTGAGGTCATGTTTCTGTGCAAGACAGCCAAGTTCTCAGTTAAAGTTGGCAAACCAATTCTCTGTGGACTTTAAGGACAGCAGGGCAGATAAATGTGTCATATTGTGTGTTATTGGGCTATTCAGTACTGCCACTTTCTGTCTATGGAGAATCCAGAAATGTTTCTGTAATAGCAGAGATCAATAACAATATATCTGCTTCTCAAACGCACATCTTCATGTCATGTCACACCAACTGGTTCGAACACCTGGTACATCTGATCTTTTTCCCCCCACAGATGGAGGAGGTAGTTGACACAGTCTGCAGCCATTCTTCTTTCCTCACTAACCCCCACCTTTGTCATTCAGTGGCCCACCCTCTCGGGATGACGGACAGCTGGGTCACTTTGAGAATTCGTAACCTAATTACCCAGTGCCCCAGTGAGGTCTGAGTGAGCTAACATTACATACACAGCTCTTACCCTCAACGCAGTCTGCAACTGTAGCAGACCAGGGAAAGGGAGGGGGCATATCAGGCCTCTGGCCCTAATTAAATTCACCAGCATGTGGACTCACCGCAGATGACCTGGTCTTATCTCTGTAATCCAGACACACACCGCATGGAAAATCCTTAAAGCTAAATACAAGATGGACATGGAGTTGGTTCTACCAGTGATGGCGTCCTTCGATTGCAGAGACCATGTTATTGGACTAGAACAGATGATTTGGAATAAAATACCCCTTTCCATGTGTTTTTTTTGTTTTGTTTTTGGAGAAATTATGGCGTACGTTACGCATTTTTAACACTGGCTTGGTTACAAAAGTGACTTTAAAAGGTATTTGTGAAGTCCTAAACGGTAAAATAACAAATCCTCCATTATTTCTATTACAAAATGTGTTACAGTAGTTTCCATTTGTGTTAATAATGCGTTAAACAACATGTTCAACAAAATGAAAACTGGCCAAATGAGATTTGTAATGCTTCCATTCGGCCAAACAACATATCAGCATACAGCATTCAGCCATCGCAATAAATCCACTAACAGGTGAACTGAAGAACACTGATAGTGTGATGTTCTGGGCAATGTTCTGCTGGAAAACCTTTGATCCTGGCATTCATGTGGGTGTTAACTTTTAAGGCAAAGATTGAGTGTGTTTACATGCCTTTAATAATCCAATAACTGCAGAAAAATCCGATTTTGCCGATGAGTTTACATGCACTTGGGTAATGTCCGGGTTTACATGTCTCGGATTTCAATAATTGGATATCTAGTTTGCAACCAGCCATTCATTTCACATAAAAAATTACTTGAACGTCACATTCTAATAATTAAAAAATAAAATTCTTAATTTGCTCTAGCATATACTGAGCTTCAGAGTTTGGTAGCTGTTTCGCAGGTGCTGCATTTAATTCCAGGGTTGCCAGATCCCACGAGAGATCTAAGCAACCAAGTCTATGGAAACAAGCTCAAAAGAAGCGAAATTTCCAAGAATAAGAGTACCTGGCAACTATGTTTGATTCCACTACCCCAGTGTTTCTCATTCCTGGTCCAGGAGTCCCACCACTCCCAACACACCTGATCCAACTACTCAGCTCATTAACTAGCCCATTGCTAAGTTAAAGTGAGAGTGTTTAAACAGGAAAAGCACTAAAATATGCAGAGCAAGGAGGGGCTCCAGGATCAGGATTGAGAAACACTGCGCTATCCGCTTCCTGCATGGGAAAACCGATTGAAATCGGAGTATGGGAATGCATGCACTGAGAAATCCAATACTGAGATAAATCCAGCTCTTTATTCAATGTCTTAATCCAATCTAAGAAACTGGAGAATGAGGTTTACATGACCACAGAAGTCGGACTGTGATTGGATTAAGTGCATGTAAGCACACTCACTGTGGCAGACCCAGTACACCCCTTCAGTGTACCCATATGCCAGTGGCCTCTTTCAGCAGAATAACACACCCTGCCACACTCCAAATTGTTCAGCAATGGTTTTGAAGACCATGACAGAGTTTAAGGTGTTAACTTGGCCTCCAAATTCCTCAGATCTCAATCTGATCGAGCATCTGCAAAATATGTTTAACAAACAAATCCAAGCCATGGAGGCCCAACCTCACAACTTAACAGAAGCTGCTGCTGACATCTTGGTGCCAAGTTCTTGGGAGTCAATTTTGAGGAACTACCCTCTTCGGAGCTCCTACGAGAACTACATTAGTTGCAAGTTGTTTTCTGGTTTGCATTCGCACCACCAGTAGGAACGGTGTGTGACGTTGAAGTGACGTGAGCCGCGCAAATTTCGCTTGGATGCTTAAATTCAAAATCATGTTGTACCACCTCCATCGCATTTAGGCTCAGTAAAGCCTGAACTTCACTGAAGGTCCATATGTCTGGGGGTTTTTTCCCCATTTTTAGCCAAGAAAATGTGTTGTTACAGATTACAGCGTACAAATATATTTAAACATGACGATTGCCCTCAATGTAGGCACTTGTCTGGACCAATCACTATACACTTGCGTCACTACATCTGGACCAATCACCACAAAGTTGTCATTTAGGGTTCGGGGAAAAAAAAAAAAAAAACACAAACATGAGAAAGGGGGCACCGTTCTTAAAACTATGAAAAAGTTACTCCAGTGCTAAACCTTCAGAGGACTTGTGGAGTCAGACAGAGCCTTGGTGACATGAGGGGGGACCTACACAAAACATCAGGCAGCTGGTTTAAATGGGGCTGGTTGTCCGTACAAAGTGAAAAACAGCAACGGACTAGAACATTCTGGCCATCTGTCAGGGCTGAATCCAAAGAAAAATCGCTGGGTTCATATCTGCTCTTCTCAGTGTGATGACTCATGAATGGGGCTGGGCAGCTAATCATTAGAAGTCTTCCTAGCTGCTTTAGTAAAAGGCTTGTGTGTGTGTACGTGGTATTTACTGTTTCAGCATTATTCCAATCAAGATCTTACTGTGACAGTTTTACTTTATTAAAAGATTTTCTTCAATTTGCAAACATTAATTGCTTACCAAGACTATGGCTTGTGTAACAATTCATACATGAAAAGTGAAAAACATGCCCAGAAGCCCAACTTGATAAGTATCATACAAAAAGCATCATATCCATATCAAAAGCCTTTTCCGCATTGTGACAGTGCACTGAATAGAAAACTCGAAGCTCTAAATTGGTAGATTGTGTGCTCTGCCCTTTAAGTCAATGAGTACCAGCCAGAGCATGCTGGTGCAAACACTTGCCTGCTTTTGCATTCAGTGAAAAAGAACTACTTATCTTAAGCGATGTTCTGTGTGCCAGAACACCATGTTTGTGATTTATTCTCTTTGCCACCTCGTGCTCTCCGCTGTGTAAATAAGCAAAAACAAATGGCTGTCCAACCCACTGCGCTTAGCCAGGGATGCGTGTAACAGATGCCTCTTCGTTTGAGTGACAAAGCCAGCTGCACCTGCATTAGTCATGTCTTTCTTACTCTGTTAACTCTCCTCAGCTGGTCGGCCACGCTTTATTCAGGAGCTTCACAACTTCCTCATATATGACGAAGACAATGGCCACATCTAGGCACACACGGCCAAGCCGAGGAACTGTCCCTTTGTAGAACCTGCAGAACAAAAAATTGGGTTAGAAATGGTGAATGTGTTAAGAGTAGGCTTGTGCTAATAATTATAATACCAATTACAGGTATGCGCCATTTAATGTCAGCGAAATGGACACTGACCGGACATTACCAGTCATATAGTCTTTTTACACTACTGTAATGTGAACATAAAGGGTATTTTCACAAGAAAACTGTGTGCAGACGATACACAAACATCAGAGATGATGCATGAAAACAAAACTGTTATACACATGGTAAGCCTTTTGCAATTTATGGAAAGTCACAATTATAAAAAATAGTGTAATGTACTGAGCAAGGCTTGTAATAGTTGGCGAGGTCACAAAAGAGCCCAGGGTAACTTCTAAGCAACTGAAGGCCTCTCTCACATTGGCTAATGTTAATGTTCATGAGTCCACCATCAGAAAAACACTGAACAACAATGGTGTGCATGGCAGGGTTGCAAGGAGAAAGCCACTGCTCTCCAAAAAGAACATCGCTGCTCGTCTGCAGTTTGCTAAAGATCACGTGGACAAGCTAGAAGCCTATTGAAAGAATGTTTTGTGGACAGATGAGACCAAAATAGAACTTTTTGGTTTAAATGAAAAGCGTTATGTTTGGAGAAAGGAAAACACTGCATTCCAGCATAAGAACCTTATCCCATCTGTGAAACATGGTGGTGGTAGTATCATGGTTTGAGCCTGTTTTGCTGCATCTGGGTCAGGACGGCTTGCTATCATTGATGAAACAATGAATTCTGAATTATATCAGAGAATTCTAAAGGAAAATGTCAGGTCATCTGTACACAAACTGAATCTCAAGAGAAGGTGGGTCATGCAGCAAGAAAATGACCCTAAGCACACAAGTCGTTCTACCAAAGAATGGTTAAAGAAGAATAAAGTTAATGTTTTGGAATGGCCAAGTCAAAGTCCTGACCTGAAGCGAGCAGTTAATGTGAGGAAACCCACCAACATCCCAGAGTTGAAGCTGTTCTGTACTTCTGTACTCGGTTCACATACTTTTGCCACTCACTAATATGTAATATTACATACTTTTCCTCAATAAATAAATGACTAAGTATAATATTTTTGTCTCATTTGTTTAACTGGGTTCTCTTTATCTACTTTTAGAGGTTGTGTGAAAATCTGATAATGTTTTAGGTCATATTTACGCAGAAATAGAGAAAATTCTAAAGAGTTCACAAACTTTCAAGCCACCATGTAGCAAGCCCAGCCCCGGTTTGAACCCACATCCTCAGGAACTGCAGTTTCCAGCAGCTGGGTCTTACTTTTAAAATTTCTCTTAGTCCAAATTAAGGTTAGTTTTGTTTCCAGCAGAAAAACCTTTAAACTATACAGAGCGGACAGCAGCAATGACTGCGGCTGGTTACCGTATTTTCCGGACCATAATGCGCACCGGATTATAAGACGCAATATCAACGATCGACTGCTAACGGGTATATTTTCATACATAAAGCGCACCGGGTTATAAGGCGCATGAAATGAAACAAAACTCTTAAGTTCCGTCAGAAGCTCAGTTTGGTCTTTACCTGGCGCAGGGCGTCTTCTTGCTTCCTCCACTTCCGTATCATTGATTCGTTTATGCGGAATTCTCTGGCAGCTGCTCTATGTCCATGTTGTACTGCGTGACTGATAGCATTGAGTTTGAAATCCGCTTCGAAAATGAATGAATGAATGCACGTACCCTAATGCTGCAGCACATACCGTATTACTCCGCGATGCTGCGCACTACGGTGGCCGTAAGCTTCGTAATTTACCAAGGCCGTGCTAAAATTTTGACAGATTTATGAGCGCCGTGTACCATCTACAATCGGTTCTAGGTCAGAAAGCACAACCAGAATTAATTCATACATTAGACGCACCGCATTTAAAGGCGCACTGTCGATTTTTGAGAAAGTTAAAGGATTTTAAGTGCGCCTTATGGTCTGAAAAATACGGTAATTTGCTATATGAAAAGTCTCCATTCGGCTGCTCCCATTAGGGTCACCACAGCTGATAATACACCTCCATTTCACCCTATCCTCTGCATCTTCCTCTGTCACAGCAACCACCTGCACCTTCCGCCTCATAACATTCAAAAACAACTTTAACCTTATTATTCTCCTCCTGCCTGGGAGCTCCATCCTAAGCATCCTTTTAATATGTAATTTACCCCTCATCACTAACCTGCACATAAAACCATCTCAAATCTCACTTCTTCAACTTGGTCTACCTCCAGCTCCACTTCCTCTCAGTGCCACCACCTCAAAGCTATACAGCATAGCAGGTCTCACTACTATCTTCCAAACTTTCCCTTTCACTCTTGCAGATACCATTTTATTACAAATAACTCCTCTCTACTGCATTCTCCATTACTTTGAACACACGACCTGAAGTAGTTAAACTCACCACCTACTGACTTTAATTCCCCTTCTCTCTAGTGAGTACCTCACCCTGTCCAGGCTCGTCTCAACTTGCTCTCTACACTCAATACAGATCACAATTTAATCTGTGAACATCATTGTCCATGGAGACTCCTGTCTGTCAACCAGCCCGTCACCAATGCAGACAAGAAAAGCTTTTCCCTGATACAATCCTAACTATACCTGAAACCTGTCCATTATTGCTAACGCACACCTCACCGCGGTCACCTTACCTATCTTGTACCATCCTCGCATACTTCTCTGCCACTCCAGACTTTCTCATACAATACCACAACTCTTCTCTCGACACCAAAACGCAAACACAAAACGCAGCTCCTTCTGGCCTTCCATATACTTATCCATCAACATACTCAAGGCATCCGTTGCATCCATAAATGTATACTGTAGCTGATCAACTTTATGCCTTTGTAGTTACTTCAGCACTGCCCATCCTTATGGCATATGACATATGGCATATCAGATACAGTGGTGCCTCAGATCGCAACCACTTCGGAACTCTAGTTCGGTTCTCGACGCATTTTGAGTACAAAAATTTGTCTCGGTTCTCTGTGTGCTTGGTACACACTTGCACTTGCTTAAACTTGTACAAGTCGAGCTGCGCGACTCGCTTCACGATTCACAATTCAGTAAAGAGTAATTCAGTCTCACCATAGCTGTTTCTCAGAGATCTATCGTGTTCTTTATCGTGTTTTATTTATTGTCACATCTACAGTACTGTACTCCTTGTCGACTGTTGCCTGTATTCAAAGTCGCCATAGGTCCTAAAAAGCTTAATATTGACAGCCAGCCAAAAGGGAAACAAGAACACGGGAATCCTCCAGAACACATGCTGCAGTTATCAGTAATGACTTTGGCCAACTGTAGGTTAATGCAAGTGTTTTAAACATTAACTTTCATATCCTAACATGATACAGTACAGGCCACTCTACCAAACACTCATTAAACTCATTGGTTCATGATACATTTAACTTATGATGGATTTGTCGCAATGTATCCCCATCGTAAATCAGGGAGCACCTGTTCAATACAACTCCATTAATGCATATAATGCCCTATACAGTGTGGATTTTCGGGGTGGTCTGGAACTGATTAACATTATTCCTGATGGGAAACATTTGCTCTGTACTCGTCCTTTTCAGCTCTCGACAAGCCCTCTGGAACAAATTACTGGCGAGAACCGAAGTACCACTGTAAATGACTATTCTTACCCTCTACCTACGTCCCCTGCCAACACCTACAGTCCCCAGTCTCTTTCAGGACACAGGACATAATCCACCTATAAGAACAAAGTACACATAGTGCACCTCCTTCATAAATGCATATTCACCACAGCCAGATCCATACCTTTGGCAAAATCACCACCATCTGCCATTTCCTTTTCCTCTCCTTAAAACCATATCTACCCATCACTTCTTCATCACCTCTGTTCCCTTCACTTAACATGCCCACTGAAGTCTGCTCCAATCACCATTCTTTCTTCCCTGGGTACCATCTCCACCACTTCATCAAACTCCCTCCAGAAATGTTCTGTCTCCTCCATCTCACACCCCACTTGCGGAGCATATGCACTGATGACATTCATCGTCACCCCTTCTACTTCCAGCTTCACACTCATCAGTCTATCAGACACTTCACTTCCACCCTCCTACCCTTCCTCCTCTCCCACTGCCTTTGGTAACCCATACCTAAACATATCCAGTATGTAAATCTTATTTATGATCCACATATTTGATTTGGAACATGTTTTAGGCCTTACTGATGCAACCCAGGCTGGCTGGCATTAATCCAAGCTGGCATTTACACTGGCAAGTTCACCCCTAGTAGGGCTGGGTTAGAAAGCGCATATTCCTGAACTTTTTTATTTATTTTTACTGCCATTTCTTTAGCTGCCATTCTTTTCCTTTTGTCTCCGTCGTTGCTCGCTTACTCAGACTAAGCTGATGAAAATTTAAGTCAGTGTTTCCATTGGGGCTGACATTCAACAGTGAGTTACATTTGATTAATCATCCATGTTAGCATCCGCATAAAAAATGATTGCATAATTTAACACTGACATGTAGTTGAGGAGTACAAAAGAGATACATACGCTTGTGGTCCTTCTTTCTTGAGTATCTGGAAAGCGCAGTCTAGAGTGTTCTTATAACGATGAGCTTCAAGGCTCTGCAACAAACAACACGAACTAATAGTTCACATGAACAACGGTAACCACATTATTAAAATAGGAACTGCTGATTTTGCTGGACCTGCATCCTGGTCTTCACCACATCTAAAGGGGTGTTCCCAAACACACTCGCTGCACCTGCAGTTGCACCAAATACTGCTGTGACTAGAGGATGCACCTCACGTGTAGGGTCGTCTCCTGTAAGCAGAGCAACACCGTAACTATTTTCAGTAACTAACAGTAACTATTTTCAGACTAATGTCTACTTTAGAGATGAAAGTCAAGGTCAACATCTTACCTCTGTACCAATTGCGTAGAAGGTTCATGACATAAAACCGTATAGCTTGATTGCTTCCCTGTTTCAGAACTGTCGCAGTCAGTCCTTGATATGTTCCTCGAAGCCCTGCCAATACATAGTTAGTTTTCAAAATGAAAACAACTGTAAAACATCAAGGAAGAAACATCTTCAATCTATACCACAAACCTAGTTTTATATATCCATCTCATTTTAACATTAACAGATAGGTTTAATCTGCATTATGAAAGCTGATGGAAATTATTTAAATGAAATCTGACTTTATCCTTGGGCATTCCGGCTTCAGTTGCAAATAAATAGTGCATATATACTCCATGGTTATGGGTTACACAGTGGGGCGAAAAAGTAATTAGTCGGCCACTGATTGTGCAAGTTCTCCTACTTAGAAAGATGAGAGAGGTCTGTAATTTTCATCGTAGGTCAACACTTCAACTATGAGAAACAAAATGAGAAAAAAAAATCCAAGAAATTACACTGTAGGATTTTTAAAGAATTTAATTGTAAATCATGGTGGAAAATAAGTATTTGGTCACCCACAAACAAGCAAGATTTCTGGCTCTCACAGACCTGTAACTTCTTTAAGAAGCTCTTCTGTGATCCACTCGTTACCTGTATTAATGGCACCTGTTGGACCTCGTTATCTGTATAAAAGACACCCGTCTACAGCCTCAAACAGTCAGACTCCAAACTCAACCATGGCCAAGACCAAAGAGCTGTCGAAGGACACCAGGAAGAAAATCGTAGACCTGGGAAGAGTGAATCTACAATAGGCAAGCAGATTGGTGTGAATAAATCAACTATGGGAGAAATTTTAAGGAAATGGAAGACATACAAGACCACTGATAATCTCCCTCGATCTGGGGCCCCACGCCATCCCCGTGGGGTCAAAATGATCATGAGAACAGTGAGCAAAAATCCCAGAACTACATGGAGGGACCTGCAGAGAGCTGGGACCAAAGTAACAAAGGCTACCATCAGTAACACACTATGCCGAGAGGGACTCAGATCCTGCAGTGTCAGGTGTGCCCCCCTCCTTAAGCCAGTACATGTCCAGGCCCGTCTGAAGTTTGCCAGAGAGCATATGGATGATCCAGAAAAGGATTGGGAGAATATCATGTGGTCAGAAGAAACTATAATAGAACTTTTTGGTAAAAACTCAACTCGTCGTGTTTGGAGGTAGAAGAATGCTGAGATGCATCCCAAGAACACCATACCTACTGTGAAGCATGGGGGTGGAAACATCATGCTTTGGGGCTGTTTTTCTGCAAAGGGGACAGAACGACTGATCCGTGTTAAGGGAAGAATGAATGGGGCCGTGTATCGTGAGATTTTAAGCAAAAACCTCCTTCGATCAGTGAGATGGAACGTGGCTGGGTCTTCCAGCATGACACTGATCCCAAACACACCGCTCGGAAAACGAAGGAATGGCTCTGTAAAAAGCATTTCAAGGTTCTGGAGTGGCCTAGCCAGTCTCCAGACCTCAACCCCATAGAAAATTTGTGGAAGGAGTTGAAAGTCTGTGTTGCCCAGCAATAGCCCCAAAACATTGCCAACAAAGGTTATGTTACAAAGTATTGAGCTGAACTAAATTTATTGACCAAATACTTATTGTCCACCATGATTTACAATTAAATTCTTTAAAAATCCTACAATGTGATTTCCTGGATTTTTATTCTCATTTTGTCTCTCATAGTTGAAGTGTACCTATGATGAAAATTACAGACCTCTCTCATCTTTCCAAGTAGGAGAACTTGCACAATCCTTTTTTGCCCCACTGTATGTAATAAATGTAAGTTACACTGTGGCATTGCACTGTAGACTCCCATGGTCTTATGCTTGCATTTTATATTGTATATTGTAAATAGAAACAGTAGTCTACATCTTGTTTATAAAGGTTTTGAAGAAACCAGGGTGATGAGATGATTAAAATGAGTGTTAATCACATGATTATCACATTAATCACAACTAATCATATTTTATTTGATTAATACACTATATAGACAAAAATATTGTGCCACACGTCTTAATTTAATTCAATGGGTTTCATTCAGTCCAATTGGCACAGATCTATAAACTCAAGCACCTAGCCATGCAGTCAGCATTTACATTAGTGAAAGAACAGGTCGCCAATGTTACAACAAGACGGTTTGTGAAATGTCTTCCATCCTAGATGTTCCATGACCATCTGTGAGTGGTATTATTGAAAAGTGGAAGCATTGAGGAACCACAGCAACTCAGCCGAGTGCTGAGGCACATGGTGAACTTGTTCACAGACTAAATAATGATTCAGTAACTGCTGAGTTCGAGACATCCTCTTACATTCGTGTCAGCATAAAAACTTCTTCAGGAGTTCCATGGTATGGGTTTCTACAGCCAAAAAGCTGCATGCAAGCCCAACAATCACCAAGCACAAGTCTGATGGACGAAGCCTGGGTTTGGCAAATGCCAGGAGAATATTATCTGCCTGAGTGCACTGTGTCAACTTCAACGTTTGGTGGAGGAAGGATTATGTAGGATCATGTGGTCAGATGAAACCAAAAGAGAACCTTTTGGTAAGGTTTGGGGCTGTTTCTGCAAAGGAGTCAGGACGACTGATCAGTGTTAAGGGAAGAATGAACGGGGCCATGTATCGTGAGATTTTAGGCCAAAACCTACTTCCGTCAGTGAGAGCATTGACGATGGAACGTGGCTGGGTCTTCCAGTATGACAATGATCCCCAAACACACCGCTCGGGCAACGAAGGAGTGGCTCCTTAAAAAGCATTTTATGGTCCTGGAGTGGCCTAGCCAGTCTCCAGACCTCAACCCAATAGAAAATGTGTAAAGGGAGTTGAAAGTCCGTGTTGCCCAGCAATAGCCCCAAAACATGACTGCTCCAGAGGAGATCTGCATGGAGGAATGGGCCAAAATACCAGATACAGTGTGTGCCAACCTGGTGAAGACTTGCAGACTTGCATTTTGTCTCTCATAGTTGAAGTGTACCTATGGTGAAAATTACAGACCTCTCTCATCTTTCTAAGTAGGAGAACTTGCAGTGGCTGACAATCATTTTTTTGCCCAATTGTAGGTCACGTTAAGACGCAACGTTGTCCTCCATGCTTTGAATTTCATTTTTCCTTGAATGAACCTGAAGTAACTTGAACTAATCTAACTTACCCTAAGAACAGGTTTTGTAATTCCATCCATGTATAGCTCATTAGCTCACCAAACCTGCTTCAACATATTACTATTACAATTAAGGGGGAAAGCAATAAGCTGGTTACATAAATGTAATATTCTGAAATGACACTTTACCCTGATCACGGATGATTTCACGCACGCCATGGAAGAAGCCTCTGTACCGTGGTCGAAGAGAGCACTGGTCGTGAATTAACTTCACCTAGGACAGGATCAGTTAAGGCAAAGTACTTGATGTTTCCTATAATGTCATTCTTAAAGTGACGCAAGTAGACGACTATTCGATAGTCATTACCACAAGGAAAAAACATTTTTGACTCTAAAAATGCGTGTGTTAATGCATCCATGACACATTTATATCTGATTGGATCTGATTGCTCATTATTGCTCATAAGTAGATGCATTCATCACATCTGACTATCAAAAAACATAGCACACATCATCCATATTTCCTTTCCAGACAAGCAATAATGGAACTTTTCACAGTTCTTTTCACAAGTCAATGGGAATGGAAGTGAAAGGGAAGTCAGGATCACTTCCGAATGGAAAAGAGTCTGTATTTTACCATTATGTTTTTCATTATGTTGTGACAAAGTTAACTTGATTGACAACATACAAGTCATACTTTGGGGGAAAACACATTTAGAAAGGAATATAATACTGTACTTCGAACCAAATCCTTGCAAACAGACTGGAAATGTACCTACCTTTAGAGTCTCCATAGGACAGACCACTAGCACTGCTTCAGCAATGCCTGCTGCCAGGCCACACAGCAAGCTGCGAGAGTTATCAAGGCGACCGTTATCATCTCGCATGGGGTTGCTCAGGACCTCAAACGTGCCAAACCTGCCATCAGAATGACCAAATGAAACAAACGGCACTGGATTGAAGACGTACATTAGGGAGCTTTTTCCCACTGCTTCTCTTACCGAACTGCAGACTTGGGGATGGAGCCATAAAGTAATGAGCTGAGGCCTCTGTACAGCCCCCTCAGGCCATGATCTTGTACAGTCAGCTTCACACAGTCCCCTAAAGCATACAATTTCATTTTAAACATCAGAGTATATGCAGCAAGGCAGCTGGATTTCAATCTAGACAAATACCCTCATACCACCACTCTGCTGTTTGCCATTCAAGTTAAAGTTGCACTTATTTTTAGTGGTGCGTGAAAGTTTGTGAACCCTTTAAAATGTTCTACATTTATGCATACAAATTACTTGTTCATTTATTTATTGAGGAAAATTATCCAATATTACATATTAGTGAGTAATCGTGCAGCAATAACTGCAACTAAACGTTTCCTATAACTGTTGATCAGTCCTGCACACCGGCTTGGAGGAATTTTAGCCCATTCCTCCGTACAGAACTATTTAAAAATTTTAGATTTATTTCCTGCACACCGGCTTGGAGGAATTTTAGCCCATTCCTCCGTACAGAACAGCTTCAGCTCTGGGATGTTGGTGGGTTTCCTCACATTAGCTGCTCACTTCAGGTCCTTCCACAACATTTTGATTGGATTAAGGTCAGGACTTTGACTTGGCCATTCCAAAACATGAACTTTATTCTTCTTTAACCATTCTTTGGTAGAATGACTTGTGTGCTTAGGCTTGTTGTCTTGCTGCATGACCCACCTTCTCTTGAGATTCAGTTCATGGACAGATGTCCTGACATTTTCCTTTAGAATTCTCTGATATAATTCAGAATTCATTGTTCCATCAATGATGGCAAGCCGTCCTGGTCCAGATGCAGCAAAACAGGCCCAAAGCATGATACTACCACCACCAAGTTTCACAGATGGGATAAGGTTCTTAAGCTGGAATGCAGTGTTTTCCTTTCTCCAAACAGAACGCTTTTCTTTTAAACCAAGAAGTTCTATTTTATCTCATTCGTCCACAAAACATTCTTCCAGTAGCCTTCTGGCTTGTCCACATGATCTTTAGCAAACTGCAGATGTTCTTTAGCAGCAATGTTCTTTTTGGAGCATGCAACCCTCCCATGCACACCATTGTTGTTCAGTGTTCTTCTGATGGTGGACTCATGAACATTAACATTGGCTAGAGAGGCCTTCAGTTGCTTCAGTTACACTGGGGTCCTTTGTGACCTCGCCAACTATTACACGTCTTGCTCTTGGAGTGATCTTTGTTGGTCGACCACTCCTGTGGAGGGTAACAATGGTCTTGAATTTCCTCCATTTGTACACAATCTGTCCGACTGTGGATTGGCGGTGTCCAAACTTTAGAAATGGTTTTGTAACATTTTCCAGCCTGATAAGCATTAACAACTCTTTTTCTGAGGTCCTCACAAATCTCCTTTGTTCGTGCCATGATACACTTCCACAAACGCGTTGTGAAGAGCAGACTTTGATAGATCCCTGTTCTTTAAATAAAACATGGTGCCCACTCACACCTGATTGTCATCCTATTGATTGAATACTTTTGCCAATCACTAATATGTAATATTGGATCATTTTCCTCAGTAAATAAGTGACAAAGTATAATATTTCCGTGTTATGTATTTAACTGGATTGTCTTTTTGTACTTTTAGGACTTGTTTGAAAATCTGATGATATTTTAGGTCATATTTATACAGAAATATAGAAAATTCTAAAGGGTTCACAAACTTTCAAGCACCACTGTATAAAGAGGTATTAACAACAGACACTGCAAAGCTATAAATGGACCAGGATCCTCCTACCTGAAGGCACTAATCAAACCCCACTCTGCTCCTCCTACCCTTCAACGTTTTGACTGGAGCCACCCCTTAAGAAGACATGCATCAAAACAGTTTCTGTACTGACAACCAAGTAGTGGAAAGATTTGTCCTGGCTGTCCTCGGCATGTCAACAGAATGCCCACCTCTTCGCCCAGCACTTAAGCAAGCACTAACATTGCACTCACTTATTTAATAATCACTTACCAAAAAACAAAAATGCTCCATTGTTATTGGTGCTGAGTTTCATTGCCTCCTGCATGTTGGTATTTCACATACACCGACTTTAAGAGAGTTTCAGTTAGACAGTGTTCTTTTGCCAACAACGTTTTTACGCTAGCATGAGGTTATGTGATGACTATACAAAGCATTTCTGTAAATCATTCTGGATAGAGCGGTCTGCTAAATGCTCTGAAAGATACGTTTACACATTCAGTCGTGGGTCCACCAATTCCTGAGCTCCTACAGGAGTGGGATGCTACAACAGGCAGTTCTTCTCACCTATCCCTCGATACCGAGGCGGATTGGTCCGTTCATCCAACTGCAGCTGGGTTTTCACATATTCTGTCGGGAAAGTGATGCAAATCTCAATGCCTCCAGCGATACCACCTGTGTACAGACAAAAGATCAGGATTAAAGGCATAGTCTTTGGTGCTTTGGTACAAGCTAGAGGCCATGAAACGCAAACTACAGACTTTCATTCCCTCCCATCAAATACAACTACACTAGTGTGGACAAATTACAATGTACGATCTGAGTCATATTAATACATCACATTGATAATGCAGCAGACAAATGGAGTCAAAACACTGTACTGTGACATCTACAGGAGCGAGTTTACACCGCATTTGAAATGTGTTTTTTCTTCTTTAAAAAATATATATATTTTTTAAGCTAAAAATCGATGTAGTATATTGCAAAAACAAATATTGTGATAAATTGCTGTATCGATTTTCAGCACAGAATTAGTTTGGGATGGGTTTTTTTGTGTCTTCCGATTTCAAGAGTCTAGGCTAGTCACAAAGACTACTTTTCCTGAACGTAGACAGTATTTTAATATCAGAAACCAAATGTGAGAACGTTTCTGTATAAATACATTTAATGCAAGAAGGGGTTTTCCAAATTAAGAAGCAACTTTATTTAGAGACCTTCATGTTTTGATTGGTTAGACGCTGATCATTTCTCCCATTTACACAGCCTGAAGCACTGTTTGGTCCTTAACAACAAACCCACTGACAGGACCTTTAACAAAGAGTGCAGATAAGGACTGGATACACTAGTATGCCCAAACATGTAACATGGACTTTTACAGGGACACTCTTGGTCTATGTCACATGCCAGACCCATCAACAGTGCCTCCCCACCAACTTACAAAGACCAGTCAGGGGCCTCTGGTGAGGCACAATCCTCTAACTCACACTCTCACTCATTCAGGCGCCATGGGTCCCTCTGCCCGTTTCCTGTGCTATCAGGAGGCAGGTTCTTTCAGTCCATCCCAGCTGCTATCCTCAAACTAGACCCTACTCGACCGCCTCAGGCACCAGACCCTCCTGGTCTATTATGTGTGTCAGTCATGGGGAATACAACTTCATAACGACAGCTGTCACCTCACCAGAGGCGGTAGAAAAATCAGAGTGGCTCAGTTGGTAGAGCACTGGGTCTTGATGTAGAGCCTCTCTATTTTGTAACCCGCCTCTGGGGTGTGGGCTGTCAATCATGGAATTGCCTTATTATATACCATATTGGCAATGTAATATGGGATACTGTAGTGTACCAGTACTGACGAAACAGCTAAGATACTGGAGTGTTTGGCCATACATTGAAACTATGAGTAGCTGATAAACAAGAGCATTTAATTCATGGTGGCTGTGTTGCAAAGACACAGTTCTTCCTACTCAACTTGTGCTTCAGGTTTCGGCAACAAACTGCAACTAATCCACAAATGTCCCATGATCTATGCATGGTACTCAAGCTGCAGAGCACTGCTACAACAGGCATAATGCCCCTATTCATTAACAGCTGCACCTCGTCATCGTCGTCATCATCATCATCACCTCAGTTCTTCTAAGGAACACAACAGTAGTCAGACGTTGCTCAGCATTCAGTCTGCCCACACTGATGCCACACGTGTTTAATAAACCTCTCTGCACCAGAGGCTACAAAATCAAAATCACACTTTAACCATGATAACTATTAATAACTACAATACACTAACCATACTTATCCGAATGTTGCTTGGTTAACGTTTAAACATCTAAAAAGGTAAACATTCTGCAGGTTTGTAAATTCTCGAACCTCTGTGCAAGCACCATACTAATACATTAGTGGGCAATATCACTTGTTGAGCTTTTCCCTACGAGTACATGCACGCTTGTGGACAGCCAAACAAATTACATCCAAAACACGTTTGTTGTTACAACAGCCTTTGTTCTTCTAAGAAGGCACTCCAACAGACTTTGGAACATGACTGTGATGTCAGCTTCTGATGTTAGACAATAAGCCCTGGCTCACTTTTGCATTCCAGTGCATTTTAAAGGCGTCAGTTAAGGACAAGGTTCTGTGCAGGCCAGCCAAGTTCTCAATCAAAGTTAGTAAACCAATTCTGTATGGATTTTGTTTAAGGACAGCAGGGCAGAAAACTGATTAACTGACTTGCTGGAAGCAGAAACTTATAAAGGTGTCATTTTTGAGTCACTGGGCTATTCAGCACAACCCATTCTACTGCCAGTTTGTCTGTGTAGAATCCAGAAATGCTTTATATTATGAATGCGTGACAAGTGAGTGTTACCTGAAACAGCAGAGCTCAATAATTAGAAGAGGTGTTCCAGAAAATTGTCTACATAATGCATTAGTGACAGCTGCTGAATTAATTCGTTCGAGATTCAGACACTCTCCAAAGTTTTAAGTTTAGGCTAAAGACATACCTATTTACACAGGCTTTTGACTAGATTTAGACTGGGATGCATGGCTTGGGTCACTGGGGCCGGAGTCTGGAGTCATGTCTGGCCTGCCTGCCTTGTCCGCTAGCCGGGAGTGTCGAGTGGGGGCGGTCTGGCTGAACTGGGGCTTCAGTCCTCGTGATCTTGACTCATGCATCCTTGCCTTAGAATAAGGGCAGAGCTGGGGGTTCATAGTCAAAGAGTCTTATGGTGATCAGAGACGTGGGGTTGCCAATGTCCTCATGTGATCCCTCTTGCTGTGTTTTCCTACCAGTTCTCCCTCCTCTTTCTAAGCTATGCTGCTATAAGCTAATGCTGCCGGGGTCTCATGTTACACTTGGCATCAGTGATTGACATGGCAATCAGTGATTGTTAATAATAGACACTGTTGCTCGTCAATAACTAATTACATTTTTTCTGTTTTCTCTCCGAGCTGTGTTCCGGCAGTTCCAGCCCCACCACATTGATGTTCATCTGCTGGAGCTCCACTCAAGCTGCTTCCCATCAT
This sequence comes from Ancistrus triradiatus, assembly GCA_025084515.1. Taxonomy (NCBI): domain Eukaryota; kingdom Metazoa; phylum Chordata; class Actinopteri; order Siluriformes; family Loricariidae; genus Ancistrus; species Ancistrus triradiatus. The sequence goes on along the minus strand of JAJAGP010000069.1, from coordinate 359,921 downwards.
CAGCTCCAGCCCCATCATACCCGGGTCACTTAATTTAAGGGGTCAATGTGCATACTTCACATTTTATTCGAACTTTGACTTGACTCCATGACTTCAGTTTTTGCTCTTAGATTTAATCATCTACAACCGCCCAAGGAGGTTGGGTCCCTTTTTGAGTCTTGGTCCTCCCCCTAAGGTTTCTTCCTATAAATAACACTCAGGGAGTTTTTTTTCCTTGCCACTGTCGCCCTAGGCTTGCTCAATTTGGGATTGGACGTAGTTATTAGGAGATAATCTAAACTTGTAAAGTTGCTTTGAGACAATGCTCCATTGTAAAAAGCGCTATATAAATAAATCTGACTTGACTTGACTTAAAAAAAACATAACCAAATGTTATTTAAAAAGTGCTCTGAGTGAAGCTTTAGAGTAGCCAGAAAAAAAGTGTTAAAATGAGTATACAAACATCTTAAGAGCCAGGTAATTACTTGGCTGATTATTTAATAAAATGAAACGTAAATGTAGCCTTATTTTAATTATAACCTGCCTTACTTATGTGCCCACTGGTTAAACACGTAAGGTTTGTTTATCTTCAAAACCCTGTATATAGTGATATATCGTGGGCTAACGTTAGATGCTAGTTAATGCTAGCTAAGGACACTGCAGGGTGAGCTGATAAGCTATTTCATGAGTCGGATTATTATGCGGTGATATTGCCAGTAGTTAAGAGTATGGACATGTTTACAAGGCAGACTATAAAAAGTTTTCCTCTTGCTTAATATGAGTAGAGACATCTGACCCCCGTGTTCTATCACGATCAGGGGAAAGCCAGCTGCAGTCTGGCTACCAAAACAACCGCCAATCTAACTTCCAAGCATTTAAACGTATACCTGCAAGAATGGCCTTCCCCGGGTGAGTGATCTTCCTCCCTCCCGTCGCTGCAGCTGCTAATCGCCTTTTTTCTGCACAAATATTATGAAAATCGAGCGCCGTAACACCCAAACATGAACATGACGAAATGGAGATCAGAGCTGCGGGATGCTGCTGAGAATTGCACCCGTTTCTCCAAACCGCATCTTTACCCGCTGCTTCCGAAAGGCAGAGGTGATCATACAGAGACGACATATTTCTGACAGCAAACAAACAAAATCACAGAGCTTGTGCACAATGTGCACGCCGGCCAATGACACACTAGCAACGCGGCCACCGACGAGCCTCTCCGTGTCCTGCAGCATGGCTACTTATGAATAATGCAATGTATCTCACACAATCAGATCATCCATTGGTTAATCTGCGTAATGTATTCAAATATTCCCCTACTTAATAATAAGGATACCTATTTAATATGAATTGCTGGTGCATGGCAGAAATAAGTAATAGCATAGTCTGATAGTTACTCCATTACCTTTATTTGGGGGGGAAAAAACCTTTTAGAATAAATTTATATTTGGCATACTTACTGTTACTATACGTTCTGTAAAACTGCACGTTATTTGACTTAAACTCCCACAAAAAAGTTTAATACAGGTGTTTATTCTCAGTTAAGTCCTTTATTATAGATATGTACTGTGATCTCTGTCAACGGCTTCAACATCGTTTGAACATGTAGAGCGCATGCGCCGTGCACAGTAGCTCAGCAATTAAACTAACACTAACGTGAATGTAACAGCAAGTTTCATAACTAACTATAAAAATCTAAGAAGTTGGTTATGTGGATGAAACGTTAAGGATTGAAAAGCTAACTGCAAAAATAGGTAAGTGCGAGGGTTTGGTACATAATTTAATGATGCTCATAAAAATGCATTTGTGGTGTGATAATAAGTCAATAAAACATTTTTGGTTCCAAAAATATTACTCCTTATTTAATTCACTTGTTAGCACAGTTTTTTGCTTAATCTAGTTCAGAGTTCAAGCTCCACACAATCATTGACTGGGATAGGACTTGGATCCTGGTCTCTGGAGGTGTGAGGTGACAGAGCTAAATAATGCACCATCATGCCACTCTTTTATTTAATTTTTTAATATTATTCAGTTATTTTGGGGATACGTGGCTGGTGCAGTGGCAATTCACTTGCCCACCAGAGCAGTGAACCCAGATGGGTCTGGCATCATGCAGGCACAATTTTCCACTTCTGAGGGATGTTAGGGGGACCCATCTCCAGCACTGCAGCAGCAATCCCTATCTTCAATGTACTAGCACCACACTCAGTTAGATGCTCTCCTGTGCCCTGTGAGTTCTGGTATAGGTGCCAAACAACTACGTAACTCCGTCTTCCGCCTGACCAGGATAAGTTGAGGCAAAAGTAACAATCATTTTGTCAAATTATGACAAACATAATGATCATATTTCAAGCGCAAGTAATATGAGTCAGTAAATGACAAGGGCTTGCTGGATATGCAGTTTATTTTGAAATGCATTCGGGCTCATGGATGTTGGCCATTCTCTTCCTTGACCCACTGAGTCACATGATGGGATAAACAATAGCAGAGCACTTCACCTCGGTCTCGATGAGGCAGCTGTAATTGAGGAGCACTTCCTTCAACTTCTTTTCTTCTACATATTTGAGAGCCTCAGAGGTGTAGATCCTCATCTGGATTATAAATACAAAATCTTTATTTCTAATGCTTTCAGAATGCTTTCAGATCATATCTTAAATCATCATTGAGGATGCATAATGCTTTAATCTCCTTTGCATGTGCGCTTTAATGCAGTTACCATTTTCTGTGATGTATTATTTGTATTTAACTCACATTAACAGTCTGCAGTGCACACTTCTTCTCCAGGCAGCTGTAGAGCAGCTGGTCCACACAGGTGATGTCAAGGAAAGCCCAGGCCTTCAGGTAGACCAGGTGTTCACACATCAGCACCAGCTGACACAGTTCATCATCCAGAGATTCATGATAGTTGTTCAGGTCCAGGGTTAACATCTACTCCAGATATGTTTATTATTAGAGGTTTTAGTTATACTGAGTATAAAATTATACAAGCATGATCTTCAGTATTTAGTCATTAACTAATTTTGCCTACCATTTATTTCCCCAAATAATCATGAATAAGTGCCATCCTAAATAAGTGTCAAAAAATGAATTCTAACATCTTTTGTTCAATGTGATTTTGCATTCAAATCTATGATTATGTTTCACTCTTCACCCCATCTATGTCACAAATGTGCTGATGACAAATCACACTTGGTTTGTGCACGGAATATTGTATGACTGATTGTGTCATCCTTCCCACCTGCAGCTGACTTCTGTATGACGGCAAGAAGACACTCAAAATAGGTTTGGCACTCCATTCCTCCTCTGATAAGTAGCAGCTGTTCATACTGAAGGTTTTGACAGGAACTTCTGGCAGCAGGATGCGAGCTAGCCGGTCTGTATCGACAATGCTCTCAACATGTATGTGAACCGCCAGTTCAGGACAATTCTGAGCCAGCCTTGCCCATGTCGAGCCTCGCACCACCTGAGCTTGGGGTTCGAACAGGTGGCAGTGCAGAAAGAGTGAGCGAAGTGTTCCCTGACTGCCTCTCCACGTTCTGCTTTTTTTCTTTGCCCAAGCTGCAGCACCACATGCCGAAGCTAGAGCTTCCAGCATCTCATTGCTTACACACCTGTAGTTGAGCCTCAAGCACTCCAAGCCCCAGAAACGCTGCAGGATCCGAGGTAAGCACTGACTTTCGTACACAGCAATCGAGCTTGAGAAGAAATCCAGTACATCAAGCGACAGTATCCCAAGATGGCCACTGTAATGCTGCTGCTCATGGATTGCAGACACCAATTCCAGGATTTCCATCCCCTGGTGGAGTGTCAGACAAGTACCTCGAAGACACAGGTGTCTCAAATGGTAAGCGTTCCAACGCAGGAAGACTTTCAGCCTACGAAGCATGCTGGTTTGAATGCTTCGAGCCCTGGTATTTTGTCTCGGCTCAGTGTGCCTGAGGGTAAAGGAATGCAAACGGGCCCTGACTTTGACCAACTCCCCCAGGAGCAAATTGAGAGTGATCTGAATACGCCGAGTAGCCATGCCATTATGTGGCTGGAGAACCCGCACCTCCAGCTCCTCCAGATAGCGACCCAGAGTGCGAGCATAGCTGAGAGCCACCTCCTTCTCAGAGCAATGGGATCTGAATAGGCGTCCACTGAATTGGAAGATTCGTGAGCGCCACAACCACGGGGAACGCATCACACGGTACCAGTTTTGACAAACCAGAGATGCCTGGTACCGCTCCTGGTCTGACAGCCACGCGAATACCTGCCTCAGGCACAAGTCAGGGAGGCAGGTCCAGCTCCATGACTGCACTTGTGATCCAGCCTGTTCTGGTTCTTTTCCTTCATATGTTGTCTCTTTCATCTTGTTCTTTAATTCTTTGTCCTTCAAACCCACCTCATCAGTATCAGCTTGCCAATCAGTTCCACTGATTAGGAGCTCTTCAGAGACACCCACCACACTTGGGCCCGGGTTCTCCATTTACTCAGGTTCACACATAGGCTTGCGTGGTAGTCATTGATTGTAACACACCTTATAATTAGGTCTTGATTTGAATTCGTGGATGGTGCATGATCTGAATTTAGGCTCCTTGTGCTGAAGCTGTACCTGCAGCAGTGCACAACTTAAGAGACAAGTGGTGCTGTTACCAGCCCTGCCAATTATTACATCACAATTGTGATTATGACCTCATATACGGCTTTGAACAGGAATAACAGTACTTAACCATGTATTATGTAAGAAGAGTTTATTGATGCTGCAAAAATAAACAGCACAATTGGTCAGTACCCTTGAATTGTACGACATTGTAGGCAGTAGTAATATATTAAAGACTTCAAATGTTTTTCAAATTCTGTTCTCCAAAAGAATTTTACATACAAAATGAATACAAACTGTTTCATAGATGAGTGAAACGTAAGGACAATATAACCTATGCAGGCACAAGTCAAGTAGCTTTCAAGCATGTTTCGTTTATATACCAAAATATACTGTAAAGGGCAGCAAATGGTAACACTAAAACAAAACACTATTTGGTGGTAGTGCCCTCTGTCTTCAGAGCTGCATTATCTTTCCTTGGTTACAATAGTTAGTGCTGTCACCTCACAGCTTCGGAGAGGTTGGTTGGTTCCTGCATTCAGAACCGTATCACTCATTATGCCCTGATTCCCCACAACCCTGAAATGGTTTAAATGTGTATTGGCTATGGAAGTGAATTAATGATGAATGAGTTATATATGCAGGATGGCACGGTGGGACAGTGGGTAATGCTGTCACCTCATAGCCCCAAAAACCTGGGTTCGAAACCTGGCCCGGCTACAGCTTGTGTGGAGCTTGCATGTTCTCTCCATGTCTGTGGGTTTCCTCCAAGCAAGCCAGTTTCTTCCAAACACGTGTTAGGTCAACATTTACATTTAAGTGTGACTTACAACTGATAGAGTCTTACAATCCAAGAAATTGTGGGTTATGGGTCTTGTTCAAGGTTCCAACTGTGGCAGCATGGCAGAGGTCAGATTTCAACCCTGGACCTTCTGTCCAGTACCAGTCCAGTACCTTAACCACTAGGCAACCACAGTCCATTGAAGAACTGATGATTCTAAAGTGTCCCAGTGTGTGTGTGTGTGTGTGTGTGTGTGTGGGTTGGGGGGGGCGGGGCGGGCTCTGCGCTGCCACTTATGGTCCAGTCTCTATGACCACAAAATGGATTAGGCAGATATAGAAAATGATTGACTAAAGTGATGAGCTAGATATGCCAAACAAATTAATTGCTTATTACTTATTGCTGCTGATCTCTACATTTGATATTTTATTTCACAGCTCCTTTCTGGGACCTTCAAATGACACATCTTTTTCCTGTGAATGAAAGTGTATAAAAGGAAAATAAAAACCGCCATAGATTAGAACAACCAATTAAATGATGAAAGCATGATAGACGTGAATAGAAAATAAATTGAGGTTTGTTCCCCTTTCACTATAAGTCTAATCAGTGCAGTTATCCTTCAGTGTTAATAAATGTGAATTAGAGGGAGTTTGTGTAAAGTATTAAATGTATGTGTTTACCTCTTGCCAGCGTTGTGTATCAAGTCAAAGTCCCAGAAGGAAGTGTGGGCAACTTTTAACAGATTCCTTCCCTTCATCATCACTCAGCCAGACTCAACCTGTGTCGATTTCGCAGGTCCTCTCTATATCTGTGCGTTTACCCACATTCCACATACAATAGTTTAATTGTTCGTTATAAATTGCACCAGTGTGCATGTGTTTGATTTGTATCATTGTAAACTTGCTCATGAGGGGACATTGATACTGATGTGATGTTAAATAAATAAATAAACTAACAAACAACCAATCTGTTAATCATCCCCCAACATCTCTCACCATTTATCTGTACCACAGAGGTAAAGGTGTGGAACACTTGGAGTATGCCACTCCAAAGTGAGGCCTAGAGTACAGCTGGAAGTTTAAATCTCCAGACTCATTCTGAAGCTTCAGCTGCAACAGAACAGTAAGAAAACACCACCATCTAGGGGGTACAAGCAGCAGAAATAAAAAGCACTAGCTCATTCAGATATATAATTTACAGCTCACTGAAATGGTGGAAACAGGATAAAGAACAAGGGCATTTCTAGACTACTCGACCCTCCGATACAGAAGTTTTGGTAGGACACCCAAACCCTGAATAACAAAGTAGACAAACAGAAGAAAAACAAATCATTTTCCAATGTACCTAATTCTTTGTTGCTTAATAAACTAAATCCCTGTGTTGGTGTTTTATAATATCAATTATATCCTTTCCATTCCTGCAGACTGTTTCTTTGGCTCTAACTGATCCTGGTTTCCAAATGCCTGCTATTCCAGGTAGTTCTTGTTCCACAGATTTTTCTCCAGGTGGTTGTTGTTCTAGAGATGGCTCTCCAGGTGCTTACCATTCTAGAGACTGTTCTACAGGCCCTTGCAGTACCATAAACTGTCCTTCACATAGTTTCTGTGCCAGAGACTGTTCTCCAGGTGCTTGCAGATCTGTAGACGGTTCTCTGAGGCTTCCTGTTCAATAGACTGTTTTCCATGTATTTGCTGTTCCAGAGACTGTCCTTCACCTGGTAGCCTATGCCTACGTGCTGTAGACATGGTAACCTAGCAGGTAAGGTACTGGAATATGGACCACAAGGTCCAGGGTTCAAATCCCACCTCTGCCCAGCTCCCACTGTTGGGTCCTTGAGCAAGGCCCTTAACCCACAATTGCTTGGATTGTAAGACTGTATCAATTGTAAGTCGCTCTGGTTAAGGGCGTCTGCTGTAAATGCTTTAAATGTAAATGCTGTGCCAGCAACTGTTCTCCAGGTGCTTGGTGGTCCAGAGGCTGTTCTCCAGGTACTATAGACTTTTTGTCCAAGTGCTTGCCATTACAGAGAGTGTTCTCCAGGTTTTTGATGTTCTTGAAACTGTTCTCCAGCTTTTTGATCTTCTAGAAACTGTTCATCAGGTGCGTGCCATTCCACTGACTGTTCTCCACATACTTGCTGTTCAAGAGTCTGTTCATCAGGTGCATGCCATTCCGGAGACTGTTCTCCAGGTACTTGCTGTTCCAGAGAAGGTCTTCCAGATACCTGCTGTTCCTGAGACTGTTCTCCACATGCCTGTTGCTTCTGAGACTGGGGGAAAATACAAAACAGGAGAAAGTGGCATAGGTAAGCCTGTACTTACATTACAGTTATGGTGTGATCATGCTGCAACACTTTCAGTCTTTAAAAAACAAATCTGATTCTGACCATATTCTGGTCATCCTGTTATATGGGATTTTCCTCAATGTTCTAGGGAGTGATAGACTGTCTATCCGTTTCTTACTTTGCAGTTTGGAGAGAACGCAGAAAAATGTTGGACACTATAATGTATCATCATGCTCAAATTTGTTTGAGGTTTAAAATACATTCTGTTGACATTTAAATTAGGTTTCAATATTGCAATAAAGCTTACGATGGTAGGTGTCACAGGAACATCTGCCAAGAGGCTCTCAGTGGATCCAACTGTGAGTAATGCTCAAATATACTGACCTAACATGAGCCAAGACTTGTACATGCCCTTTCCCTTGACCAACACACCAGTCATTAACACCTGGCTGCTCACCCCATGCACACCTTCTGTCCTGCCACCATTCTGCCAATGGCTACATCTGTGTCGGAGTGCTGCTGTTGATTTTTCCAGCTTCTCCCTTGGCATGAAATGAAAACTCAGGCTGTTAATAATAAATGGCACATAATAGCACACGAGCAATATTTCTGGAAAGCGTAAGCGAAGGCCAGCTCAACAATTGCCATAATCAGTAGTGTGGGTCTTCCTGTTAAGAAACAGACCTTAGGGAGGCTAATTGGTTTATTTACTGAATTAGCATCCGCATAAGCTTGACAATAAATAATGCACTGGAAACTGTTCCTCTGTAATGACTTATCGTATGCTTACAAATTGCTTATTAACCTTTCTCAGCATGTTCATCAATTGTGAAATACATGCCCTGAAGGAAGTTTGAGCGTATCGTGGGACGGCATATATATGTACACCTGACTGTATTTTCCTCCTTTCTTCTCTCTCTCTTGTCCTCTGTACATGTGTGTACATGCTTGTGTGTTTTATACCGTGGAAATGGTGCAGTGGAGGCCGAGAGTGAATGTAAGTGCTTATGACTGTGCAGTGAGCTCATTAATGTGGAGGTGGCCCACCACTTTATGGAGCTGTTGGATGCGCATTTACACAGGGTGAGTCACTCAGAGCTTCACCCCCATTCTCTCTTTTACTGCCTCCCTTTTCTCGCTCACTTCATCAATTTCTCACCCTCTTCACCTTTTCCTCTTGTCCTTTCTGCGCTGCCTCTGGCACAAACAGCATCAATAGGGAACGGTGAATTAGGTGATGATGCTGTAGCTTCGCTCCACTGTGTTCACTCTTAGCATTTTTGCAGGTGTTTTGAAAAAACAGTCATGATAATGACTCTGGTTACGAAGTCAGGTGTTCCAGAGAGAATAGCGTGTATGCGTCCTTTACAACATTTCCTCTTTACACCATTCAGAAACGAGCTTTTAGGAGTCAAATTAATCATGTAACAAGCTGGGGTTGACACTTACTGCAGCTGTTGTTAAATGGTCCATGTCTTTTGTGTATTTACAGAACCATGAAGACAAGACTGGCCTCTAGCAGCATATTTGATGCAGTAAACATTCTTGCCATACTTGACAAGCTTTTGTCAGCGTTTGACACAATATAAACCGGCTGTTGTTTAATGCATTGCATCTTGATACAAGGACAAAAACATGTTGTGCCTAGTGGCACAAACCAATTCCGAATGTCAGTCAAGTTGAAAGCACACGACACGGGCTGATTTGCAAAACAACCTGTTTACCTCAGTAAGGCTGCTCGGAGTCGCTCTGTGGAGACAAGCTGAGAAAAGCAACTCCTGCACAGGCAGGGGAGATGATCATTATACTGTAATTATCATCATGCAGGTTTGGCATATAAAAGAGGATAAAGTGGATAGTAATACAATCCTGTGGAGTTCTAAACAGTTTGGCTCAATTATTACTAATCAGGGGAATATAGCGAGTGTGCAAGATGTCCTTTAGTCACTCTGAAAGTTGGAGTGGGGAGTATTTTGGCCGTTTTTGAAGCTCTGTTATGCGCTGGTTGGTCGGCTTTGAAGAGAGCATCATCAGCGCTGCTTCCAGCGCTGTGTATGACTCAGAGTAATTATCCGTACTTTTTTATATCTGGAGTATCTGGGCCTCTGCCGTCACTGCCTTAGACTACGTTTTCGGTGGACTTGATTTGATCTATCAAGGTAAATGTGTGTGTGCCTGGTGTTTGGGTTGTGTATATATATTGATTATATACAGTAAAATTTGAAATGTGGAGCTACACATTGGCATTTATTGAAGGCATAGATTTTTTAAAGAAGAATATGAGTTTGTGTGTTTCCACGTATGCCCAAAATAGGACGTCACTATTTACAGTACTCAGCATGATATAGAAGACTTACTGTACATTGCAGTGAAAATGTTCAGTGGAAAGCCAGGGGTGTCTAAAAGGACTTGTGACTGTCCAGCATCCTGTGACAATACAGGTACTCTCCTCTCTGTCCACTGATTGATCCCTCTAGAAGAGCTTCTGTAATACAGAGTAAAACTACAACTGAAGTACTCTTTCTTAATCTCCATGACTCATTGATGATTACTGGTACTTGCAGGTCATCTGTGTTGGTCGTCTTTTTTATTGTAAGGATAATTGTTACTCAGAGATTCGGATGTTAGTTTGCTATTCAGTTTTTAACCTTGGAAGCTGAGGGTTTCAACAAATAAATACGAATCACGTCAGGTTGGAGAGCTTGAAAGAGACCTCAAATTCCACAATCAATGCTGATTTTGTGTCACGACAGCAACGTGGAAAAGACTATAAATCAAATCTAGATGATTCTGACCACTGGGTGGCTGCATAATTTGTACATATCATTCACACTTCATCATGACCATGGGCGTCCCTTGCGCAATGTTTGTCAGAGGTCAAAACGATCCTTTTGCAGATAGTTCATCTGCATTTCATAGTAGAAATGGCTTTTAAATTGTGGACTGTGCGTCTCTGTGAACGCGTGGTGTGGTTGCGTGGGTATGTGCGCAGGTGGGTGGTTAAATGGAAGAATGTTTGTGTCTATATGTATGAAGATTTTTTTCTCGTCTACTAATGCTTGGGGTCCTGCCTAAGGAAGATAAGTGTTTTATCTGGTAAGGGTAGGTGAGAACGTGGGTGTTTGTGTCCAGTGTATGGGTATAAATCTTAATGCTTTGGGGTTCTGCAGTGGTGCATGCCAGTAGATGACTCACCCGTCAATCATGTGACTCATTAATCACTGCAGCTCTCTCTCTCCCTCTTTCTCCCTCTCTCCTGTTCTCTCCCTCTCTCTACCCCTCCCACCTTTTGGTTTCATTGTGTCTCCATAGTTATTCCTGTCACATCAACAGCTTTTTTACATTCCAGTCTCTCTCCCTGAGATTGTGAATGACTCTTTCATATATACTCCTTCATGTCTCCCCATTTCATTGAATGTCATCATAGTCAATTGACTGGAGAAAATGGAGCTTTATTTTTGAATGGTATTCGATTTATAGACTCGTTGTGGGTTTGTGGTGCATCTTGTGCGCATTTGTGTTTACCTGCACATGCATAATTATCCAATCACCTTATTACTTCTACCTTCAACATACACTTGAGTCGAATTAAGGATACTTGCCTGTTTTCATGACTATATCTTTATATATCTTTATAGAATGTCTTCATTATTACTGTTTGAGAGAATGAACTCTCTACAGCTACTTCCAGTTTCCATTGCACACTTTTTTCCATTGGGTTCGTGACAGTTTCCACCTTTTTGAATTCTTACATTTAGAACCTTTATATCGTCAATGTTACAGACATGTGAAATACTACATTGTACCATCTATCAAAGTCAAACTCAACAACGTCACATTATTCTGGATGACTAATCAAACTCTCTCTCCAGTAAGGCATTTAAAAAAAATGATCTTTAATAAAATAGTTGCTTTTATTTTTTTTCAAATAGCAAAACTATTAATCAACATGCTGTTATTTACACATTGCACACACTTGTTTATTTGACACTGTACAGCTTACAATCTGGAAGGTGACATCAACAACAAATTCCTTTCACAAGACTGGTTCACTTGTGGAAACAAGTAGAGTTTTCTTTCTTAAGGTTTTTTGTCATTTTTTTTTTTTAATAACCACAGTTTTTTACGGAGGCAATTCCCCCCACATTTTTTTCTGCTTTTTTTAAAAGATGCAAATACAGATAGACGTGCAGACATTTCAATCTCAATTCATTTCTCACAACTTTTCAAGTGTTTTAAAACTTCTTTTGAAGAGACATAATATATACATCTTCCTGTTGACCCTCAAGACAAAGATACCATGTGTTAATAAAGTGGTAGAGGCAACGTATTATAGTAACAAAGTTTGAAAACATTTGAACTTTGACATAAAAAGATATGTGAGGCATTCTGATAATCCTTAGCATGGGCAAATAATACTGCAAACCGTGTTAACATGACAGTCATCTGATAAAGACACTATTTTGCATTTCTTTAAACAGAATGGAAGATTTGTTTTCAAGTATTGTCTGTGGTGGCTTTTTGTTGGTGGTTCACATAAAGTCATTTTTTTCCTGGGTGCAAGACCTGCATGCACATGAATTAAATAGAGCCATTTTAAGGCAAAAGGAGCACTGATAATAACGCCTAAACGCAGCCTATGTAAAAGATGGGTTAATAGTCATTTCACTGGCCTAGTGATTCAAGAATTGAGCTCCAAGCGTAGACCCATTTTTAAAACTATTTGAATTAATCACGCATTTGACCGAAAGAAATCTTTGTGTAAACATGAGCCTCCTGCAGTTGGCACCTAAAATGTTTTTTTGACATGCAAGAGTAAAAACCATACCTGAATGAAACCTGTCAAATTCACCCGTAAGTTCTCTCACCAAATGAAAATGTAAACTGCGAGAGGAACGTAATGCAAACAGACATAGAGGGTCCAATACCTCATAAGCATCGCTTTTCTGGCCTAACCTGGAATGTTTAAAAAACAAGAGTGGAGAAGTAACATAGAATTAGTCTCTCAACAGCCCTTAACCTTTCGCCCTCACATGCCCCACTGTCCTCTTTGTTCTCCTCACTCTTTTATCATCGCTATGGGATATCACAGGCCTTCTTTCAAACCACAAGAGCTAGAACAACCTGCGATTGTAGTAAATCTTCTCGATAAAGTTCTCTAGCTCATCGTCACCATCAGGCACTGGCTCTGGCTCGTCATACGCATAGTCCGGGTGGTAATAGTAGCCCAGTGCCGCTACACCCTGAGAGGAGCGAGCTTTGGGAACAGGGAGCGTCTGATAAGTTCGGGGATGAGGAAGGATGTAGTTAGAAATGACTGTGTCTGATAGAGGATAGAGACTCTGGGACTGACGAGCCCCTTGCACCCTGTTTCGTTCTCTTCCCTTGGCTCTGTCTCGAAAGTTGCGTTTGGGAGGTTTGAAACCATAACCCATGGAGCCGCCGAAGTTGTAGTCAAAGGAGAACGCCGGATTTGTGTAGTAACGTGGTTTGGGAGGAGGAAAATAGACAGGGTAATAGGCTCGGTATGGCTTCTGATAGTAGGGAAAGGAGGGATAGGCTAGTAACTGTTTCTGTGGCTTAAACCAGTAGTCCTGTTTGTTGAACTTGCCTTTGGTTTTCTCCTTGTACCACTTTTTATATGGGTTCACCTTGTGGGGTGATTTCTTTGGGGACTTGGGATACTGATAAACAGGAGCCCTTTGTTTGGCCTTCAGTGGGACTAGAGGGCGGAAACGGGGGGCATTGCTTGGGGGCGAGTCCTTTCTTTTTTTCTTCTCCTCGACGTCTGAGATAATTTCAACCACATCATCGGCAGGTAGATGCAGTTTACTGGAGATTTCGATCAGCTTGTCGATTGTCTCTGGGTCCATTTCATCATCATCGCTGTCCTCCACTTCATTAGAGCGCTTATCCTCAGCCACATTGTTGAGCAATAAAGCTTCGTTTCTGTCTTTCATATAAGAGGCTGCTTTTTGCTTCCTCCCCATGTATTCTAGAAGCATGTCAGAGGCGATGTCAGCCAGTCTCTGCTCCTCCTCACGTGCCTCTTGTGCCTCTGCCTCCTGCCTCCGCACCTCTTCCTGCTCAGCCCGTGCCCTCGCCTCTTCCTCCTCACGGGGGAGGACTTCCTCCTCGTCCCCTATGAAGTCAAAATCATCCATGAAGTTGCGGTCTAGCTGAGAGGGGTTCCTTTCTCTCTCCTCCTGCCACTTGAGCTTCTTAGTGGCCAGGGCCAGTTGTTGGTTATAGGCTTTGTAACCTTTCAAAGGTGGGAGAATCTCATTATCCTGCAAACCAAGGTCAATGTTTTGGAAGTAGCCCCTGGTTTTACGTTGAAGGGAGGAGGCGATTTGGGGTGGGAGCTCTGCTTTCTTACTGAGTAATCGCTGAAGAAGACCTTCCTCTAACCAACTTAGGCTATTTTCTTTGTCACTGCTTTCTTCTCCACGCACTGACTCGGTTAATTCTACCTTGTCTTCGTCTCCCTTCCCATCCCCCTGCATTGCCTCAGTCATTTCAGTCTGTGGCACCTCCACATTATCTTCCTGTTCTCCGTCATGCCTTAGGTTTTTGTGGTCGTCCTGATCCTGCCATGTCTCCATCTCCTGCCTCGGATCCTTCTTCACATACTCCTCTGCCTCTACCCGGCTTTTCACCCCTTCTCTGGCTGGATGGTCAAAAGGCTCTAGCAAGACTGTGATTTGTACCCTGTCAGAGTCTATATCTGTGAGACGGTCCTGTTCTGGACGTGTCTGGAAGAGGCTGTCCACTTTCCTGTGTGTCCTGACCTCTCCAGCCACTGTCGCCGGGTCTTGATGCCCCAGCCATAGCGTGTCATTGATGGTGCCGGTGTAGGGGCTTTCAGTAAGTAGTGGGGCAGCAGCAGGCAGCTGTGGAGCAGTGCTGAGAAGGACTAGCAGGAAAGTAGAGGTACAGGAGGACGGATGCCAGCAGGTCATGTCCTTGCAGAGCAGACCAAATGGGGCCAGGGGGAGAGGGGGCAGGGTGAGCACCTTGAGACAAAACAAAACAAATGTAAATCTTCTGCAGTATTTCACCTGAGAGACAAACGTTTACTAATACATTTGCTGCCCAAAGCACTTCAGAGAGATCGGCATCATTAACACCATCACAAAAAGACATTATAAGATTAGAATGACTGACATATGGACGTCTTATAATAGTGGCTATTTTTGGGGAAATATTTGCTCAATAATACGTTATCATATGAATGCCGCACAGGATACAATTATACGGGCAAAACCATGACTCATATAGATGGTTACCAATCGCTCATTGTATGAGCTGTTATTGTCAGCCGGCAGGTGTTGCATTGCATCCAAATTAGTAAGAGTTCCAACGACTGCGCGTTTCCATTAAACATCGGACCATTTTAATAAGACATAGCCTATTTGTTGCTGCAGGGAAAAGTCTCCGTGCATCCATATTATCATCCTATCTATATTAAAATACATATGTCCTTTGTCAGAGTGTAACTTTTCGAAAATGTAGTCCATAACAATGGCAGTTCGATACTGAGCTTTGATAATGTAACGGGAGACATGCAACCATTGTGCGCAATGAAAGAGATTGGAAGTCCATGTTATTATACATTAGTTGTAGCAATTAAGATTTATATCGTGTATCTGACATACTCAGGACTCCTGTTCAGCCTGGAGATTAAACATCACAACCTTATCAGTAATATTATGCAATAACTGTTTTTTTCTTGTTTTTTCCCCACGACATTATATGCTGATTAGTTGCTCGTGATAACTGCTGAAGGAATGGCAGTCAGCCAATTAGATGTGTGCTTGCATTAAATGTCGTTGCATTGTTTTTTTAACAGATAGCAGAAGTTTTGGGTTAAAATTCGTTCCAGACTGACTCCAGAGCTTGATGCAAAGACTATCAATCAGGCGAGTTTCACATTATATTACTCTACATTCTGGATTGGAAATCTATTTAGAATCGAATCTATTTTTTTTTAAATCCGCGTTAGTCCTGGAAACCGGTGTATATTGTTCTCAGCAATAACTGACTCGTTGTACAAATGGTTCATTTATCCAAAACCAGCTCGTGCCTTCCGTCTTATACCGTGTAAAAGCATTCTGTATGATAGAACCGTCTACCACAAACGCCACTCACCTGTAATCCCGCGCAAAATGCAGCTGTAACTCAGAAGCGCTCCTGTGCCGCCGCTGCGTGCCGCTTTACCCAAGCAACCTCAAAGATGTCGGTCCTGAATTTCATTCAAAACCGGGAGAAATTAGGCTACTTTTCCAGCTCCAAACTTATATTTACGCTTCGGTGTTATGTGCACGCTCTCATTGGTGTACGTCAGGGAGTGTTTTTTTTATTTTTTTTCTCTCACGACCGCGGACAGCTCAGCGCCGATAAGTAGAGGAGCGCGTGGTCACGTGAGCGACGAGTCAGCGCGCCGCCTTTGACGTCATTCGCTTCATTGATAAGAATTGGGTGTCTGGTTCGGAGTCGGAGGGTACACGCTACGCTGCTCTGATGAATGAACGGAAACGGCATGAATGAAGCCTCCCTCTCCATTAAGAACGGAGAGCACCGTGCTTGGAAATCACAAATATATTCTCTCTTAAAGCAACTTCTCGGATGCCCTTCCTTCGTTAAGTGACGCACGTCCGCGCGCACAGACACGATCATTAAAGCACGGGCTTGTTTAATTGGTAATTAAAGGGGAGTTTAAAAAAAAAAACATTCGGCGCGAATGCGTACCTCTTGTAGCTAGCCCCTTTAAAACGTGCGCTGTTTCTAGGGACTGAATCCCCTCTTAATCTGGATCGGAGCCGAACGGCTGAGGCCGTCGTGACGCACGTGGCTCTGCTCCGTCGCTCCATTTCCGCTCCATTTCCCTTCCCCAGCGCCTCCAATTTGCCTCTCTTTGTCTCGTGCGCCCGACTCCGACTTTCATCCATCTGCCTCACGCGTCATCCCCTCATTCTACCCCTATTTAGAGGCACTCATTCGCGCCCATTATGTGTGTTTTTGGTTCGCTTATTTTTACGTACACGTCCTACTAAAAATAGGATAAGATCCATAAAAAACGACATAACTCAGGTGCTTCTAAAGCACATATTAATATATAGCTACTACTTTAGAATTAAGGCCTAACTTGGAAGGACTGACAGCCTGCCACAGACACGCCAATCACAGTTTATGGTTCGTGTAATTGGTTTAGTCGCAGTGCGCATATTGAAGTCCCTCGAGTCCTATTGGAAATGGCAGCGCTTTAACACAATGGCCAAATCTCATCGCAGCTTCTGGAACAAGTTCAGGAACTTCCTGTCACAATCGGGCCTTCAGTTTTACGCTTGGAAAATGACACTTTATAAACAGGGTCTTTTCTGCATGCTTCGTTGCAGAGTATTGTTGGTTTTGTCCAAGGACGCTGCTTTTATATGGCCTCTAAATCCCTATAGCATTAGGGCAGGAGGGAGGAAAGCTCTCGTGCCTGTGTGTTTCTACCTTAGCTGCCAGTGATTAGAGGCCACAGGGCAAACTGTGATCCGCCTTGGCATTATCGACTGCCACTCAGCATTATGTCCAGTGGCGGCCCTTCAGCCAGGCGCTCTCCATCCCACGCGCTGACTCACCTCCTCCTAAACCTCTTTAAAAACAAGATGAGTGGGATTATATAGCCAAAATGTAGCGATACCATTTCTGCCCTCTTCTCAAAGGAAAATTCCCTTCCGACTTGCAAATAATGGGTTAATTCCCTCACTGTGTATCTTTTATTATTATTATTACTATTACTATTTACTATTGTTATTATTAACACTTTCGATTCACGTGCAAATGCAACAACTTTATTTTTAGGACGAAACGAATAATCATTAAAAAACAAACTAATGCAACGCAGTACAAAGGCGCTTAATGGAAGTGCCATAATACGCACGGTACGAATAAAAGAAATCTCTACTCCTACACGAGAGGAACGGAATAAAATGCTGGCTGTGGGAGCCGGATTTGTGCTCGTGCGCTTGCTTGTGTTGCTCCTCCGCTGCGACTCGAGCGTAATGATGTGGAACCCGAGAGTCGCGCCCACACACCGAGCGGGGGGTCGCACAAGCCCCCAATGTGTTTTCAGCACCGATTCCGGTAGAAGCACCCAATCCCCCGAGGCGGACTCCAGAGCTGCCAAAAATGTCGGACAGGAAAGGGGCTTTGTGCGCCACGTGGCCCCGAATACCCCAAACCTGGCGCGTGAAGAAGGAGCGCGCGCGCATCGCCGGCGGAAAGCGCAAGCTAATTAGTAAATGGCGGACTGTAATCACTACAGAGGTTCATCTGGCGCTGGAAAAGAAGATGCGCGTCGGATTCCGTCCGTTTCATTCCTCCGCCACGTCAGTGTGTGGCAGCCTGAGGCTCATTATGCGGCACTGGGCATTTTTTGTTCACTTTCCAGGTCTGAGAACGCGCGTCGAAAAACGAGTTTGTGATGATTCGTTTCCATAAACGCGTTGTTTACGTTTAAGGTCGAGTCAGCACGACTTCCCATGCATTTTAAATTCTAAAATAATACGGGCACAATTCCAGTACAGCACAATAAAGGTATTCCACGTAGGAAATATTGCACGCATTGCAAAACAAGTCTTTAATTCCGTATTTCTTTAAGCGTTGCCTATTTTTTATTCTGTGCAAGCAGACCGGGCTTTTGTCTCGGTTGTATTTATCAGTCCAGCCAGGTGCATATTTTCTCAGGAATAATACACGATGGAAAGCTTTGGAGCGATGAACTCAGGGTAACAGATTACAGTGCAGCTCAGCCTTCGTATTCAGGGTTAATGAAGCGCATCATATCAGTAAGAGCCGTCCGGTCCCTACGATCAATCTCCTATTCTCTCACGCGCAAAAAAAATACCCGACAGAATCGTGGTTTACATTGCGTTTGTGATATTTTAAATGACATGCAATTTAATTCCGTCATATCTGATAGGTTATCAACGAGACGTCCATCCAGATGTTCACAGAACAGCCTCAGCGTCTGGTAAATAAATCAGTAGCTTATTAACAGGCATATTCAGAAGTCAATATATAAACCATCACGATTTGTCGTTAAAAATAGAGACGAAGGGTTCATACAGTCGAATATATTTGAAGCTATAGCCTGTTCACTGTGTAAATTAAATATTATACACACGAGTAGGTTAAATTAATTAGGTTATTTAGAAGAAGATAAATGCGTTATGGTTTGTTTTTATTAGGATTTATTTATCGTCCCTTTTATTTCGTTGGCCCAATAATGAACATCTTTTATACCACAAAAATAGCCTTACAATTCATGCGTCGTGGCAACAAGGATCTGCAACGGGTTTACAAAATCTTTCAAATGATAAAATATAGCCTGATGCATGCGTACAGTGCCAGTAATTATAAATGATATGAAACGGTTTAATTCGTAATGTGGCTAAAACAAGCACATGACGAAGATGTCAGTAGGCTATTTTATATTACTGACATCACACCCCATAAAATGCCAAATTGTAGGTCCTAATTGCATGTCCAGCTGATCAATACGCTAAAATAAGAAACCAATTATCAAAATGACAGCAGCTTAATAGGGTTTATTTTTGTTCATTAAAGGTGTAATAGTGCTCTCATGTGTATGTGACAAATCTATAATATAGGGTATTGAAGCATTATTCTTCACGTGTCCTCAGCTAGGAAAAAATGTATCCATTTAATAGTAAGTATATTTAAGCTTACACTCATTTATAAATCTAAGATTCATTTTTTTTATGTCAGCAGGCAGCATTGTGCATCTGACGCTCTGTAAGACAGTAACACGTCATGTCCAGTAGAGGGCGATACCGCGTCACTCGCTCAACCTTTATAAACCCGTGCCCACCAAGTGACGTTGGCAGATTCCCGTTTCAGTTTGGCATCATGGGATACATGCAAAACACAAAGCGTGTCTGGATACGTCACTGACAGACACTGACAACAGTCTCAGAGCCAGGGTACCTCTTATTCACACCGGGCTTTATCCTCGTGTTCGATTTCATTTCACATTTACCTATGAAATAAGAATTATTCTGCTGCTTTGCTCACTTTCTATACCCAGCAGAACGTTATCTTAAACTTCATATTTATATTTTAAAGTCACAAATACCATTTTTATGGTGAACAGTGAGTAAGAAGGTTAAAGCAATGAATATCTTTCATTTCTCAGCCATAGCTTACTCATTGCCATGGGGGGCATTGGTGGGCTTTTGGGATGCCGCTACCACCATTATTTTTTACATCAGGGGTCTTCAACTTTATCTTCAAAGGGCCAGTGTGGCTGCACATTTTTCATCCAAAGCAAGCACCTGATTCAATGTGTTTAATCAACTGATCTTGGACTTCAGTGGCTATTACACATTCTACCATTTGGCTGGAACGAAAATTCACAACCATGCAGGCACTTTGCAGATAATGTTGAAGCCCCATGGTTTATACAGTTCTGTTACTGTATTGTAGACATTTACAATCTAGACATTTGGGCAAAAGAAGTGAACAAGATTAATGACGTGGTGGGTTAAATAACATATTTATCTCCAGTAAATGAGGGAAATGGCCGTGGTTGATTTGAAATGTTTTTGGAATTAGGATCAATAAAATAATTGATTTTGTTCATCTGCCCACCTAAATGGACATTTATTTTTTAAGCAATGGTAAAACTCAGTCATGCAAAAAAGAAAGAATCAGCAGGCAGTGTGAGGTCATTGATTAATGTGCTGGACTATTGGTTGGAAGGTTGTTAGTTCATAGCTTTGCCAACTACCACAACTGTAACGCTAAGTAATGCCATTAACCCTAACCTGTTTTCTTATCATGGCTGAACCTGCACTCTGATTTCACCAGAAGGTCCAGGGTACAAATCCCACCTCTGCCAAGCTGCCACTGTTGGGTCATTGAGTAAGGCGCTTAACCTCAGTTACTTGGATTGTAAGCTTGTATCAGATGTAAGTCCTTCTGGATAATAGTCATTGTTTGGATATTTATGGAGGTGGATTCATACTGCACTCCAAAGCTTTTGCAGCAACAACTGTCATGGACTTTCCTTCACAATCATCTGACATAAACCCTACTGAGAATGTATGGGGGCAGTTAAAGACAGAGAAAGGCAAGCATTCAGTAACATCACAAGATGCTCTTTAGAATATTGCGATATCATGTGGAGTTCTGGAGACTTGTGGAGTCCATGCCAGCTCAGGCGCATCCTGTCATTACAGAAAACAGAGGGCATGCCAACTACTAATTAATTGTATAAAAAATATATATTTTTTCCAAAGATTCAACTTTTCACTCAAATTTTCACTAGTGGTCTCAGACTTTTGGCCTCTAATGTACATTTATAAACATTAGGTTTCTTTTAAGGTTAGCTACAGTGCAAACATTTTTTAACTGTTGTATGCTATACTACATTATTCATATAAAATCACCAAACTTTTAGCATTTTAGCGTTTTAAAATTAAACTGAAGAAATCAATAATCTTTTCAAAATCATATCAGCCAGCATGTAAGATTGGTCTATATATATGAAATGAGTCAAGTGTGGCGAGTACCGAGTACCGATATCTGTAACATTTATATATATATATATATATATATATATATATATATATATATATATATATATATATATATAAATGTTACAGATATCGGTACTCGGTACTCGCCACACTTGACTCATTTCAGGCTCGATTCATAACCCGATTCATGATTCACAGTTCACGATAGTACACAGTGATTCAGTGATTGAGGTTCACAATAGCCCTTGCCAAGAGAAGATCTCCGCTGTGTTTATCGTGTTTTTCTTTATTTTTACATCTACAGTACCATATTCTTAGTGCAAATAAGTCTCCATGTGTCCTAAAAAGGTTTATTTGTAAGAGCCAACTGAAAGCAAAACAGGAATTGAATGCTTCAGAACACAGGCTGCAGTTAGGTTAGCAGCTATGTTAGCACCCTGAGTTCACCAATAGAGTAAGTGTTTTGCTATTACTTTTCACTTTCAATCCATTAGTCACTAAATTACATCAGGTATTTTAACACTTTGTTATAAAATAAGCATTGTGTTAATGATTTTGGCCAACTATAGGTTAATGAAAATGTTTTAAACATTTACTGTCTTATCATGAGGCTGAATCTTCATCTACAGGCAGCATAATGTAACTGGACCGGGAAAATGTGAATAAGAAGCCAACTTCAGCCTAGTCTCCATTATGATACACCAAACGCTCGTTAAACTCCTCTGTTCATGATACATTTAACCTATGATGGATTTGTCGGAACATATCCCCATCGTAAATCAGGGAGCACCTGTACAATACAACTCCATTAATGTATATAATGCCTTATACAGTGTGGATTTTCTGGGGGTGTGTAACGGATTAATTCAAATTACAGTATTCCTTATGAGAAAAATTTGCTCGGTACTCGTCGTTCCCAAGGTACCACTATATATATATATATAAATATATATATATATATATATATATATATATTTATATATATGTGTGTGTGTGTGTGTGTGTGTGTGTGTGTGTGTGTGTATACACTGGGGCCAAAAGGTGAGAGAGGTCTGTAATTTTCATATATATATATATATACATCTACATAGATATGTATACGTATACATATACAAATCAACGGATGTATTCATTCATATTCATTTTATATATGTATATATATAAAATGATATATATTATGAATATATATATATATATATATATATATATATATATATATATATATATATATATATATATATAAAATGATTATGAATGAATACATCCTTTGATGTGAACAATGGCATTTCATGATCAACACTCGACTGGAAATACTTAAAAGTGATGTGTTTGATCTTACTGACTTGTGGAGACCTTCTGATGGTGACTGTGGTGATGTGCTGAGCACTAAATGCTTCACCACGTCATCGCTGTCGTATCGAATGCCTGTCACATGTATGATGTGTCCTCCAAAAGTCCTTGCAGAAATGAAAACTGTTATTGGTTATCAGTGCGACTGGAATGGAAGTCATTTGAGAAATGCTTTAAACTGGGTAATTTGCCGATGTGACTCATCCAAGACACCCACAAGCCTACAAGCCTCTCTGCTCCAACCGAGGGAGGGAGGGGAACGAAATACGAGTGTGTGTTGTTGTGTGTGAGAATGAGAACAGGTGAGAGACTCACAGCGCGAGTGGGAGAGATAGAGCACAGAAGATGAATGGAGATGGCGAATAGGTGCCAAAATCACCTGAGGAAAAAATAGAAGTTTACAAAGTGGATTCACATTTGCCTGGAGAGCAGAAAGAGGTGTAAGCTCCAGATGGACTTTGTCCTCTCTTGTTCTCGTCAAACCCATCATAGACCATGAAGTACAGTGAAACCAGCACTAAGACCATTATCCTTTATTATTAGATGGTAAAAAAACCAGACAAAAACAGGAATGATTCATAAGTACTAAAATTATTGGGAACATATTTAACTAAGAAACTTTTATCACAGGTAATTTGACTTACTACTAGGCCAACTACACATATCAGTGATCACCAACGTCAAGAGAAGGGTGCACTTACAGCAGATAAGGAATGTGGTGCTTTTTATGGCATTTATGGCATTTTGTGTCTAATACTGTCTCACATTTCCTTCCTGTCTTTACCATTTTAGACCTCATTTTAGACTTTAGACTCAAAAGAGGATCTGTATTCCATATTCTTAGCAGCTGTTACATTATCTCTGTTTATACCGCTTGTGAGCTATCTCTTGGTATACGTGAGCGGACTTCCTCCTATATGCTTCCTCCTATATCATGTGTGTGTGTGTGTGTGTGTGTGTGTACGCGTAGGCAAGGCCACAGATAACATCTGTGTAATTTCCCCATGATGACGGGCCCCACGGGAGCCAGCACAGGAGATGAACTGACTTCAGCTAAACCCTATTAATTGTTTAATTACCACTACCTGATTCAATCCATCATATTCCTCCATGATGTGCCGCATACAAATACAAACACTCAGAGGTTGTTTGTGCCATCAGCAAATCAGATGGCAGCAGAGGCAACGCTGTTTGGATTGTAAGTGTTATATGATATGAAGGGAACAGTTGCACTGCTCTTAGATTGTGTAAGAATGGCATATTCAGAAGAGCAGATGGCTTGCTGGGTTAGGACAATATGTCTTAATTAGCATTTTGGTTTTAGATTAGTGTGCCAAATCTGGCCACTTTGAAATGAGATGAAAGGCATTTAGAATGAGTGTGCTGAGGTCATTTTTAATACTCCAGCATATTTCAACCTAATCTTTATTTATTACACACAGTTGCAATACTGGATATGACCTTCTTTTGCTCATGGTGCTAGAAGCTTTCCTTAAATGCGGGATGTTGACATAAGTGCACAACAGGACTTAATTTGCTAATTTGTTCATTTGTTCCAGGGCTAGTGGAGCTTCTGGAACCTGTGAGCTGAGCCCCAGCACTTCCACCTAACCAAAAGATCCAGTAGAGCATTGCTGAAAATTAAATGACTTGATTTTAAAATTCTGCACTTGTTTAAACTTGTGTGAGTCAACTAATTTAAGGTGAAACTTGATTCACGATTCACAGTTCATGATTCACGATTCAGTACACAGTGATTTAGTGATTATATTCACAATAGCACTTATTCCGGGACTGTGGTAGCCTAGCGGTTAAGGTACTGGACTCTGGACCAGAAGGTCCAGGGTTCAAATCCCACCTCTGCCAAGCTGCAACTGTTGGGTCCTTGAGCAAGACCCTTAACCCACAATTGCTTGGATTGTAAGATTGTACCAATTGTGAGTCGGTCTGGATAAGGGCGTCTGCTAAATGCTGTAAATGTAAATGTATTCACAGAAGATGTCTGCTATGTTTACTGTGTTTTTCTTTATTTTTACATATATACCGTATTTTCCGAGCTATAAAGCGCACCGGGTTATAAGGCGCAATATCAATGATCGACTGCTAACAGATCTATGTTCATACATAAAGCGCACCGGGTTATAAGACGCATTAAATGAAACAAAACACTTAAGTTCCGTCGGAAGCTCAGTTTGGTCTTTACCTGGCGCAGGGCATCTTCTTGCTTCCTCCACTTCCGTACCATTGATTCGTTAATGTTGAATTCTCTCGCAGCTGCTCTATGTCCATGTTGTACTGCGTGACTGATAGCGTTGAGTTTGAAATCCGCTTCGAAAATAAATGAATGAATGCACGTACCCTAATGCTGAAGCACATACCGTATTACTCCGCTATGCTGCGCACTACGGTTGCCGTAAGCTTCGTAACCTACCAAGGCCGTGCTAAAACATTTTGACAGATTTATGAGCGCTGTGTACCATCTATAAATCGGTTGTAGGTCAGAAAGCACAACCAGAATTAATTCATACATTAGACGCACCACATTTTAAGGCACACTGTCGATTTTTGAGAAAGTTAAAGGATTTTAAGTGCGCCTTATGGTCCGAAAAATAGTACTATACTCTTCATGCAGTCCTAAAATGGGTATTAATGACAGCCAACCAAAAGGAAAACAGGAACTGAATCCTCCTGGCTTTCAAGCTGAGCAGTTAGCATTAGCAGCTAGCACCCTGAGTTTACCAATAGACTTTTTTTTTTACTTATCACTTTCAATCCATTACTCACAAAATTACATGAGTTTTTTCAACACTTTTTAATTAACCCAGCCTTGTGCTTTTTATTTGAATTAATTCTGTAGGTTAATGCAAGTGTTCATGTAAGTGCTAATGCTCTGCTATGATACAGTGTAGACTATATAAAACTATATTTAACATTTCATGATATGAACGTATCCCCTTCGTAAACCAGGGAGCACCTGTACAGTACAACTCTATTTATGCATATAATGCCTTATACTGTGTGGATTTTCTGGGGGTCTGAAACAGATTAATTCAATTTACATTATTCCTTATGCGAAAAATTTGCTCAGTACTCATCGTTTTCGGTTCTCGACAAACCTTCTGGAATGAATTAACGACGAGAATCGAGGCAACCGACACACCCCTCAGAAGTAATTCAACAAAATGGAGGGCATATTAGCAATCGCCTACCTAACGTTGCTGTTCACATTAATGTGTAGTGAATGGTCTGAATTCTCAGGCACATAAT
This sequence comes from Ancistrus triradiatus, assembly GCA_025084515.1. NCBI lineage: Eukaryota > Metazoa > Chordata > Actinopteri > Siluriformes > Loricariidae > Ancistrus > Ancistrus triradiatus. The sequence goes on along the minus strand of JAJAGP010000069.1, from coordinate 334,128 downwards.
AATGAGGACAAACATTTGAGGTCAATATTTGATGATTTCTCTTGAGTCATGGTGACGACTTCTGTGTAATAAACCTGTTAGGTGAGAGAAAGGAGCCAGGGCTGGTAGGTCCGTGATGTGGATGGCTTTAGAGACAGGGAATACAACCCAAAATCAGAAAAGGTTAGAGCAGTATGGAAAATAGAAATTAAAAAAACCTGTAGTGTTCCTTGACAGTATAAACCCAATATATTTCATGTTTTTTCTGGTCAACATTTAATTTGCTAATAAACATCTATTCCTGCATTTCAGGCCTGCAACACTTTCCAAAAAAAGTTGGGACAGGGGCAATTTATGACTAGTAATGAGGTTTAAAAAAAACTAAATAATGATGTGATTTCAAACAGGTGATTATAATCATGATTTGGTACAAAAGCATTATCCATAAAAGGCTGAATCTTTAAGGAGTAAAGATGGTCAGAGGATCTCCAGTTTATCAACAGATGTGTAAGAAAATTATTGAAGAACACTGAGGAACATTGTTCCTCAAAGAAAGATTGGAAGGGATTTAAATATTACACCCTCTACAGTGCAAATGGGCAAGGGCAGAAGCCTAAACTGAAGATCCGTGATCTCCAATCCCTCAGACGGCACTGAATTAAGAACCGTCATTCATCAATAGCTGATAGAAACACATGGGCAAGGGATTACTTTATCAAACCTTTATCAAGCAGTACAATACAGAGTTACATTCACAAATGCCACTTAAAACGTTATTGTGCAAAAAAGAAACCCTAAACAAGTGACTCTGACTGTGACAGGATTGCTTGGGCCAGGTGGGGTGGTTAGCCACATTGCTAAAAAAATTGCTAAGCTAAAGGTAGCCTGAGACAGCCTGCACCGTACACAAGGCTGTCGCATCCACTCTATAATAAACTCAATCGAGGAACCATAGTATGTGCCAAGAAACTGTTGTCTGAACTGTTGACCCAAGAAATTGTGCAGTAAATACATGGTGTTTGCACCAAATTCTGGCTCTACCATCTGCATGTAACAGTTGAAATGAAGATTTATTGCAACAGCCAACATTTGTCCAGTTTTCAATTCTCAAGTTTCAGTAATCCCATGCCCACTGTAGCCACAGATTCTTGTTCTTTAGCTGATAGTAGTGGAATCTGATGTAATAATCTACATTTGTAGCCTATGCAATTCAATGGGTTGTGTTCAGAAATACTGAAATCATCCCACAAACAATCCGTTCCCAGTCAGAGTCACTTGCATCACATGGTTCCCCATGCTGATGTTCAATGTGTGCATAAATTGAAGCTCTTATCCTGTGTCTGCCTGATTGTATCCATTGCACAGTCATTACATGATTGGCTCATTGGATGATTGCATGGCTAATAAGGTGTATGTGTGTAGTATGTGTGGTTACCATGAATAATAATTTCAACACACTGTTTTATTATTATTTTCAGATGTTAACCCCACTTTTCCTGTTGATGGGGGATCTGGCACCTATCCCTATGCAATACATGGCTCAGGTGTAAGCTTGCCCTGGACTGGATGCCAGTTCATTGCAGTACTAGGTACGGCTTGCTGTTGCAGCCTCTGTATTATAGGAATTAGGTCAAAAAGATACATTCAGCATTTGATGTCCATGTACCATTTGAATGAAGTGGAGCTCTGTCTAGCTTTATTGCCTTCCATCAGCATACCCGACCTCAGTAATGCTCTGGTTCCTGAATGGAATTGAATCCCTGCAATCATGTTAAAGTATCTAGTGGAATGTCTTTTTAGAAGGATGAAATCCAACAAAAAAGGATTGACTACATGCAGTATTCATGCCCATGATTTAGATGGTTACTGATATGTTGACTGATAGGTTGATGCTACTGCTAACAGCAGAGCAATATCTCTGGCTAATGGGTCAGTTGCTAGGACATCTCCATACTGTCCTTTTCAGCTGGCTCTAGGATCTTTGGTTCAGCCACTTAAGGTCTGTTCTTCTGAGCCACTGATAGAAGCTGCCTTTCTCTGCCTCCTCCGTCAGTGCATCCGACTTCGACAGGGTAGACGTATTCTTTCCACCTGCTTCTGCGCACTCTGCAGGAAGTTTGCTGTTCCTCTCCTTTTTCCACTCAAAAGCTGCCTCCATCAATTCTTTCCTCTGTATTGTGAGTTCTTTCATGATCGCTGTCTTGGCAGAGACATAATACAACATCCTACAGTACAGAGAATACTCATTTTTTAATTGAAAATTGTCCCCGAAGTCGGAACACACAGTGTACCTAGAATTAGGTTGTCACAGATTGGTGGTACAGCTGTAATATGCCAATACTTGTTGACTGTTCTCTGCTATTATTGTCTCTTTATTTTGAGTCATTGATGGAAATTGTGTGTTAGCATAGGATTTTCAGTTCTTTTCTGTGGAGATGCCTTTCTTTGTAAATTCAAATAGAATGTGGACAGCATTAATTAGTTGCCTTCTTTTAAGCACTGACCTTGTCAGTGAGAACGTTTTAATAAAGCAATCAAAACACTGCATTCAAAGCACTAATACTTTTGACCCATAACAACCCTGTATCTCTGAAGCCTGAGAATCTCTTATATTGGTACCTCGGCTCTTGACCACCTCGGAACTTGTCGAATTGGGTTCTCGACACATTTTGACTAGACAAATTTGTCTTGGTTCTAGTCGTTTGCTCAGTACTCTGCGTACTTGCTTAAACTTGTATGAGTCGAGCCATGCAACTCGCTCCAGCTGAAACTCGATTTATGGCTCTTGATTCATGATTCAGTACACAGTGATTCAGTGATTCACAATAGCTTTTGCTCACTGCAGATCTCTGCTGTGTTTATCGTGTTTTTCTTTATTTTTATATCTACAGTATGGTATTCTTAGTACACATAAGTCCCCATGGGTCCTGAAATGGTTCCCATTGACAGCCAACCAAAAGGAAAACAGGAACTGAATCCTCCAGAACACAGGCTGCTAGTGCAATGAGTTCACCAATATAGTAAGTGTTTTGCTTTTATTTTTCACTTTCGGTCCATTATTTACTAATTACTTTACTAACACTTTATTATAAAATGATTTTGGCCAGCTGTAGGTTAATGTAAGTCTTAATGTGTAATAGGCTCTGCTTTGATACAGCATAGCCTATATTACACTCATCAGTTCATGATACATTTAACTTATGATGGATTTGTCGGAATGTATCCCCATCGTAAATAAGATCATGTATGCACATGTTCAATACAACTCCATTAATGCATATAATGCCTTATACAGTGTGGATTTTCTGGGGTTCTGGAACGAGCCTTCTGGAGCAAATGAACAACGAGGTACCACTGTATTGATATAAGAATATTTGTATATTGTATATATATGTGTTGCCCAGCGACAGCCCCAAAACATCACTGCTCTAGAGGAGATCTGCATGGAGGAATGGGCCAAAATACCAGCTACAGTGTGTGCCAACCTGGTGAAGACTTACACGAAATGTTTGACCTCTGTCATTGCCAACAAAGGTTACGTTACAAAGTATTGAGTTGAACTTTTGTTATTGACCAAATACTTATTTTCCACCATAATTTACAATTAAATTCTTCAAAAATCCTACAATGTGATTTCTTGGATTTTTTTTCTCATTTTGTCTCTCATAGTTGAAGTGTACCTATGATGAAAATTACAGACCTCTCTCATCTTTCTAAGTAGGAGAACTTGCACAATCAGTGGCTGACTAAATACTTTTTTGCCCCACTGTAGCTTGTACTGCTATAGCTTGTCCTGAACTAGTTTGTACTGCAGTAGCTCTTTACTGATTAGCTCATACTCCTACAGCTTGACCTGAACTAGTTTATATTGCTGTAGCTTGTTCTCGGCTAATTCCTTCTGCTATAGCTTGTTGTTGATTACTTTATAATAGAATAGCTTGTCCTGAACTAGATTACACTGCTATTGAACGATTTTATACTGGCATAGCTTGCTCTTAACTAGTTCAAACTGTTTTAGCTTGGACTGTTCTAGAGACTGAAATAACTCATACTGTACTAGTTCATATTGGTATAGCTTTAAAATGCTATAGTATGTTCTGAACATACTGCAATGGATTGTCCTGGACAGGTTTACACAGCTATAGCTCATCCTTGATTAGTTACTATTGATATAGCTATTCCTGAACTACTTTATACTGTTATGGCTAGTTTGTACTGCAAACTTTAGTGGCTGCTCTCATATTGGTGTCAAGAGAAAACTGAAAGTTTTGCAGAACCAAAAACTTGAGTTCTGTTACAGCGATTCTGGCCTGAAGCTTTACCCAATTGCTAGTGTGAGTACAGGATTGTCGAGGAGAGGGACGGGCAGAGTTTGGAGCCTGGATTGCACTAGAAATGACTCTGTCATCTCATATGACTGCTCCAACCCCACTGAGAACTGTATGACTCAGAGCGCAGGCACAGGAGTCTCTGTTCAGAAGGGTTCAAAACACACTCTTTATTTAGCCACCTCACGGGGCTGATCCACACCGTACATTTCATCCTGGGCCTTTGTGTCTTCAAAATTAAATTGATTCCAGGTCACAATGCAGGAACAGTCCATTGAAGCACGGGATGTTTGGATGCTCACAAACATCAGTACTTCCCCTGTGCCAGTATGCATGCTGGATGAAAGCTAATTGGATGAGTGAGAAAAGTTAGGCGTTAAATTGCTTTTTTTGCAGGGGATAAACTTCTCCTTTTAGGAACGAGAAAAAAATGGATGTGACTGCTTAACACAATTAAATGAGTCATGAATTTAATGTGTTTTCTTCCTGCTCCGTCTAATGACCGCAACGCCATACGTGACCTCAGGAATAGCTTGCTGGCATGATTAAAAGCCGGAGCAAACAGCAGAGAACTTCACCATGCCACCTTTACAATTGCAGTGCACTGATAAGACTGGCCTGGTCGCCTCTTTGAGTCAGTGCTACACCTTCTTGTGTTGTCTTTATTCAGTGCTTCATTTGTTTTCTCTTGTCACTGTCATGCTTTGGCAGGTTGAGCCTTTGTCCAAAGCACAAGGTAATAATTAATTATGATTCAGATAATGACTCAGGCCTCTGTTTGGCAATTATAGCAAGTCTCTCTTTGACTATAGTTCTTCTCCGCATGCAGTATCGCTTCTATCTGCCTTTGTTTTTTCTGTTCTACAATGTAGAGCCATTGATCACCACTCACAGCTTCCTGGCAGTACAGCGAAAGCATGAGCCCGAAAAGTCATCTGCTTCGTCACTTTTGCGTATAGTTCAGAAGAGATAAGCTGCTGCATCATCTTGGCTGCCTCTGACTGTTTTTTCTGAGTGTGAAAGGCCAGCTAGGAGAGAGACAGAACAGCTTATCTTTAAAGCCAAGGAAGAGAGGAGAGAAGCACAAGAGGGAGAGAGACAATGGCGAGGTATTGGTAGAACAAGTTGTAGAGTTGATAGGAATGGAAAACACATAGAGAGAGGGATCTGAAGGTATGCATAAAAGGGCGTAGGAAATTGGCTGCGTGGTAAAACGTGTTCGGAGAAGAAAGAGGGGATGAAAGCAAGGGAGCTGGAGGCATGGAGAGCATGTTTGGGAGGGAATGGAAGGAGAAAGGTAAAGGGGGGACGGATGGGGAGGATGGAGAGACAGAGGGAGGGGTGGTGATCCTCAGGGCTGGATGACTCACTTCTCTGCAGCCTGCGTGTGCGTCACTGGCGCACGGCTGGAGGAGGAGATAGTGGAGAGGTCTGCACATTTAATTACAACCTGCCAATTTATATACAGTGTACACACACACACACACACACATTTCCCTCTCTCTCTCTCTTTCTCTCTCCATTACTAATGCCAACATATGATAATGTATGTTCAAAGACCTTCACATCAGGAAAAATGGAGATTCCCGAGGCTCTGGGTGCATATGATATATGAAATTGTGTCCATTAATATAAATTTCTTGGCTACAAGCCATATCTGAAGCACTGACACATATTTATAACCCTGGTGAATATGTTTAAAGGAAATGCTACCGAAATAGCACAGTGCCTTGAAATATGGGATTAAACAAACTCCCACTGACACTGTGCATATACTGTAGGATAAAATTAGCAACAGATTGTGACATCTTGCCTGTATTTCAAATGAATGACCATATCCTAGTCTTTAGCAAAGCTTTTACTATAATTGGCAGGGCATGCGGGGTGGGGGCAAATGTGATTGCGATCAATTCCGGCTATAGGCTGAGTGCTACAGGAATATAGCATTGTCTTACATTGTTTCATTGGGTGGAGGTTTTTCTTTTGTATAACATAGCTTTCTATTCACAGAGCAGCAGTTGCTATACATTAGACAAACATGTCTAACACAGGGAGTTATTCTGTACTTGGCTTTAGATGCACTGGGCTGTAAACTTAACCTATTTACATCTCTCATCCTATGTTTCTGCTTGTGTCCCTGTCTCACTGTCTCTCTGTCTCTGCATCAGTCTCCTTGAGCAGCAGTTATCCCGTGAGTGTCTGCAAGCCATACTCCGCATACAATAGCTGCAATCAGTCGCCTTTTTTCGAGCCACAGGCTCTGTTCCGGCTTTCTCCACACAAAGAAGAGAGCACTTTAGGCAAACAACAGCATTCCAAGGAAAGCATTCGAGGCTGCATGCAGCGCCAATGATTGGCCATTGCGGTGACGAGCTCTCAAAAAAGCACAAGAGCAAAACAGTGCATGCCGCCATCTCGCATCAGCTCCAACATGGCTGCCTCAGGCTGAACAGCTGCTCTAGGCTACAAACCTGTAGCAAGCGTGGCTCAGATTGCAAGCCACCATTGTGTCTGACAATGCAATACAGCACCAGAATTAGTGGCACTCTTGGTATAGATGAGTTATTAAACAATGCCCTCGTGGCTCATTAGCTTAATAGCACGTTGAATTGTGAAAGAAATTGAACCTGCAGTTGAAGAAAATTCACTCTAAAGGCAACAAAAACGTATCAAAATAGAATAGTTTTTAACAAAACCATATGTCACTATGATTGACACTCCTGCATTTATAACTTCATGCAACCTCCCTTTGTCAACATAATAGCACTGAGTCTTGATGAACACACAGCAAGGAATACTCTGGAATCCAAAATTTGTCTAGGCCCTCCAGGATAGTACAGTCCCTATAGAAACTCGTCATACCCCTTTGAAATTTTAATCCCATTTAAATACATTTCAAGCTTGATTTGCCCATTTCTAAAACACTCAATTTTCGAGAAAAAGTCAACAGTTTAAACACTAGAAAATTAATAAAAATAAATACTAGAATAAGAGAGTAAGAAAAGAGATCAGTCCCCTGATTTAATACTTCATAGGACCACCTTTACTTTACCTTTAATTTACATTACATTACCGTGCAAAAGTCTTGAGCCACGATTAGATTTGCTGTTTTAGCAATGCTATAATGACCATATATTGTTGACGATTGGACCCAATAATAATAATAATAATACATTACAAACTTTGTGAGCTTTAGCATATCATAGCCTAGATGTTTTCTTGGCTGCTATCCTTCCAAGTAGACCATTCCTGATGAAGTTTCTTTGGACAGTATAAGGGTCAACTTGGCATCCCAGTGAAGCTGCCAGAAGTTGCTATAGCACAAATGTAAGGGGGCCTAACACTAAATACTTGCAACTATATTAGTTTTTTAATACTGCAAACACATTTCCTGTATTTCCTGCTTGTATTCTAATAACAATATTGAGAACTAATAAGATATGCCCCTTTAAACCATTGCTAAAACAACAGTATAAGTAATTCACTGGTGGTCTAAAACATTTACACAGTACTATACATCAGTCTGTTTGGATATGTCTACCAGCTTTGCACACGTAGGAGCACCTAGGAACATATGATGAATATCTGATCAATCTTCCTTGCAGAATTTTTTAAGTTCAGTCTAATTCAGTGTGCATCCACTGACTGTCTATCAGGTGTAGATCAGGGGCATTTATCTCCCCTTCCATAAGCCACTGCATTGTGTGTTTTCACAGTTTTTGGCAGCATCCATTTTACCTTCAATTTCAATTGACCAGTTGAACGTGGATTTACTCCCGGTACTCCGATTTCCTCTCACAGTCCAAAGACATGCATGTTAGGTTGATTATTTACGCTACATTGGCATTGACTTGAGTATGTATATATAAAGTGGAGCTTGGAAGTTTGTGAACCCTTTAGAATTTTCTATATTTCTGCATAAATATGACCTAAAACATCATCAGATTTTCACACAAGTTCTAAAAGTAGATATAGAGAACCCAGTTAAACAAATGAGACAAAAATATTATACTTGGTCATTTATTTCTTGATGAGTGGCAAAGTATGTGAACCTTTGCTGTCAGTATCTGGTGTGAGCCCAAAACCCTCCTGTGCAGCAATAACTGCAGCTAAACGTTTCCTTTAACTGTTGATCATTCCTGCACACCGACTTGGAGGAATTTTAGCCCATTCCTGATCCGTACAGAAACAGCTTCATCCTCTGGGATTGTTGGGTGGGTTTTCCTCCTCACATAACTGCTCACTTCAGGTCCTTCCACAACATTTTGATTGGATTAAAGTTCAGAACTTTGACTTGGCCATTCCAAAACATTAACTTTATTCTTCTTAGAGAAAGCCATTCTTATGGTAGAAGGACTTGTGTGCTTAGGGTCGTTGTCTTGCTGCATGACCCACCTTCTCTTGAGATCCAGTTCATGGACAGATGTCCTGACGTTTTCCTTTAGAATTCTCTGATATAATTCAGAATTCTTTGTTCCATCAATGATGGCAAGCCGTCCTGGCCCAGATGCAGCAAAACAGGCCCAAACCATGATACTACCACCACCATGTTTCACAGATAGGATAAGGTTCTTATGCTGGAATGCAATGTTTTCCTTTCTCCAACCATAATATTTTTCTTTTAAACCAGTTAAAAAAGTTCCATTTTGATCTCATCCATCCACAAAACATTCTTCCAATAGCCTTCTGGCTTGTCTACGTGATCTTTAGCGAACTGCAGACAAGCAGCAATGTTTTTTTGAAGAGCAGTAGCTTTCTCCTTGCAACCCTGCCATGCACACCATTGTTGTTCAGTGTTCTTCTGATGGTGGACTCATGAACATTAACATTAGTCAATGTGAGAGAGGCCTTCAGTTGCTTAGAAGTTACCCTGGGGTCCTTTGTGACCTCCCCAACTATTACACGCCTTGCTCTTGAAGTGATTTTGGTGGGTCAACCACTCCTGGGGAGGGTAACAATGGTCTTGAAGTTTTTTCACATTGCAAATGTGATTGTATGATCACTCACCTCTCGCCAAAAATAGCCATGAAACAAACTTGGGTGAGAAACATGTTTAGACTGTAGTTTGTTGAAATGGATTGACTTCTAATTCTAGATTTGAAGACTTGGCGACCTCAAAATTCAACCATTTTCTGGTAATCTTAGACTATCATCTATTTTATATTTTTCACTATCCTCTGCATTATTTGATGGGGCAAAAATACACTTGGGTCATCTTACAGATTAGTTCATTATAATGTCTTTACACTTGTGGTTGTTGTACAGTTCTTATGTATGTCTTAAAAGTATATATGGATTTTTTCAGGCATGTAGCTATTTTATAACCATTAATCAATTTCAATGGAAATTTAATGGCAAAAGACTTGTTTTTCTTTAACTTTTCAAATCGTGATGAATAACTTATTTGAAATGTGTTCCACGTCATATTTATCCCCAGGTGAAACATTAATTCAATGACCTTAAGAGTTCCTAGATAGAGGTGAGTATTAAGTATGATATAAATGTGAACCTGATTCAGTTACATTTGTGCATAAAGGTGTCTATAATTGTAAAACATTGGGCTCTGTAAAAAGCTGTTTCTATTGACACAAGTTTTAGTATTAACTTATGAATAAAAGTGCATTTAATACCCCTATCCCACAATGGTAGATGTGTCATATTTTCAGTGTGATACTAATAGCTTAACCAATAATTCTGCCAATCCAGAGCTGACTATCGATGACTTTGATATCCACAAAAAAAAAACAAAAAAACACAGGCGACGTCATTACCAATGTGATGAACAAACGTCAGGCATGCACAAGTCGGATGGTTATAGGATGTTCTAATTGTGAAAATGAGCAAACAAACATCTGCAGTGGCCGAGTGTTTTTGAATGAGGCTGAATGCAGGACTACAGTATGAGTCAGGCCTTATGTGACATCACAAACAGCTTGCCATTTTCACGCTTGAGTTGCACACATTTTCAATCAAATGGCTTTGAGACGCTTCAGTGATCAGCCTCAGCTGCTGGAGGGACACTGCATTTTCTCTCCTTTTGAAATTATTTGAGATAGACCACCGAAAGCCGAGGGAGTGAATAATAAAGCCTATTACATCCAATATTCCTGTGGTACTGTAGTTCTTTACTGTCCTGCTTGTCAGATAACTTGATTCCTTTGCACTATTTTACAGAATGCGCTCATTTCTAAATCAGGAGTAGCATTTGCCATTTGTATTGCACAAAGGCTTGGCTCATTTTTCATTTTAAATACTGTCTCCATTGACAGCTGTTCATAGCAGTAATCAATAGTTAGTCATGAGGAATAATGATAAATGGTAAAAACCATCATACAGACTGATAAATGAAAAGTAATGACCATGCAGGGAACAGAGGCACTGGCAGAGAGATGGATGGATAAAACCATGTGAGAAATTGGAAAGAGCAAATGGGAGAAGGAAGGTTGGAAAAGAAAGAGAGGATAAAGGCAGGCAAATGCTATGATTGATGTGATAGTGACGTTAAATGACAGGGAGGGTGGAAAGGACATGGTGACAATCACAATAAAACTGATTTGTGCTGCTATTCTGTTCCTAGGTGCCCACTCACTACGAAACATGGTCTATGGTCCCCTCTGACATCAACACGATGATGTGAAGCTGGTTTTTGTCTATGGACACTGAGGGAGGTTCAGAGGTACGCAAGAGAAGTCATGCCATTCAACATTAATAAAGGGGTCAATAATTGAGAGGAGAGACTTTCTATATTTATGGGAACAGAGTGGAAGATCTAGGGAAATACAGAGTGATTCAAAAATACAGGTGAATGAGAGGCAGATGAATGGAGTGAGGGACAATTGCAATACATTTTGTACTGCTTAAAGGTGTTTTAGTATAATTAGGTTAAAAAATGTCCTGACTTTGTCAAGGTTGTCTCATATTTCACAGCAGACACAGTTCCCTGAAATGATTTACGCCATGGTATGCATTCATTTCCTAACCCAACACACATGGACACACTAATAGGCAACGTTCCATCTCCGGCTCTTTGATATAAGCCATCAAAAACATTAGGTCAAAGGGTTCAAGAGTCTAAAAGGGCTGAGTAACAGAAAAAAAGCAGTTACACATTATCAGTCTTGCTCAGACACACAACTAAACACTGTACACATTGCAAGACATGTAAAACAGCACCATCAGAGCTAGGATTAAGACTCATAAAGCAAGCCCTATCCTCAAACACACACTTGCATACACTTAAAACCATACTGCAGTAAGCGTAGAGAGGGTGGAAATGTCAAAATGTGTATTAAACAAAATGCTCAAAAGGAAAAGGTCACAATAAAAGAATTGGTAAGGCCACCTGTCCTTTACATTAATACAAATGTCGCTTGCAAAGGTTCCAACGGAAGATACAACTGAATATATACACACACAAACGAAGTACAATCATGACAATTGAGCATGGGCTTACACACACACACACCTCACAAATCCCCATCTTCACACAAAGCCAGCCTCTATTATCATAATAAGCTCAAATGGCCTTATTCTGTCCTCTCTCTCCACAATTAATGGCTAATTTGTAGCACAAGGCAGCTGCAGACTGGTGGACTATCATCTCTGTCCATAGCTGCAGCCTGCATTGCCCTTGTCCTGTCTACATTAATAGTATACATGCAACACAATGCCAGAGCCTGTAATTAGAATACACAGTAAGCCTACTTATTGGCTAGAAAAAACACTGAGGGGGGATTTTCCACTAGAAAATCCTTTTCAGTGTAAGCCTAGGTTTAATCTATGTTCAAACTCCAGTGTTTATTTGAACAATGGGAACAGTGCTTCATTTAATAGACTCCTTATCCCCCTGTGCTTATAAATGCTGACTTTATTGTCTGTAGACACAATGATTTTTTTTCTGTAGCTCATAAATGTCATGTTCAGCAGTCTTATACTGATGCCTTGTCTAAACAATTCCTTATAATTCGTAAATATATTGATTTAGGACATCACGTGTCAGATCCATCTGCATTATAGAAATTGTAAGTATAAGACCCCAGATAGCAGACATTTATGGGACAAATATAGCTCAGTTTGACACTTAAGGGACAGTTAATGTCAATGACAAGTGTATTGTAGGTCAAATTTGGCCCAACTGTTGCCAGCCACAATAGAGGTTCGTCACGACACGAGTCTGGGCCGCATGTGGCCCACGTTTAGTCTACCATGGCTAAGCTTTGTGTAGGATTTGTGCAGGATTTTGACTCAAACGTGTCTAGTATTGGCATTGAGTAGTAGGCAGATAAAAGTGGTAAGTGAGGACCAGAACTTGTGAGCCATCACTCATTTACTAAGAGAGACTACTAACCCAATCCTTTTAGGCACTGAAGAAGATAAATTAAAGGATCCTAGAGAGATCCTTATCATTAGACAGTGTGGCTGCAGTGTGGCTTGGTAGATATGCTAAAGGTTAAACATGTCAATAATGATGACCATCTCTTGTTAACAAACTATTTTACTATTTAGTACTTACATCATATGCTTCATTTCCATTCCATCTTATAATAAACTGCTTATACACTGACCTCCCATTTTGTATTCCTCCCCCTTCCCTGTCTTTCTTCCTCCACCTGTCCTAGGTCCCGAATGGAAATAAGACCAATTTAACTCATTGCTAATGGCTGCTGTGCGCACCATACTACACCTAATGGCACTCAATCTATTCCTTCATTTGTAGGCAGTAATTAAGTCTCTGTTGTGAAGGGCAAATTTGCACACTAAAAACCCACTTTTTAACAACTGAAAGCATTTTCCTCATACAGTGTAGCTTTTAATTACTGTACTTCAAGAGGGAGATGGAGGACTCTACACAGCAGCTGGTAATCTTGTAAAGAAACATTCTGGAGTGTTAAAAAGAAGGTAGGAAAATAATTTACCTGTAAAAATGTCAAGTTGATTGTAGAGGCCATTTATAAAAAAAAGTAATTTTTGAAGCAACTAAACCAATTTGAGAATGGCAATAAATATAACTATAACCATAAAATTTTGATTATGCTTGAACAGAAATGTGTCATTGTTGGTATTGGTATATTAGATATATTAGATACTTTGGGGTAACAACTACTCCAGTTCATATCATAAAACATCCTCATTGATTGTGTTGCTATAACTGCACATCCCATCATTCTTTATTCCTTTTCTGATTATATATGTTCTTTTGCTAGTGTTATGCTCACCCAGTAAGGCATTCAATGCCTTTTACTACATGAGACATGAGAGCTAAGGACCCATTTATTCTTGCTCTAGTCAGTCACAACATTACAAAATACAAGAGTTTAAAGGCAACAGAGTCATGCAATCGTTTCACACTTCAGCTCTATTGAACTTCACAGAACAAAGAGTTCTGCTTGTGACATTATGTGCTAAATGAGAACACGAGTTTGAACTTTGTTTGGACTGAAGAAACTTAAATTGAAATAGACCTAAGTTCAACTGCTTTTACTATTGTCACAAAAGTATAAACAAGTCGTGCCTGGAGACAAAAAGAGTGCCATAGGCTGCCTTCATTAGAGGGTATTAAGCCATTAAGTCAGGAGAATAACAATAGTACTGAGAAAGAGCATCACAGTGCATGAGTCAGTCACGAAGCTTAGCACAAAGCTAATTTTAAACCTAAATCAATGATTATTCAGTGCTAGACAGGATATGGAGAGAATATACAAAAGTCATATCTGTATGTATCTATATATATATATATATATATATATATATATATATATCTATAATATATTATATATATATATATACTGCTCAAAAAAATAACTCCAAGTGTTCCCTTTATTTTTTTGAGCAATATATATATATATATATATATATATATATATATATATGGACAAACACACACACACACATTAGATTTGTTGGAATCTAATGAAACTTCCTATGTATGAATGTAATGATGATATAGGTGTAACGATGATGCAAGCCCACCAGCTTGCATCTTTCTATTTTAGCTCCCCCGTCTCCCGCCTGTTTCGACAGCAGGTGGGGCTGTTGCCACCTGCTGTCCTTTCCTATAAATATCCCTCTTCCTGTGCACTTCCTTGTCTGGTTTCTTCACATCGTGGTTTGCCTTGGCTCCTGTCTGCTCCTTTGCAACCTGACAGCAATCTGCTCACCCGGAGTCTGACGGCAACCATGATCGCCTGCGGCCGTACGGAGACCTTTCTCACCAGCAACTCGACGGCATTCCCAGGACTGGTCAGTGCCGATCCAGTTTTCCCAAGGGACCCCAGGGTGCGGACTGTGTCCTCCACGTGGTCGACGATGCCACTTCCTTTGGGTTGTATCCGGTACCTCAGGTGGTTCCTCCAGCCCCGCCTGCAACCACCAGGACTTTCTGGCCCGGGACTAACTGGCCCATTAAGTGTGTATGTGTGTGGCCTGCGAGTCCGGTGTCCTGTTCCTCCTTGTTGTCTCCTATTTTCCTGAGTCTTATGTCTGTACCTCCGCTTTTGTGGCCCCCTGCTTTGTTCTCATCCGTGTTTTGTCCTGCTTCCTTGGGTTAGTTTGAGTCTGTCTGGTTTCCTTGCTATTGTGTTCCTGCCCTTTGCGCTTTGGAGACGCACCTTCAGAGGGCGGTTAGGTAACGATGATGCAAGCCCTCCAGCTTGCATCTATCTAGTTTAGCGCCTTGCTGTTGCCACCTGCTGTCCTTTCTTATAAATACCCCTCTTCCTGTGCACTTCCTTGTCTGGTGTCTTCACATCGTGGTTTGCCTTGACTCCTGTCTGTTCCTTTCTGCTGCTGTCTCCCTTGCCTGGTTTGTGTCCTTATCTTGGTTTAGTCTGTGTAACTTGGTCTCCTGTTTCCTTGTCTTGTCTCTTGTTGCCTTCTGCCTCTTGCTTTATGTTTAGTTTGGTTCGTTTGTTAGTCTTCCCTGTTTGTTAGCTTATTAGCTTATAGTTTGCATTAACCTTAGCCTTATTTGCCTGTCTCCTGTGCTAGATGTTGGTGTTCTTTGTTATCATGCTTACGTTAAGTCTGTGTGGTTTGTTTGTATTGTTTAAGATGTTCACTGTAAATAATCATCGAGTACTTGCATGTGCGTCCGCCTCCTTAGTCCTTTCTTGCCAAGAGCGATTACAATATTAGAGCAAAAGGATACATTTATTGGGGAAAACTGTACAATTGAAAGCTAGCTCTAATACCCTGTTGGTCAGTTTCTAGCCTGTATATAAGATGAGATACGGTTGGCCATGGAGGCATGCATGTTCCATATGGTTTTCTGTAGCATGTTTGCCCACAGATGTTGCAGCCGGACCTGTAGATCCTGATCACTTGTAGGTTGCTGAAGCTGCCAACCCAGCTGGTCCCATAAATGCTCAACTGGCAATAAATCTGGCAACCGGGCAGGCCAAGGAAGTGTTGCAAGCTGGCGAAGACATTCCTGGCAAACCCTTGCTATGTGTGAGCAAGCATTATCCTAATGCAAAATGCCAGTTGGAAGGATTGCCATGAGAGGTAACACATGTGGCCACAATATGTCCTGCACATATCTCTGAGCTGTTAGTGTCCCTCGTATCACTGCTAGCGGTGACCAGCTGTTGTATGCGATGGCTCCCCAGATCATCACACCTGCAGTTGGAGAAGTGTGTTCACTCCACATCAAAGGCAGAACTCGAACCTGACCATCTTCAGATCCCAAACAGAATTTGGAATTGTCACTAAAGGTAATATGGTTCCAGTCCATATCAGTCCAGGATTCTTGTTCATGAAACCACTGCAAACAAAGGCAACAGTGGCTCGCTGTCAATGTCAGTACACATAAGAGGCACCATGACAACAAATTTCCTGCTGCCATAAGCATGGAAATGGTCCCGGCAGAAACAGGGGTGTGTAGTGAAGGTGCCACCTGTGTCTGGATTGTGGACAATGAAACTAGAGGAGCTGCTTGTGCTTGTCGGTGGATCAAACAATCTTCTCTACTGGTGGTCTGTCTGGGTGTCCGGAACCTGCTTGCTATGTGTGCATGCCCTCACGGAACCACTGCTGCCAACACCTCCTAACAGCTAGATCAGAATGGTCTAAATGGCGGGCAATTTGCTGAAAAGACCATCCCACTTCTGTCAGTCCAATTATGTCCCCCTCTCAAAGTCTGTCAAGGTCAATTTCTGAGGACCTCAGAAAAAGAGTTGCTGATACTCACCAAGCTGTTACCCAGCTGTTTCCATTGATTCCCAGTAGTAGTTGTCTAACAAAGATCAGTCTAAGACCAAGGCATGTAAAGGAAGCCATGGTAATTTCTAAGTAATTAAAGGCCATTCTCACATTGGTTAATGTTAATGTTCATGAATCTACCATCAGGAGAACACTGAATAACAATGGTGTGCATAGCAGGGAGAAAGCCACTGCTCTTCAAAAAGAACATTGCTGCCTGTCATGTGATATGCGGACAAGCCAAAGGTCTTTTAAGAAAAAAGGATGGATTTCATGGATGGATGAGACCAAAATATAAGGGGTATATGTCTTTAGAAAGAGAAACACTGCATTCCAGCACTAGAAGCTTAACCCATCTGTGAAACATGGTGGTGGTAGTAGAATGGTTTGGGCCTGTTTTCTGCATCTGAACCAGCACAGTTTACTGTTACATGAAGTGGTTCTATATGGTGGACTAAAAAAAGTGACACGTTAAAAACTGTTTGTCCAGTGAGCATTTATCTTTCATCCTATTGCAACAGTAAGTACATGATCTTATAACAGACACCCAGAGCCACACAGGCTTCAGTGAGTGTCTATTAGCTCGGTGTCAGGAGCTTCAAAGAGCATTTTACATACAGGCTGTGCTGTTCATAGAAAAAAAGATCAAATTTAATGAAGGAACAGTGCGATTGTCCTGTGAGATATTTCGCTAACATATGATCATGATTAATAAATAACTTAGACACTTTGGTAAACATTTCATTGAAACATTGTAATGAAATGAAAGTAGAAACCAGGCTTCCTATGTAGGCTCAAAGCAATCACTTATATATGCAGTACAAGCAGTAATAATGCTAATAAATATATATATGATGGTCCTATCATGTAATATAGGACTAATGTCCCTTGTGTGCTTTTGTCATGCATTATTTGCCCGCAGCTACAACTCTGAATTCTAACCATCTGATATCAGATGTGAGTGAAGGACTTGCTCAGGCCTAAGCTGCCCAGCTCAGATGAGGTTATAATCGACAAGCACAGTAGGTGGTGGGATTGAGATAATTGCATTGCCACATATGCACAGATACACACACATTTCCATCACGCTGTCTGTCCTTTCTACACACACACCCCGGGTCACCATAGCATCTCCACATAGCGTGTAAATGCAACTGATAGTTCTGCCACGTAAGCGGCAGGCCGAGCAGGAGCGACATGGGAAGTTGGCTATTATTGTTATCATCATAACTATTATCATTATCAGCCTCAGCAGCAGCAGGTACCCTTCAACTGGGAGTGATGCGTCATACGCCTGGGTCGAATCCGTGAAGTGCCAGGAAGCGACCTGTGCTGAATGTAAAATACAAAAGGAAAGGTGGGGGGGTTTTGAATCACTCTGGCACACTTTCAATTTCTCCCTCTCCACCCCTCTCCTTCACTCTTTCTTTTGCCTTACTGCTCAATTTTCTTCTGGAGTCACAAAAAATGTTTCTTCTATCTGCCCTCTCCCCAATCTGCTTCCATTTCTCCCACACCATCATTAATCTTCGTGACTTTCATCTGCTTTTTTATGTCCTTTTTGATGTATTTACAATTTCTTCCTTATTCACACACTATCACACAAGCACACACGCGTAGACTCGCACCCCAGTGTACCAGCACCGCCGTGTCAGGCAGCATCGCCACATTGCTATCAGTGTACGTCCCTAAATATCCCTTCTCAGACTAGCTGTGAGATACATGTCCTTCCGTTTAACAGACAAAGGAATGGCACCCTTCTCCCTCTCAGAAACACCCCCTTGCTGTCCTTCCCCCAATATGCAAAATCTGAACCCCCACAAAGAGTTTATCCGCGTTTTCCAGAAGCTGACATCTCCTCTTATCTCTGCTTGGCAAATACTGCACAGCTAAAAAACAATTTTCCTCTTATTTGTCTTGTTATTATGGACCCCTCCTACTCCCCCATCCCACAGCATGCTGCTCAGCACAAAGACTGTCACAGTGCATTAACCCGTCAGACTGCAGCGGCGACAGGATCCTGCCATCGAGTAGCTTCTCGGCAAAACTCTGACCTCCTGCACATGAGTAACTCGGCACACAAACATTGGATCTCAAATTCATATGAAATTACAAGTTTACGGTTTATGAAACGCAAAGATTTCACAAGCACACACACAGTTGTCTCTTTATAAATAAAGCTGCAGGTTTTTGGTAAGCGCTTCTATATGGTGGAATAGACTAAAAAAGTGACACGTTAAAAACTGTTTGTCCAATGAGCATTTATCTTTCGTTCTATTGCAACAGCAAGTACATGATCATACAACAGACAAACAGAGACACAGGGGCTTCAGTGAGTGTCTATTAACTCGGTGTCAGGGGTTTCACATACGGCATTTTACATACGGGCTGTATGGGTTGCCAATGTCTCATGTGATCCCTCCTGGCTGTGTTTCCTACCAGTTCTCCTCTTTCTAGCTATGCTGCTATAGCTAATGCTGGCATCACACTTGGCATCAGTGATTGTTAATAGACACTGTGCTCTTAATCAATAACTAATTACATTTTTTCTGTTTTCTCTCCGAGCTGTGTTTTCGGCAGTTCCAGCCCCACACATGATGTTCATCTGCTGGAGCTCCATTCAAGCTGCTTTCGTCATCAGCTCCAGCCCCATCATACCCGGGCCCACTTAATGTCGATGTGCATACTTCAAGCATTTTATTCGAACTTTGACTCCATGACTTTAGTTTCGCTCCTTAGATTTATCATCTACGCCGCCCAAGGAGTTGGGTCCCTTTTGAGTCTTGGTCCTCCCAAGGTTTCTTCCTAGAAACTAGGGAGTTTTTCCTTGCCACTGTCGCCCTAGGCTTGCTCAATTTGGGATTGGACGTAGTTATTAGGAGATAATCTAAACTTGTAAAGTTGCTTTGAGACAATGCTCCATTGTAAAAAACGCTATATAAATAAATCTGACTTGACTTGACTTATTCAATGTTGCATTGAGATATTTCGCAAAAATATCGAATTTCATTTGCCGTTTCAAAATAAAGCTTGGATTTTTTGGGGAAAAAAATCAGATCTTTCTATCCTTGTGGGGACAGATAGGACCCAGAACTGGGATCAAGCAGAAGACCAAGCAACTGTCCCACTGTCTGCTAGTAGCCATACGCTGTCACCCAGAACACGCTATTGAGACATGTGCCTGTGTCCCACTTTGCTTGAAAACATAAACATAAGCAGATATTGCAAATGAAATTATTACTGATAATTGATTATATGCTTACTGGAACTTGAACTAGACCTGATTAATATCAGATATAATAATGGATGTAAAGAAGGATTTAGGTGCTCCTGCTATATCTTATTACAAAATTAATTCGTTTGAAATACTTATTCTTAATGTGACTCATCTGGTGGCATGTAAGAAAAAAACACTTTTTTCTGCTTATCACCATTTACCGCCATCTGATTTGCTTATTTTCTTTCCAATTTTTCAACTCCAAATCAGAAGAAGTTGGCACAGTTTGGAAAGTGCTGTGCCAAAAAAAAAAAAAAAAACGCAGTGTTTCTTACATTTTCTCTGACTTTTATTTCATTGCAGCCAGTATGAACCCAATATGCACTCACTGACAATAAAAATGATGCACCCAGATGCTGCAAAACTCGGCATGAAGTTATGTCTCAGGCAGATATGTAAATGATTACAGGTATGGTCTGATTAGACACTATTCTTTTTTTTTACCTCATTACTAGCTCCGAATTGCCCTTATCCCAACTTTTTTTGGAATGTGTTGGAGGCTTGAAATGTACAAATGGACATATATAAAGAAATGAAATGATGTTGACCAGACAAAACGTCCAAAACATCTTGGGTTCATACTGTCTGCAATGAAATAAAATCAAAGTAAAAATAGCACACTGTGTTTTTTCTTATTTACATTATCCATACTGTCGCAAGCCATACTGTTCTGATTTGGGATTGTAGAATCCATGGGTGTCACGCAGAATGTGATGGGACCAACCGACCATTGTAACTGTACCCTAGATCTAACATTAACATTCAGTATGGATATAGATAACCTTATTGTTTTCCCACAAAAATCATCCTACTATTAAGTCCATTTATTTAGCTGCGTTTATTATTCATCTCAGACATAAAGATTAAAACACCAACAGACCCCAAATCATGCAGCTCACCAGCCCTAACATATAGCACACAAATTCGAATGTTTGTTTTGCTCACCTTTAAATAAGATTGCTCCTTATGAGGGTCAAACACCTTATGCTAGAAGACTTTGAAAAGACTCTGAAAAGACTTTTAAAAGACTAAAGTCTGACACATTCTCACATCTAAAGACCAGTCACAGAGTTTCAAGTCAGACTGATTTTGCAAAGACTGCGGATCTAACAGGGTCACTAATTTCAAGACTGCAAAGATTCCTTTTGAGATTATTTCCCATCATGGCTACTTCATCTCACCTCAAGGCCAATTCCATGGAGGGAAATCAACATATAGTGTGATGAAATATCAGAGCTTCCCAACTTTTGTCCCCATTCAAAGGTGTGTATATTTTCTGTCACACTGTTGGTTCTTGATGTGTTTGTTTTTTAATAGAATATATTTTGTGTTCAAGTCTTCCTCCTTATTTTTTTCCCCTTTTTTGCTGCACCTTTGTATTCCAAAGAAAAAATTTGATTTTTTCAACTTTTCTTTGTATAAAAAATAACACTGCACAATAGGGGAAAGTAGTGCACTTTAAAGTGCAGCAATAGCAAATGCAATGCTACCTGTGTTCAAAATATTGTACCTATTACATTGAGAACCATGTAAAGGGCACATTCATTGCAAATGTCATTTTTCAAATCTTTTGAAAACGCACACATAACATAATCAGTCGACAAATAAAACACACCATAGTCAGCCACACACACTCTAAAAACTGCTGGGACATTTCTCCAACCCAGCAGCAGTATTACACTGTGTTCTGTTTACAGACTCTGTGGTCATGGTATCTCTGCGCTTAGCTACAGTTAATATCAGTGGTTCAAACATGGTCTGTTAATAGACTCTGTGCCCTTAACAATAGCTACCCTCATTTTCTGTTTTCTCTCCGAGCTCGTGTTCTGAAGCCAGCTCCAGCCCCATACACTAAGATGTTCCTCCGCTTCAGCTCCATCCAAGCTTTTCTTCCATCATCAGCTCCAGCCCTGTTACTCAGACCGCAGAGGGCAGTAAAGGATGCCATGCAACCAAGACATTCCCGCCAAGGACACAAGATCCTAAAGTAATGCCAGTCTGCATATCTTTATGTTATTCTATTCAATATTTGTCTTCACTACTGGCTTATATGCTATAACTTTTATATTCTCTATTTTATTACATACATTTACATTTACAGCATTTAGCAGACGCCCTTATCCAGAGCGACTTACAAGTTATACAATCTTACAATCCAAGCAATTGTGGGTTAAGGGTCTTGCTCAAGGACCCAACAGCGGCAGCTTGGCTCAGGTGGGATTTGAACCCTGGACCTTGTTGTCCAGAGTCCAGTACCTTACCCGCTAGGCTACCACAGCCCCATACTTACATACTTTTGTAATATTTCATTCTCTCTAAAATGTTAGTCTACTTGTTATTTTACTTTAATTATTATATATTTTAAATGTGTTTTCTCTGTTAATATTTATTTAGATTCTGTTTATTTTAAACTATATGAACATGTTAATTAGATAACTTATGTCAGTTAATTCTTACATATAACATCTAAGCTCCCAAAGGAGGTTGGGTCCATTTTTGAGTCTTGGTCCTCCCAAGGTTTCTGCCTTATAATGTTTAGAGAGCTTTTCCTTGCCACTGTTACCCTAGGCTTGCTCAATTTGGGATTGGCCTTATAAATTTGAAAATAATCACAAGATTACTATCTAGAATGACTGGATTTTTACTGGACTAATTTATGCATTTATGCCTAGAGACTAGTTTATACTCTCTATTTATTTTTTATTAAATGTATTATTTTATTTATGATATATATACTATGTATTTTATCATATTCTATAGTTTGCAATATTCTCTATTTTATTTATTATATTTTCTAGTTTATTATATTCTCCATGATATTGCATTCTCCTTATTTATTACAGTCTATATATTGTTATATAAAATGTTATTTATTTTATATTATTATCTCTATTTTAATTATTCAGTTAAGCCTCTGTGTATTTAAACTATTGTTATCAATGTAATATTTATTTAATTTGATTATTACATGTAACATCTTGGCTGACAAAGAAGGTTTTGTCACTTTTTGAGTGTTGATTCTGCCAAGGTTTCTTCCTCATTGCATCTAGGCAGTGTTTCCTCGCCACTGGGGTTGCTCAATTGGGGCTGTGGGCCTAGATTGTAAAAGCCACTATTTAAATAAACACACACACAGACAGACAGAAGGTAAGTAGGTAGGTAGGTAGGTAAGTAGGTGGCTGGGTAGGTGGATGGATGGATGGATATTTACATTGTATAGATATTTACAGAAATATAATTTACATTTCTCTTCACAGTACGGCACCTCATGTGTTATGTGTTACACACAGGCATCTGCTTTCACCGAGTACTCTGCACTATTTTGCAAACAGCATAAATGATTGAGCACTTAAGCTAGCATGACTGATGTGGGAGGCAGAGCAAAGGATTCATATTTTTCCCCAAGGTTAATCAGATTAACCAGAATGTTGTCACATGTGCTTCAGATTAATCCTGTTTAATCTTGTTTTTTTCTGCCTTTCTAATCCCATCTAATCTGAGAATATTATCTAGAGACCGTTAGCAATTATTTCTGCTACCTATCAGACCACAGTAAGGAATACTGCCAGTAACGAGGTCTTAATTCAGCTGATTTATTACAGTGTCCAAACGTATAAAAGAAACCCTACCTTATAACGATCTGCAAGGCAATTACAGTGAATTAGGTGCAATCGTGCAGACTCTGACAAAAGAGGTCTATGTTTTGGAATCAGATCTAGCTGTCCTGGGCTCACTTTTGGAACAGACATGTTTATTTGGCTGTACAGTTGTGAGAGTATTGGATTTATGGATTTATTTGTTTATTTAACATTGCATCAGCATCAACAGCTAATCATAACAGGAGCAAGGTTACGTCTACAGTGGTGTGAAAAAGTGTTTGCCCCCTTCCTGATTTCCTATTTTATTTATGTTTGTCACATTCAGTGTTTCTGAACATCAAACCAATTTAAATATTAGTCAAAGACAACACAAGTAAACACAAAATGCAGTTTTTGAATGCAGTTTATTATTAAGGGAGAAAAAATCCAAACCTACATGGCCCTGTGTAAAAAAGTGATTGCCCCCCCTTGTTAAAACATAACTTAACTATGGTTTATCACACCTGAGTTCACTGTCTCTAGCCACACCCAGGCCTGATTATTGCCACACCTATTCTCAATCAGGACATCACGTAAATAGGACCTGCCTGACAAAGTCATGCAGAGATCCAAAGAAATTCAGGAACAATTGAGAAAGAAAGTAATTGAGATCTATCAGTTTGGAAAGGTTTAAAAAGCCATTTCTAAAGGTTTGGGACCCCAGCAAACCACAGTGAGAGCCATTATCCACAAATGGTGAAGACATGGACCAGTGGTGAACCTTCCCAGGAGTGGCCAGCCGACCAAAATTATCCCAAGAGTGCAGAGACGACTCATCTAAGAGGTCACAAAAGACCCCACAACCACATCCAAAGAACTGCAGGCCTCACTTGCCTCAGTTAAGGTCAGTGTTCATGCCTCCACCATAAGAAAGAGACTGGGCAAAAATGGGCTTCATGGCAGAGAAGAACATTAAAGCTCATCTCAATTTTTCCAGAACACCGAGAGAAAAAAAGTTGAGCTCTTTGGAAGGTGTGTGTCCCATTACATCTGGCGTAAAAGTAACACAGCATTTCAGAAAAAGAACATTATACCAACAGTAAAATATGGTGGTGGTAGTGTGATGGTCTGGGGCTGTTTTGCTGCATCAGGATCTGGCAGACTTGCTGTGATAAATGGAACTATGAATTCTGCTGTCTACCAAAAAATCTTGAAGAAGAATATCTGGCCATCTGTTCGTGACCTCAAGCTGAAACGAATTTGGGTTCTGCAGGACAATGATCCAAAACACACCAGCAAGTCCACCTCTGAATGGCTGAAGAAAAACAAAATGAAGACTTTGGAGCGACCTAGTCAAAGTTCTGACCTGAATCCTATTGAGATGCTGTGGCATGACCTTAAAACAGATGAGTGGCCAAAATTCCTCTACAACGCTGTGAAAGACTCATTGCAAGTTATCGCAAACGCTTGGTTGCAGTTGTTGCTGCTAAGAGTGGCCCAACCAGTTATTAGGTTTAGGGGGCAATCACTTTTTCACACAGGGCCATGTAGGTTTGGACTTTTTTCTCTCTTAATAACAAACACCTTCATTTAAAAACTGCATTTTGTGTTTACTTGTGTTGTCTTTGACTAATATTTAAATTGGTTTGATGTTCCGAAACACTTAAGTGTGACAAACACGCAAAAAAATAGGAAAGCAGGAAGGGGCAAAGACTTTTTCACACCACTGTATACAAGTCAGACACGTATACTGGGGCAATTTAGAGTAATTGCTCCGTCACTTAAATATGATGGCTTATAGAAAATGTATAAAAACATATTTGAATTCAGCATAAAAAGTACTATAGGTTACATCACTTTTAATATTAATATTTTGTAGCCCAGTGTTATTTGCGTAAAACATAAATGAAAACTAAAACATAGCATATTAATTCAGTAATCACATTTTATTCTTTCTCTGTCGTTTTTGTAACTATTAGTATTATATTTAACAAAGCTGAGTAATTTAACATTGTGTTACTTAGCAGGTCATCTTAAAAAATAGTGGTTCTTGATTTCACTATATTTTGCTGTACAAAGCCATGGGTCATTATTGTAGATATTTGCCTGTTGCCATAAATGGGAATTTCAAAACAACAAAAGTACAGAGGTCAGAAAGAGTTCAGGCTCCTGGGCAATGTGGCATTTAAATTTTCTCACCTGATTTTTTTACTACACTATACCATTCTTTTTCAACAGCTTCAGCCAAGTCAATCAATACGTATTCATGAATGGACACCGGGAGTCCAGGTTAATGACAAGTTGGCTACTACACAATATGAAAAATGAGGAAATCATATCAGTTACCACATCTTTTGTTAACCAAGGCTGCTCAGTGACCTTAAAGGAGAAGGGGAGTGATTCAGGAGAACAAAAATGCTTCTGAAGGGAAGTATCCATTAGACACGTATCCATATGTCTCTCAAGGGCCCTCAAAGCTGTAGTTGTAGCTGAAACACAGGTGTGAGCCATGCAAACATGCCATTCCTATTTGTTAAGAAATAGAAACTGTGTTACATTGTACTTACAGATACTTTTTCACTTAATTTTGTGTTACGCCTGCAAACACGAGAGTGAGAGTTCATAAAAATTAGTGGTGTTGTGGAAAGTAAAGCGAAACCATAATTATTGTTTTTTTCAGCTGTTTGTCAGGAATGTAACTGATAATTACTGCTTGAATTCTTTAGCAAAAAAGGCCTTGAATTAACGGCTGTTAGTTTGTAATTATTATACGGTATATAATGACAAAACAAATTGTGCTAATGCAATATCCCATTCAAATAAAAACTGTTGTATTATAGTTTTAAAGATATAGTTTTTTTTCCAGCTTTATGCATCTAATCGATTCTGCTTCTAGGGACATGTGATAGGCTGTTTGTTTTGGTCATGACATGTTTCAAATGAAAATATCCGTCATGAGAAGTTCACAGTCAAAATCTGTGTGTCTTTTATTAGAAATGGACATGAAAACAGAAGAAACAGTTACAGTAAATTCCAACAATGATTTCTTATAATTAATTTTCAGTGCTACAGTTATGCTATCAGCATTAATATTATGGAAGGTGTACGGTCAAAACAGTCTGCAGAGAAACAGATTATTTGACAGTTCTTATGTGTTTTACCTCTGCATACTGCTAATCTCTGACTTATAAGGGGAACTTGCTTCTTACATTTGCATTTATGTCATTTAGCAGACGCCCTTATCGAGAGCGACTTACAATTGACACAGTCTTACAATTCAAGCAATTGTGGGTTAAGGACCTTCTTCAAAGACACAAAAGTGGCAGCCTGGCAGTGGTGGGTTTTGAACCCTGGATGTTCTGGTCCATAGTCCAGTACCATAACCCCTAAGTTATCACAGTCCCTTGCTTCTTGTGTCTTGCCTTGCACTCAGAACTTATGCATATCTAGCTGAGATGTGAGCATGAACTGGATCCTCTTGTAGCTTTTTTTTACAAATAATTAAGCAGTATTATCTGTCCAAATACAGCTATTGGCCACAATACTGAGACACTTGGGCCCACAATTATAGACCATGGGGATTGTTATAGGCCAAGGGCACTAACATAGGGCACCATGACAGAGCCTGGCTTTTGGATTTGTTCCTGCTAAAAGTCTGGATGGTTCTTTTCGATTTTGGTCCATTTCTTGCAAAAAGATCTGGAATACTGATTGGTCTGACCACAATACATGTTTTCACTGTATGATGGTCCATCCCAGATGCCTCTGAGCCCAGAGAAGTTGATGCTGCTTCTGGACTTTTTGCACACCAAATTTTTAAGTGACATTTGTGAATGTAACTCCATATTGTAATGCTTGACAAAGGTTTGTCAATGTGGTTATGTCAGCTATAGATGAATGACAGTTCTTAATGCAGTGCCGTCTGAGGGTCTGGATATTATGGGAGTTTAGCTTAAGCTTGCTGCACCACCTGGCGCTACAGAGGACAGGGTGTGATCAGTCTCGTTTGATTTAAGCTGGTATTTTTATTGAATCTTTGTGTGACATTTTTGCCTTGCACTTGTCTTGCCTTTTCCTTCAGTTGAACACTGTTCAGTATTTGTTGCCTCAAATGCATTTATTTGTGTCAAGAGCTGATTGGACATGCCAACTGGTTGAAAGGGCGTTAAATACTCTATTAAGCAAAGGATGGATACATGAAAGTGGCCATTTAAACAGCTGCTGTAAAAGGAGTAGACTGTAAGATGTTAAATCGTTTGCTACAGTGGGGCAAAAAAGTATTTAGTCAGCCACTGATTGTGCAAATTCTCCTACTTAGAAAGATGAGAGAGGTCTGTAATTTTCATCATAGGTACACTTCAACTATGAGAGACAAAAGGCTAGGCCACTCCAGGACCTTGAAATGCTTTTTACAGAGCCACTCCTTTGTTGCCTGTACAATGTGTTTGGGATCATTGTCATGCTGGAAGACCCAGCCACGTTCCATCTTCAATGCTCTCACTGATGGAAGGAGGTTTTGGCTTAAAATCTCACGATACATGGCCCCGTTCATTCTTCCCTTAACACGGATGGATCAGTCATCCTGTCCCCTTTGCAGAAAAAC
Organism: Ancistrus triradiatus; assembly: GCA_025084515.1. Taxonomy (NCBI): domain Eukaryota; kingdom Metazoa; phylum Chordata; class Actinopteri; order Siluriformes; family Loricariidae; genus Ancistrus; species Ancistrus triradiatus. The sequence continues at coordinate 306,165 of JAJAGP010000069.1, read as the reverse complement.
AACCCCAAAGCTGATGTTTCCACCCCCATGCTTCGCAGTAGCTATGGTGTTCTTGGGATGCAACTCAGCATTCTTCTTCCTCCAAACACAATGAGTTGAGTTTTTTTTACCAAAAAGTTATATTTTGGTTTCATCTGACCACATGATATTCTCCCAATCCTCTTCTGGATCATCCATATGCTCTCTGGCAAATTTCAGATGGGCCTGGACATGTACTGGCTTAAGCAGGGGGACACACGTGGCACTGCAGGATCTGAGTCCCTCTTGGTGTAGTGTGTTACTGATGGTAGCCGTTGTTACTTTGGTCCCAGCTCTCTGCAGGTCATTCACCAGGTCCCTCCATGTAGTTCTTGGATATTTTCTCACTGTTCTCATGATCATTTTGACCCCATGGGATGAGATCTTGCGTGGAGCCCCAGATTGAGGGAGATTATCAATGGTCTTGTATGTCTTCCATTTTCTGACAATTGATCCCACAGTTGATTTATTCACACCAACCTGCTTGCCTATTGTAGATTCACTCTTCCCCAGCCTGCTGCAGGTCGACAATTTTCTTCCTGGTGTCCTTCAACAGCTCTTTGGTCTTGGCCAAGTTTGAGTTTGGGAGTCTGACTGTTTTGAGGCTGTGGACAGGTGTCTTTTATACAGATAATGAGGTTCAAACAGGTGCCATTAATACAGGTAACGAGTGAAGGACAGAAGAGCTTCTTAAAGAAGTTGTTACAGGTCTGTGAGAGCCAGAAATCTTTCTTGTTTGTGGGTGACCAAATACTTATTTTCCACCATGATTTACAATTAAATTCTTTAAAAAAGCCTATATTGTGATTTCCTGGATTTTTTTTTTTCTCATTTTGTCTCTCATAGTTGAAGTGTACCTATGATGAAAATTACAGACCTCTCTCATCTTTCTAAGTAGGAGAACTTGCACAATCAGTGGCTGACTAAATACTTTTTTGCCTCACTTGGGTAAATGTTCATCCCTACATTTATTTGTTATTAAAATTATATAAAATATTTGTATTTTTTTTTAGCCAGGCAGAATGTTTTTAACATTAGGACCAATTATCTATTATTACCAGATATAAAGCATTACAGAAGTATGAACGTAGCACTTCTGCAGAATTTCCCTGGGTAAGAATAAAGCCACTGATGCTTGAATTAATCACCTGTTCTCAGAATATGAGTCATCTTTTTACAAAACTGCACAGCTCAGTCTGTCCAGTCCTGGATTATCACCAGAAAGTGACGCATGCAGCAGCAGGACACACTGAAGTGGACAAGTCGAATGTAGCATCCTGTAAAATCATGTTTCAGAAGAAAGAGGCAAAGACCCGACCCTTTTCTCTGACCTCCCCAATGTCCCTATGATCAAATACCAGCCCAGATGTAAAAGCCATCTGCTACATAAAGCAATGCCACAACCTCTTAAACCTAGAGACACAACTGGCAAAGTCATGTGAAACTTGTACTGAATGAATGCCTTTTGGAGAAAATAAATTGTTCCTTCATGTGTTCATTTAACATGCAAACTACACACAGGCAGCAGCCGGGCCAGATGTCAAATTCTGGTCCCTAGTGCTATGAGGCAACAGTGCCTGGGGGTCTTAATGAACCGTCTGTGGCATGCTTTGGTCAAACCACAAGGTTCTCAGAACAATCCGTTTTGTGTGCCTGTTCCTTTAAATAATAGTAAGTCACTGCTCATCGCACCCCCATAGTGATTCATGGCAAGTCATAAACTTTGTGTGAATCTATAAAATCAGCATCAAAAACACCACGGGGACATCTTACTCCCCTTCTCTCATATTGCTTACAGACATTAAACTAACAAACTAATAACGTTAATTGTGGATCCTGCACCAAGTAACAACAATAACTTTCTTGAATATTCCATCTTATATACTGTATTACCTCAGCAAAAGTATGTGAACCTGGATTAGCAGTTAATTTGAAGGTGAAATTAGAGTCAGGTGTTTTCAAACAATGGGATGACAATCAGGTGTGAGTGGGCACCCTGTTTTATTTAAAGAACAGGGATCTATCAAAGTCTGCTCTTCACAACACATTTTGCGGAAGTGTATCATGGCACAAACAAAGGAGATTTCTGAGGACCTCAGAAAAGAGCTGCTGATGCTCATCAAGATGGAAAAGGTTACAAAACCATCTCTAAAAGAGTTTGGACTCCACCAATCCACGTCAGACAGATTGTGTACAAATGAAGGAAATTCAAGACCACTGTTACCCTCCCCAGGACCAACAAAGATCACTTCAAGAGCAAGGCTTGTAATAGTTGGTGAGGTCACAAAAGGACCCCAGGATAACTTCTAAGCAACTGAAGGCCTCTCTCACATTGGTTAATGTTAATGTTCCATGGAGTCCACCATCAGAAGAACACTGAACAACAATGGTGTGCATGGCAGAGTTGCAAGGAGAAAGTCACTACTCTCCAAAAAAGAACATTGCTGCTTGTATGCAGTTTGCTAAAGATCACGTGGACAAGCCAGAAGAATGGAAGAATGTTTTGTGGACGGATGAGACCAAAATAGAACTTTTTGGTTTAAAAGAAAAGCGTTATGTTTGGAGAAACTAAAACACTGCATTCCACACTGCATGAGAACCTTATCCCATATGTGAAACATGGTGGTGGTAGTATCATGGTTTGGGCCTGTTTTGCTGCATCTTGGCCAGGATGGATTGCCATCATTGATGGAACAATGAATTCTGAATTATATCAGAGAATTCTAAAGGAAAATGTCAGATCATCTGTCCATGAGCTGAATCTCAAGAGAAGGTGGATCATGCAGCAAGACAACGACCCTAAGCACACAACTAAAGAATGGTTAAAGAAGAAAAAAGTTCATGTTTTGGAATGGCCAAGTCAAAGTCCTGACTTTAATCCAATCGAAATGTTGTGGAAGGACCTGAAGCGAGCAGTTAATGTGAGGAAACCCACCAACATCCCAGAGGATGAAGTTGTTCTGTACGGAGGAATGGGCTAAAATTCCTCCAAGCCGGTGTGCGAGACTGATCAACAGTTACAGGAAACGTTTAGTTGCAGTTATTGCTGCACAGGGGGGTCACACCAGATACTGAAAGCAAAGGTTCACATACTTTTGCCACTCACTAATATGTAATAATGGATAATTTTTCTCAATAAATAAATGACGAAGTATAATATTTTGTCTCATTTGTTTAACTGGGTTCTCTTTATCTACTTTTAGGACTTAATGATAATGTTTTAGGCCACATTTACACAGAAATATAGAAAAATTCACAAACTTTCAAGCACCACTGTACATACACTTCTCAAAATAATTACAGGAACACTTTTTAATTTGAGTATAGCATCAACCCAATTCAACTTCTGGGATATTGATCTGGTCAGTTAAGTAGTAGTGGGGGTTGTTAATCAGTTTCAGAAATTAACAACATATACACTAGAGGAGCAACAATGAGACAACCCCCAAAACAGGAACGATTGACATTTTGTCCCTCCTTATCTTTTCTGCTACGCCCTGTATGACCTGTACTTTTCACAGATGAGAGCAGGTTTCAGCTGAGCACGTGGCAGACGTGACAGGGTCTGGAGACATCATGGAGAACGTTATGCCACCTGCAACATCATTCAGCATGACCGGTTTGGTGGTGGGTCAGTCATGGTCTCAGTCATGGTGGTGGGAGGCATATCCCTGGAAGGACACACAGACTTCTACAGGCTAGACAACGGCACCCCGACTGCTATTAGGTATCAGGATGAAATCCTTAAACCCATTGTCAGACCCTACACTATTGCAGTGGGTCCTGTGATCCTCCTGGTTCACAACAATTCCCAGCCTTGTGTGGTGAGAGTATGCAGGAACTTCTTGGAGAATGAAGGAATTGATACCACTGACTGCCCCACCCCACCCCACTCGCCTGATCTAAAACCAGTAGAACACCCCTGGGACATTGCGTTTCGGTCCATCTGACTCTGCAAGGTTGCACATCAGACTGTCCAGGAACTCAGTGATGCCCTGGTCCAGATCTGGGAGGAGATCCCCCAGGACACCATCCATCATCTCATTAGGAGCATGCCCCATAATTGTCAGGCATGCATACAAGCACATGGAGGCCATACAAACTACTGAGTACCATTTTGAGTTGCTGCAATGGAATTTCGGCTAAATGGACTAGCCTGCTGCATAATTTTCGGGGTGTCTTTGAATACCATCCTCTGTAGGGTGATCATTTTAATTTACATCAAACAATGTGGCATCCTTTCGTTCCTAACACATTACCCAGTGCATATCAGGAAAGATAGTTCCTTTAATTTTTTTAGCAGTGTATATACACACTCAAGTCAATGCCAATTTAGCCTAATCAGTTAACCTAACACGCATGTCTTTGGACTGTGGAAGGAAACCGGCGTACCCAGAATAAACCCTGTGGACACGAGAAGGACATGCAGACTCCACACAGAAAAGACCCAGGACCTTCTTGCTACGAGGCAGCGGTGCTACCCACTGAGCCACCATACCACCCGCAATGTACCTACATAAAGCAGGCTATATATGACCATTAATATGTTTTAATGAAGAGTATTGCTTTAAATATCCAAATTCACAGATGGAAGGCCATTGGTAAAGATGGATAAAGAAAATATCATAAGTTATTTTTGTAATAAATTTTTGTCAGCTAAATCTCACCATGAAAATTAGAGAAGTCTAACATTTAACTGAAGTAAAATTATTCTAAGAAAAACAAAACATTATTGTTAACAATACCACGTGGCACCATTATTAGTATCTCTGCATTTAGTGTTTTGTGCCATCTTAATTTGCCAACATAACCACACTGTTTTAAAATAATACAAAGCAAGAAATTTGATAAACAGAATCTCTGACATTTTTTAAACCCAAGGTGCCAATAGCTAAATTATAGTTTTCATTTAACCCTAACGGAGGCGCCAATACACTATTGTAAACTAGAAATGTGCCGCACTATCGATTAGCTACCTTGCTTCGTTTTATCCAGAACACTACACATTCATAAACATGCAATGACATTTAGTACTGCTACAAAACTAAGAAAAATACTTCCCTACTTGAATCTTAATGTTTTGCCTATTTTTTAAAATTAATTTTGCACTTATTTACATAGAGACCTACAGTCTTTAGTAGATGCAGTTATCCATAGCGACCTAACATTTTTAAACACTCTTTATAAATTACAGTTGTACAATATAAAATTACAAACCAAGCAGCTGAGGGTTAAGTGTTTTGTTCAATTGTCCAACCTTCACAGATTTGGCAGAGCCAGGATTTGAAACCTCAATGTTCTGGCCAATAGCCCAGTAATGTAACCGCTGTGCAACTATTTTAGGCCACATTCTTACCATGCTAAATTAAAAGTCAGAAAACTTTCCATGCTGGCACAAAATGGTTTATGCTGGTTTGCGCTGGTAGGGGGTGAGGACACGTGACCTTGCTGGTTATTCTGGTTAAGCTGTGTGGTTGACCAGCTTGTCAGCATAGCAGAATCCCACATTGGTGACCAGGACACTTACCAAATCAACATATTAAATTATCCCAGCATCCCACATTGGTAATCCATATTACCACCATACCAGCAGAACATACTAATAATCAGAGGTGGATTTTCTGAAAACATCCCATCACAACGACGAACGTTAAATGGTAGAGCGAGGGTCACAATAAACAATCGCTCCTATTCTTTCTAGAAATCCGCCCCAGAATAGTTAACAAACCCAGGAAAAAATGTACTGTGAATTTTCATAGTAAAACTGTGAATTGCTTGACAGTTTTAATGAGAACTTTCACAGTTTGACCATGAATTTTTGATGGTAATTTGGTCACTTCATGGATCTACTGTGAAATTTCATAGTACAACTGTAAACTTGGTGGACTATGAACTGACCATGAAGTATTTCACAGAATTTTTGTGGTAATTTGGCCACTTCATGGTCAAACTTCACAGTACATTTTTTCCTGGGAAGCTATACCTCCATCTCATAAATGTGACTATCATACCCACCAACCCAGTATCTCATGCAGGTGACCATCAAACCCACCATAACAGCACCCCACGCAGGTGACCACCATATTAGCATGCCAGTGTCTAAAAAACAGCGACAGACCATGACTATCTTTGCTTTTAGTAGAGTGCTAAGATGTTTTTAATGACACACTGCGTATTTAGTCAGTTAAGTGTTGTTTTCCACATAATCCTGAGGTAGTATAAATGACCAGGTATATTTAGTACATCTAACTACTTTTATATAAATAAGTCTTTATATGTAATTACCAAATAGTTTTAGCAAAAAGTAACCAAGTTTTACGGTAAACTCAGTCCCTCTTTGACAACAGTATGAAAACTGAAGCGTGTTATATATTGTAACTGGGGGGTTTCATTCGATGAAAGCAACGTCAGCATTTTTAAACCATGGGTATGAACTTTTCTGATCTTTACTGTTGTCACGGGTTCGGTGAAAATAGGAGCTCAAAGTTCAGACGCGCTGGTGACGAGAGAGAGTTCACACTCTTCAAAATGGCGCGTTACACAATAGTATACTAGCGTGTCTAAACGTCGACATTACAACACCGAAGTCTGACTAAATATGATCTAACTGACACTTCAAACATTTCTTTCGGTGTGAGTGATAAAACTACAAGCATGTCCAGGAGACTCCGGGTGGCTGTCATTGGAGCAGGAGCTGCAGGTTTATGTGCCGCGCGACACATTTTGAGTAGACCCGAAAGATTTGATCCTCCGGTCGTGTACGAACTGAGCGATCATGTGGGAGGAACCTGGTTCTACGAGGAGCACGTGAGCTCTAATGAGGATGACGACCTGATCCAAAGCAGCATGTACAGAGACCTCAGGTAGCCCATTACTCACACTACAAATTTTATACCATCGAATTGTACACGGATACAGTGTTTGCAACCTCAATTCTAACCTCAGTATCTGTAGTATATATGCAGTTACCTCAGACAATCATTTTGACAAGTAACATAAGACGATGGTACTCCATACACTGTAGTCCTTGGACATCTCAATGTCCTGCCACAGCAGCAGGACTCGAAGCATCCACCTTGTGATTCTGGCTTGTATACTAATCCTAGCTGTACCTAAAATATTTCACTCACTCACTTTCTACACCCTAATCCAGCTTAGGTGGTAGGTGGTGGGTGGTGGGTGGTGGGTGGTGGAGCCTAACTGGCAGAACAGGATGCAAGAGGGAACCACCCCTGGGTGTCAGTGCATCATGGGGCACATGAACATATTTTCAGAAATAAACACAACTGTGAAAGCAAGCTGTGGAAGCTGCTTAATGAGTATTTCAGAAACACTCTAATTTGAATAATGTTTACGCTGTTACATTAATCTATGATACATTACTGAGGAGGAGTTCATGTATTCACTGTGTCATGTAGCCAGGTAGGATGGACTACTGCGCGTGTGCACTGAGTGCATGCAGCATGCTAGCATCACAAACCAAGCTAGCGTTCTACCTAAAAGTGCAGGGCTGAAGTTAAAACAAACTGTGCCAGAAGACAAAATACAGACATCATCAATCTCACAGTCTCTGTCATTGGAGGTGGTTTGGCTTTGACAGATTGACAGATTTCCCAAAAGATGATCTGAGATCTGCAAACTATGTTGGAAATCGGTTGCCATGAAAGACAACGAACTTATTTCACCATCTGCAAACTAACCACCATGCAGAACATGAAGATTATGACGAACCTTGGGATTCAGTTAACCACGACAGGCTTAACTCAGCAAAAGTACCAGCATAAAAACACACTCAGCAAACCTCAGTGTAATCAATCTGCAAAAAAGTGCCTTACGACATGAAAAGCAACAAATGGCAAGGCATAAATGCTGTCACCACTTACACCTCAAAAGACATGGTTGCCAGTTCATGTGGTTGGGTTCAGACAATTTTTGAATACTTTAGACCTAAGATATACACTGCTAAAGTATTGTCTAAATATCGTTATTGGTATTATCCCAGTAAATATCTAGATATCTGAATGGACGTAAAACACATTTGTTACTGATAAAGGTTGTTTGTTACTTGATAGGTTACGACATAGGTTGTGTGCATTCCACACACCAAAGACCAGCTATGCCTAGGGACTTTTACAGGATATGCAGTAGTAATCATTTCTTATTTGAAAAATAAGTTATTTTACATTTAATAAAGGTTCAAACATCCCTGGCCCTTTTATGAACACGTACTAGTGACATGACAGCAAGCTGCTACACAGTCCAATATATTTAGAAGCCATGTTCATATTCCTTAAAATCACCTCAATCAGAATGTGACTGACACCAATTAGACCCTGAAAAAGAAAATATAGTTATGTTTGACTAATAACTTGGAGCCCCACAACCCACATCCGGAAAAGCAGAAAGAAAGTGAAGTGAATAGCTAAGGAATGTTCAGGTTATTGTAGAAATTTTATGTTTGTGTGAAGTGCTGAATAAACATGATCCCATAGATAAAAGTTTGTTTGTGGTGCAAGTTGAGATGAGAACTTGCTGAAATTTATCTCACAGACTGTCAAACAGTTTTTCCATCAGCAGTGAACAGACTGAACTGCAAGCTCAAGTTGGTAAGAACAGACCTGCACGCACCAATGCCGAGGGAATGCCTGGCTCACAGCTCACCCTTATCTTTGTTGAGAGAAAAATAACAGTCAGCTCCAGAATTATTGGTAAACTTGGATTGTAAAAGTTGTACTTATAGATACTGTAGCTTAAACACTTAAACTATTAAATCTAACATTTAACTGAAGTAAACTTATTCTTAGAAAATACAAGTGGAAATTAAGTTAGTTTACATTTGCATAAGCAAATTACTAAATGTTTTTCTAATCATCTTCTCATTGTAAGTTTAAACTAATACAATATGTTTTAAATATATATTCACCCATACACTCACTGGCCACTTTATAAGGTATACCAGTTCAGCTCCTCTATAATGCAACTATCTAATCAGCCAGTCACATGGTAGCAACTCAATCCATTTAGATATGTAGACGTGGTCAAGACGAACCACTGAAGTTCAAACCAAGCATCACAATGGAGAAGAAAGTGATTTAAGTGATTCTGAACATGCCATGGTTGTTCGTGCTAGATGGGTTGGTCTGAGTATTTCAGAAACTGCTGATCTACTGGGATTTTCAGCTACAGCCATCTCTAGGGTTTGCAGAGAATGGTCAGAAAGAGAGGACATATCCAGTGAGCAGCAGTTCTGTGGGCAAAAAAATCCTTGTTGATGTCAGAGGAGAGGTCATAGGAGAATAGCCAGACTGGTACAAGCTGATAGAAAGGCAACAGCAACTGAAATAATTAGTTGTTACAACCGAGGTATGCAGAAGAGCATCTCTGACTGTACAACACATCGAACCTTGAAGCACATGGGCTACAGCAACGGAAGGCCACTGTCAGCTAAGAACGGACAACTAAGACTACAATTCGTACAGCCTCACAAAAATAGGACAATGGAAGATTGGAAAAATGTTGCCTGTTCTGATGAGTCTTGATTTCTGCTGCAACATTCAGATGGAAGGGTCCGAATTTGGCATAAACAACGTGAAACAACATGACTCTTCTATTTGGACTACCTGTTCCAACTCACTCAATCCTAACTATATATGCAATATTTTTTTATTCTCCATTTTTTACTTCATTTCATCTTAGCCTATATATTATTCTATTCAAATTTGACGTAGTGTATTTTCTTTACATATATTCTTTAATTATTGTCGTTAACATCCAGGCTGCCCAAGGAGGATGGGTCCCTATTTGAGTCTTGGTCCTCCCAAGGTTTCTTCCCTGTAAGGTTTGGGGAGTTTTTCCTTGCCACTGTCACCTCAGGCTTGCTCAACTAGGGCTTTGAGCCAATATATTTGTAAAGCTGCTCTTGACTTGAAAGCATGGATCCATCCTGTCTTGTATCAACGATTCAGGCTTGTGTTGGTGGTTTAATGCTGTGGGGAATATTTTCTTGGCATCCTTTGGGCCCCTTAATGCCAACTGAGCATAGTTTAAATACCATAACCTATGCGAGTATTGCTGCTGAGCATGTCCATCCCTTTATGACCACAGTGTACCCATCTTCTTCACGTCATGTCACAAAGCTCAAATCATCTCAAACTGGTTTCCTGAACATGACCATGAGTTCACTGTACTCAGCTGGTCTCCACAGTCACCAGATCTCAATCCAATAGAGCCCCTTTGGGATGTGGTGGAATGGGAGATTCACATCATAGATGTTCAGCCAACAAATCTGCAGCAACTGTTGGATGCTATCATGTCTGTATGGACCAAAATATCTGAGTAATGTTTGTAGCAACTTGTTGAATGTATGCCACAAATAATCAAGGCAGTTCTCTGGGCAAAAGGAGGCCCAACCTAGTCCTAGCAAGGTGTACTTAATGAAGTGGCCGGTGAGTGTATAACTTTTTCGTAAACCTTTTTCACTCAATAACTAAACAAAATTACATAAAGTTAAATAAATATAGTTACAGCAATTTCTGCACATACTTCAGGCTTTCTTGCTTGGACTCATTGAGTCATTTTAAAATTTGATGACTTTTTTTGGAACTTGAATGTTCACACAACTCTTTTTTTCCTATCTCAACGCAAAAAAGACACATTAAATAGTTACTTTCCCAATAAACAAAAAGACAGTTCTGTCAGTGTGCTCCCTATGACCTTCAGATGGATAAGCAGGTATGAAAATGGATGAATGCCATTGTCTTTGCTAAATGCTCTTTTAATATTTGTAATTACTCTACAATACCCCCTAGATATTTCCTATATTTTAGCTTTAGGACACCTAACTATACCCACATTTTCAACATAATTTTTATTCCTGAGGTGAACATTTGACATATTTTTTTCACATTTTAGGTGTTTAAGTATATTGATTTGACAGAACTGTGATTACATGAGTCATTTCAGCATTGGTTGACATTTTTGATTTTGAACATTCACAAAAGTTTTGCATTATGCTCTTCGTCTCACTAGACTAAATAATGGACTCATTAAATCAGAGGTTTTCAATCTGCAGCCTGTGACACTGTGGCCTGCACTTTTGTACTTTAGGCCTATTATTACTACCCATTTATCCAGATAAGTTGCTGGTGAGACTTGCTTTTGGCTACTGTTGGGACCCAGCCAGTGGAGAAATGGCCAAGAACCCACATGTTATGTATGTATTGAGTCAAGTCTGTTACAAAACAGCACTACCAGGGTTGATGATTATTACAGTATTTATGCAGTAAGAAGCCACAGAGTCAAGTACATGACAAGACAGCTCATGAACCCATCTAAAATTTTAATTACGTTTTGTACATTTGGATTTCACAAAGATTTTATTTTTTTGCAGAGTTCTGTTTGTCCCCAGGTGCCGAATGAACAAAAATATATTTACGGTAAAATGGTTAGACTGGGAAATAGTTAAACTGCAACCCTCTTCCATCACTGGATGCTTGTTTCCTTTCGGTTGGCTCTTATAGCCTTTTTAGGACCCATACAGGCTAAGTCTTATTTGCACTAAGAATACAGTACTGTAGGTGTAAAAATAAAGAAAAACATGATAAACAGAGTAGAGATCAATGAGCAAGGGCTATTGTGAATCTGAATCACTGAATCGCTGTGTACTGAATCGTAAATCATGAACCGTGAATTGAGTTTTGGCTGAAATGAGTCACACAACTCGACTCATACAAGTTTAAGCAAGTGCATCGAGCACCGTGCAAACGACAAGAACCAAGACAAATTTTTCTAGTCAAAATGCTTCAAGAACCGAATTCGACAAGTTCCGAGGTGGTCGAGAACCGAGCTACCACTGTATAACCACAAATTCTGATCCTTCAAAACATAGTGGCACTTCTAAAAGGAAAATGACCAGATTTAGTAAACAAGCTTTCTCAGTACAGGAATTGTCATAATAATTTGCTCATAGACTACAGTTTGAAGTCACCACAATATCATTTAAAAAATAAGCCTTCAAAGGTTTTCACTCATACATATATCTAGTCCTTAGTGAGTGACTGGTCTTTCAATGTGGTTGAATGTGTTACACCACTCACAGAGCTGATAATTAACGAAAGAATTATAAATAAATAAGTTGTCAGACCAGCAAAACATATTTAAGGTTATCCACAAATACACTTCTACTGGACAACATTAAGCATGGCAATACTGTATACGTAAGTGTCTTACCGTGTTCTCTGTTTACAGGACCAACTTGCCTAAAGAGGTTATGATGTTCCCTGATTTTCCCTTTGACTCCCACTTACCCTCTTTTCTGTCCCACTGGGATGTGCAGCACTATTTGGAGAGATACTGCGAGAGTCATGTCATCAAGCCTCACATAAAGGTTTAAAAGTGAAACAGTCATGTTTGTTTATTTCCAAGCATATTTTAAAAACTGTGTTTATTCCTTGTTTTGTGCCTCCTCAGAACGCATCTGTCAGATATACATTAGTCAGACACATTAGCTTTTCAAATGGTGTGAAGTACATTGACCACTGCGTGAATCCACTGCCATAGAGACAGTGGCAAAAACACAGCCAATCAGATGTGACTGGAGGCCAATGAGGAGTGGCCTGTAAATGTCCTATGATATTAGTGAGTAACATTTATATGTGTTGGATGCAAGTAACGCTTGTGATGGCCCTCTCTCTCTACTCCACAGTTCAAGACTGTGGTGGAAAAGGTGAAGCCCATCTCCATGGAGACAGAGGAAAGGGGTGCTTTGAGGTGGGAGGTAATTTCACGTGGCATGAACAGAGGACAGAGCACACAGACATTCGACTCTGTGTTCATCTGCAGTGGGTGAGGAATGTTTTTTTCTGCTCTTCATGCACAAAAAAGCAACTTGTAGTCAGAGTAAGATTCGTCACTTTGGTGCAGTTTTGTTGAGGAGCATTCGATCATCCTCAAAAAGGATTCTTCCCATTTTCTCAATTATTCTCCCAACATGAAACATTTTCACTGGTAGAATCTGAATATGCACTGCTTAAGCTGTTCATGAAGAACTGGTGTAAAGGAAGCTGAAAAGATAAGAGCCATAGACCTCCAGGCATGACTCATGTTTTCCTTCCTTTTCTACAGCCATTACTCTGTGCCCTATTTGCCCTCCATTCCAGGAGTCGAGCATTTTAAAGGTGAAGCAAATGTACAGTGTTTACAACAATCATGACCCTGAAAGTGCAAACCATTACTCTCGTACTCTTACCATATTGCCCTGTTGATTTCTCTCTCGCTCGCTCTCAGGAAAGGTGATGCATAGCCACTCTTATCGCTGCCCAGAACCATTTGCATATCAGTCTGTTGTGGTCCTGGGGGCTGGAGCATCTGGAGTTGACATCTCATTGGAGCTGGTTCATGCTAAAGCCCAGGTTTGAGACTTTAATAAAGAAACAAGCGTCTTTTCACACAGTAATATTAAAAAAGGCGAAAGTCCTAAACCACCAATGTTTTATATTGAGTAGTCACTTTTATGTTACCATTTTATTAACCTTAAGCTTGCACAGATTATATTATAAGAGTTGGTAGGCTTAGGATTGGTAATTGACCAAATTGGCTGAAGAGGTGATGATGATGCCCATGTATAAATGTTAATATAATAGTCCTTAAATTGACTTCAAATGATCAAATAACACTTTCTGTTTTGTTTACTTGACTGGTTATGTGAAACACATTGTTTTACATGTATCCTCCAACCCCTTATTTTACTGAAGGTGTCTTTTTTGGTCCATTAATTTATTGCACTCAATGTCAAAACAGACAACACAGGCACTGTATTGAATGCCATGTTTGCAGCAGAAATAGATCCACTGTGACAGAATAAGACCAATCACTGAGTAGGAACCCCATCCTTTTAAAAAATGTTGTCTGTGGCTCCTGTGTTTGTATTCCTGGGACTTTAGGAACTGATACACAATTTTTGCGAAGCTGCTCAATCCTGTTGTGTCCCTCAGTACTATTAGTGGTCAAAAAGTAAATTGTATTAATTTAGCAATGAGTAATAGCTGACCTTTAAAATCATTTTCGATGGTCAACTGCGCATGTCTGTAAGAAAATACTGACTCATTTCATCTCTGCTTATCTGTAGGTGATCCTGAGCCATAATAAGTCACCTCTGCCATTTTCTTTGCCCCCTGGGATTAAACAGGCACCACCTGTGGAAAGGGTGCTCGATGATGGCTCTCTGTTCTTCCACGATGGCTCAGTGGCCCACGCTCATGTTCTTCTGCTTTGCACTGGATACAATTACCATTTCCCATTCCTTTGCCCGAAACAGCTTGGCCTGGAAGTACAGCACCACCTAGTGGCTCCTCTATATAGGTACCTGCTGCCTCCAGCCTTTCCTTCGCTCTTTTTTATAGGCATTTGCAAACTCATCTGTCCATTCCTTCACTTCAATTATCAGGTAAACATTTACAGCATATATTTTCTCATGGGTATAAGCAGACACAGTTGTGCTTCTGTTTAACATCTGACTCCCCTTCACTCATTCAGGTCCAGTTTGCACTTTCAGTTCTCGAAGGCAAAGTACAGTTGCCCTCACATTATGTTATGAACAAAGAGGCTGAGAAAGAGAGGCAAAGGAAAGCTCAGCTGGGTGTTCAGGTGAAACACCTTCTACAAATGGACTCTGAACAGTGGGATTACTACAAAAACTTGGCTACCAAAGCAGGGATACCACCTCCAAACCCTGTTATACAGAGTCTCTATGATGAAGTACGGAGATCGCGACGGGCAGATGCTCACGCTTACAGAGAAATCAACTACAGACTGGTTGATGCCACAACGTGGGAAGTTGTCAAGGCACCAGCTGCAAAAATACATTAGTTAGGATTGTTTAGTCATGTTAATTAATGGCAAGAGGACTTGTGAAGAGGTATATTCTAGAAAATAGTTATCCACTTATCCAAGTAGCCATATGTGGTTCAGATCACATCAGGTCTTCAAGCACTGATGCAGTACATATTGTAGTCATGTAGACTTACTAATACTATAACTTTTAGTATAATCTGAATGACTTTAAGTCATCAGCCACTTAAACTAAAAGACATGAGGTTTGCTTCCTGAAGGTAACCATACAAAATATTAATTTGTCTTTAGAATTTGCATCTCTGTGAAGAATATGCCAGACTGGGCTTTATCATTTTTCTAAAGAAAAAGTCCAGTATTTTCAGTGTTCCCTGTCATAACAACATTGTTGAGGCCTCAACATCTGCTCTTAGTTTTGCTTTAACATGTTCTCTGCATTATTCTCAGTGCAGGGAAATGTCAAATTATTGTTCACCGTAATCACATAACATACTGATGTTATATAAAGATTAGATTTGAAAATTGAAGGAATTTTAACCATATCCACACACACTTTACAGTGGAAATGAACAATATCCCAAATAGTGTTTCATTGTAACATTAATGAGAGGAAATCCTACAAGGCATAACTTTTATCACTATGCACATTTTTTATCATTTTAAATTATAATAATAGTTGTAATACTAATAGTTCAATTTATATAGTGCCTTTCACTTTAATTTCACTGACAATAATAAATGTTATGTTCTAAAATGCTAAATTGTATGTTCCCAGTGTGAATGAAATGCTGTATACTTTGCCATTAGACATGGAATTAGCCTAATCACCGTTTTGCGGTACTTCAAATTGATATGGACTCATATTTACTTGTTTGTGGTTCAACTGTATGGCTTGAACTCCAATTAGGCGTAGTGACACAGAAGTGAGCTCACTTCAGACCTTTAGATTCTTTTAATAGCCTACCATTTTAAAACCAGTATTTTGTTTAGAATTATCTTTTGGGTTGTACTGCAGGACTTTGTGGGTGATTTAAAAAGGCCTACTGAATCACCGCCTATATCAACTATGTGAGGCACTCGAGTCATTTCTGAGTTTTCCCATCTGGTTTCAGGCGTCATCTCCGTGAAATCGGACACCTAACTTTGAAACCAACCTTCCCAATCCGTCCGCCCCTTCCATTTTTGGTTCCAAAAGTAGCTAAAGCAGTCTTCTAGGCCTAGGAGTGTCAGTTTAGTTCAGTTTAGTTTCATTAACTATTATCTCTTTTAAAAAGAAAACAACAGTTAGGCAGTAGGACTTCACGGCGCTTCTGAAGTTTCTTGTGAGGCGAACAGTTCTATAGGAAAGATCACGCTAGCAGGAGGGGCGGCGGGAAATGGAGAACAGAGGGGTTTCCGTCATAAAACAGGCATGATTAACTAATGAGACGAATTTATTAAAGTGTATTAATTTGTCAGCTTGGATACCCCCGTGCTTCTGGAACGGAATGGCAGTTGCGATGTCAAGATCAGAGTTGCGATAAGAAGCGGTAAGTAACTGACTTTATGTCATACGCCCCCTTACAAAAACAAACTATGTCATCCGTGGTATGGTCCTCAAAAGTATGTCTGAGTTTTATGTAAGTTATAGTTGTGCATAAAATGCATGTAGAATGTGAAAGTAAACTCCACGTGACATCAAATAAACTGTAAACCGCGAAGGGAGGAATATCTCTTATTGTGTGTAAGTATGATAAAGTTCACAGCAAAATTTCCCAGGGTTACATCGACACTCCCATTGCAAAACCAGCTGTACTGCTCTCAAGTGTTTACATGGAGATTCCTGGCTCATTTTGGGATTTATGTATGTTCTCTGTGTGACACTTAGCAAAAAAAAAAAGAAATCAGTATAAACCACACTCTCAGTCCTCAATGACAATAGATGGCAACATGATAAAAATTTACACACTGAGTTTTAGAGGAAGCAGGGGAAAGACAAATGCACAACAGTGCAGTTATCAACCTTGGTTCTATAAAGCTGTCCGAATTGATACATTGGCAATTTCGGTTCTTTACAGTTTACTGTGAATGTTACCCCCACTCCATGCAGTATGTCAGCTGGTGGATATAGGCATTTATAGTATGGCTGCATTAAATCCTCTATATCAGAGTAGTCTCTTTTAATTAATTTCTGCTTATTCAATTAATCTTCCTTCTAACAACACCAGGTTAAATCAAGTTCAACACAGTGTCTGACAGTTTGCAGCATGTTGCCACTACTATGATACACATTGGGTCTGTGTACCTGTAGTTGTCCTTTGGTCGAACTGTTTTGTGGCCCTGGCACACCATGGCCTGTATAGTATAGCGCT
Source organism: Ancistrus triradiatus (assembly GCA_025084515.1). Lineage (NCBI taxonomy): Eukaryota > Metazoa > Chordata > Actinopteri > Siluriformes > Loricariidae > Ancistrus > Ancistrus triradiatus. The sequence goes on along the minus strand of JAJAGP010000069.1, from coordinate 288,949 downwards.
GCTGTCATTGCACAGTATGGACAGGCTTGCATTGGAAACCCAAGAGAGGGTAACTGGTAAAACCATTATGATTTGAACATGACTACAGTTTCAAGTTCTAATAGTAGTAGATAGCTTGTTAATAATGACAAGTGGGTTCTTAACAAAGGAATATATTTAACAGTTGTATACGCAGAATAAAGCAATCTAGGTTGTAATGCTACTGGAAAATACTCAACTTCTGGGTGGGTAAAATCTCTTCTGCTTTGCATCATGGCCGCATCACACCACCTGGGTGTAGATTATTTACTTGACCAGTCAAACCTGTATCAATTAGGGCTTCAAATGCAGATAAGACCTTAGCAGCACCTACAATGCAGCATCAGAAAACCTTTTACAGAGCAAAGTGAGCCTACGCTACCTTATTGATCTGCAGATGGAAGAGGAGGTGGATGGCAACGGGAAGGAAGTACAGAATGCTGATGACCTTGCTCTTCCTGGTGATAGAGTGGTGGCACAGATCCATTCTCCTCACTGCCAGGAGCCTTCCACAAAAGACCAGGACCTTCCCATCATGCACTGGGATGATCTAAGTTTACGAATAGCAGAGCTTGAGAAGCAGGAGGAAGAGAGAAGGAAAAAAGCAAAGGTTTGAAGATGATTACTGAGCTATCTGCAGTTCTTTAAGGTTCTCTAATCTCTTTTGATGTCATACTTAGCTGTGGTGTGCAGTACATAAAGCAGCTACCTTTTGTGTTGTTTTGTGTCACAATGCTCTCTGACAGAAACTGGAATTGTAGCTTTTCATGTCTTGCTAAACTTTAGATGTGGAATATGAATCACTGAATATGTGATTCATGTGCAGTCTCCCATGCATTATGCCACGTTTATGTGATTCACATGCAGTCCCCCATGCAGAGATAGTTAACTGTAAAGCTAGCACAGTCAAAGTCCAGTAACGAGAGCCTCTTTACATTATTTCCTATGCAATGGAAATCCCTACCTTGTTTCTTCTTATTCAAAACCCCATTATAGAGTGGCAGTGGGGACTTGATCTGATCAGTCTGTCTGCCCATGAACTGTTTCATAGCCATTTAGCTGCCTTTAATTCCATGGCTTGTTTAATTCTGGGATTGCCACATTCAACAAGAAAAAATGCATCACAGTCAAAAGAAAAAAGAGGCCAAATAAAGGTAAGTCTTTAGAATAGGCGGACCTGGCAACCGTAGTGGGTTAGGTAACTGGTATACAGTGGGGCAAAAAAGTATTTAGTCAGCCACTGATTGCGCAAGTTCTCCTACTTAGAAAGATGAGAGAGGTCTGTAAGTTTCATCATAGGTACACTTCAACTATGAGAGACAAAATGAGAAACAAAATGAGAAAAAAAAAATCCAGGAATTCACATTGTAGGATTTTTAAAGAATTTAATTGTAAATCATGGTGGAAAATAAGTATTTGGTCACCCACAAACAAGCAAGATTGATGCCATGTATCATGAGATTTTAAGCCAAAACCTCCTTCCATCAGTGACAGCATTGAAGATGGAACGTTTCTGAGTCTTCCAGCATGACAATGATCCCAAACCCACCGCTCGGGCAACGAAAGAGTGGTTCCGTAAAAAGCATTTCAAGGTCCTGGAGTGGCCTAGCCAGTCTCCAGACCTCAACCCCATAGTCAATTTGTGGAGGGAGTTGAAAGTCTGTGTTGCCCAGCAACAGCCCCAAAACATCACTGCTCTAGAGGAGATCTGCATGAAGGAATGGGCCAAAATACCAGCTACAGTGTGTGCAAACCTGGTGAAGACTTACAGGAAACGTTTGACCTATGTCATTGCCAACAAACATTATGTTATAAAGTATTGAGTTGAACTTTTGTTATTGACCAAATACTTATTTTCCACCATAATTTACAGTTAAATTCTTTAAAAATCCTACAATGTGATTTCCTGGATTTTTTTTTCTCATTTTGTCTCTGATAGTTGAAGTGTACCTATGATGAGAATTACAGACCTCTCTCATCTTTCTAAGTAGGAGAACTTGCACAATCAGTGGCTGACTAAATACTTTTTTGCCCCATGGTAAATGCTATGAGTAAAACAATGACCAGAGTATAATCCAGCCCTCGTTATCAGATTTCAGAGTATGCTGTATACATGACCACTTGAATAATCAGATACCTGCTGAAATGCAACTATGGTTGGATTATTAAGTGCATGTAAACCCACTATTGTGTGTTCTCTACTGTCTCATAGCTGTTTCATCTAGAGCTAAACAATATAATATTCAGTATATGCAATATATAATCATCCACTAGCCTAAATATAAAAATTGTACATATATATATATATATATATATATATTGCAATTCAGCCTGCAATTCAGCCTGCAAAAGTAGGTCGATGTTTCTTAAGTGCTAGGGCTTACCTACCAGCACCATAGTCTTTTGCTTATTCTGTTTTACGATGATAAAATTTGGTATAAAAATACAAGCCAGATAAAAAATGATGTCCTAAATTCCATGTTTTCATGATCTTGTTCTAGTGCATGGGTTTAACAGAAGGAGAATCCTTGCCAGAACACCGGCCTTATGAAAAACAGTTGCTGCACAGGAAGCAGTGGGAAGATGATGATTTGGGAGGATGCCGATTTCCATTCATTACATCTCGGTATGTCATGAATGCATGTTATGTAGGTCACGAAGTGTAAACAGTTTAAATTCCTGTTTCCCAAAAGTAGCAAAAAAAAACACATACATAAAAACATTGTAACAAAGGAAAGTAGAAATACTACTGCCTGTACTATACTGTTTTATTATTATGTTTGTTTGAGTGCAAACATTTGGGCACCCTTTTTCAAATGACAACCTTTGTGGATTTTCTGGTAACTCCTGTGGCTCAAGGGAACAGCTGCTGGAACATCTGTCGTTGAGGACCGGGGTTCAAAGCCCAGGCTGGTGGTGTTGTTATAGAACACCATGATTGCCCAGTGAATTCCAGGATAGTGTCCAGATCTACCCACAATAGGACAGGATAATGGAGGATAAAATTGGATGCTTTGCTTTGTTGATGTTAACATAATCTCTGCAGGAAACAAACTTAGATATGGCATGTTTAAAAGCACCGTTGCTGTTTATTAATTGATCCCAGTGTACTTATTTATTTATTACTTATTTAATAGGAGCATGCAATTTTAGAACTTAATTAATTCTGTGACCATTCAAACCTTTACAGTACCAATTCTAAGAGTATAACTGAAACAAGCTATATACGACAGGTGACACATTTCTCTGAAAGGAAGAAGGGAAACAATTCCGGAAGCAAGAATATATAAATATTTGGATTCTGTGATTTCTGCCAGATTTCTGCCAAACACATAGTACTGACAGAATGGCCAACTCCACCCCTGACCCTGACAAGTTCTTTTGGTGTGAGTTACAGCACCAAAAGAAGACCTTCTGGCCTCCCCTCCCTCAAATATAGCCAAATGTGCCTGTGCAATGCTCAGCCTGGCCAGAAGGCACCACTTGGGCTGGAACCTGGGTCTCTGTGGTGCTGCGCTTGTGAGATTCACTGCACCACCTGAGCACTGGCAGAAGTTTTGCACATGCTAAATAGTATGCTTTTTAATGTGGGAAATTCAGCAAATAAGCAGTAATTGAGCATTATAATGTATAACCTCGCCCAAGGAGGTTGGGTCCCCTTTTTGAGTCTTGGTCCTCCCAAGGTTTCTTCCTATAACACTCAGGGAGTTTTTCCTTGCCACTGTCGCCCTAGGCTTGCTCAATTTGGGATTGGACGTAGTTATTAGGAGATAATCTAAACTTGTAAAGTTGCTTTGAGACAATGCTCCATTGTAAAAAGCGCTATATAAACAGATCTGACTTGACTTGACTTGAGAAATATGCCATATGTAGGTTAGTTCCATGCAAAGGTTGTGTCGTTTCTTTTAATTTAGAAAATCAACAAAACATTATTCAGACAGAGGTGTCCAAACATATGTCTGGGAAAAATGAGTTTTTCTTGTTTGAAGAAGGCACCATATGACATACAGCAGAATTATTAAATATGTCAAAAATAATAAGCAAACATGGACGTAGATGTAACCTAATTTTTACTATTAATATCTGACCATAGTCCCAGCACTGCATTGCTTGTTGTTCCAAATTCCTTTTGCACATGATTATATGTTTTGCAGCTTATAAGATTTGGGGAAATATAATTTCTGTAGGTATACCAGTCCTAAAAACCTACAGTTGTGTTTCATCAACAACAGTGAGAGTGATCAGGAGGATGATGAAGGGGCCAGCAGCACAGAGGTGAGCAAACGCTGTTTAGCATGCATTGTAAACTAAATATATTGCAATATACACTGATTGCCAACAAATAACTCAGTAAGAAGTTGTTTTTGGCGTTAAATGAAGCTTTCTAGGTATAAATGCAATGATGATATATGTAAGTGATTACAATATTAGAGCGAAAGCATACATTTATTGGGGAAACTGTACAATTGAAAGGAGGCTTTAGTACACTGTCAGGCCATCTCTAGCCTGGATACAAGGTGAGATACGGTTGGGCATTGGAAGGAAATATATTCTGTATGGTATCCTGTAACACAAATGCCCACAGATGTTGCAGCTGGGCCTGTAGATCCTTCACACTTGTAGGTTGCCGAAGCTGGTGTCCCAGCTGTTTCCACAAATGCTCGATTAGCGATAAATCTGGCGAGCTGGCAGGCCAAGGAATTTTTGCAATCGGCCAGAGACATTCCTGGGAAACCCTGCTTCTTTAAGTCCCCCCCCCCCCCACACAGTCTGTCAGCTGGACCAAATGTCTTCAAGTGCGTCGTAGATAAATGTCTAGCAGTCAACAATCTCTCAACAAGACATACACTTCTTAAAAGTAGCCTCTGAGAGCCTTTTTATAGGGTTGCAAGATCTAGTGTCTAATCAGACCACACCTGTAATCACTGACATATCTGTCTGAGAACTGCATGCTGAGTTTTGCAATAAGTATATCTAATAACAGTAGAGTATTACGATAGTAAAATATTCCTCTGCTTTCTCAGGGCCAGAGCCCATGTGAGTCACAGAGACACAGGTGCCAGTCTACAGGCCTGAAACAGGAAGTTAGAGAGGCTCTGAGTGAGCTTCGAGATAAAGTTTGGGCGGAACAGAAACAGCAACAGGTTTCAACCTTTACATTGTATAATACACTGTCTTACGCACTGCTTTTGTGTAGTAATGTGTTTGTGCTAATTCAATATATTCTGATAATGCAGCAGCTGACCCGCAGTGAAGTGAGCTTCAGGAGAAGAAAGCTCAGCCTCAGTGACCTTCAGACATGCTCTGTGCTCCAGTTAAATGCTCTCAGTGCTTCCCTCCATGAAGACATTCAAGGTTGGCTTCTGGAAATGTTGGAATACATTCATAAATGCATAATATGCACATGGTTCTAATATGTATTCCTATATTCTTCCAGATCTGAGCTCAGAATTAGTGAAACATCTGGTGGTGCGGGACCATCTTAGGACAAAGCAAGATGCCTTGCTCCTGGACGTAGAGGACATGACGTCACTGTGACGCCTATACATTCTTATAAAACTGATTCCAAAATAATGGGCATTTTTTGAGTATCAGTTCAGCAAGGCGTTATTGTCTAATATTTTCTACTACTTTATACTAACAAAAGCCATATGATCCTGTTTGTCTTGAGTTAGTTGTCGTGCTCACACAAATATCGCTTGTTATGTGAGTCAGGTTTTTTTGTCACAAGTTTTATTGTGAGAACCTGTATGTGTGGAAGAGTAACTAAACAATGCCACTCATTATTATCTCAACATGTGTGGTCCAATGTGGTTGTTTAATACCATCCACAACTGTGAACGCTGCTATAAAATTCATGTGTTTGGAGAAATATGCTAATTGGTGTTTCATTTTTTTAAGGATGCTGCATAGATAAATGAATTGCATGTAATATACAATAGCAATTGCTGTGTATATCACTCAATAAACTGAATTTACAAACATAATTCATATAAATAATGCAGTCGTCAAATCCCTTAAGCAATAATGCGGTTTTGCCAATCCTTTGTACTTTATATAAAATTTCATTAAAGAAAATAACAAAACAGCTTTTTATTAGAGCTGTCAATGTTAATGTGATGACATTTTAAGCAGGTAATGTTTTTGACACTGTAAATGCATTTTTTAGGTCTTCATTCCTTAACCATGTGAGACACTGTAGGCAAGGTGCATGGAGCTGAATGCTTACTGTAAATCATTTCATTACAAATCACTTCCACATACAGCACTGTGCAAAAGCCTTAGACCACCTATATATTAGATTTACCATTGTTTTAGTAATGATATTATAACCATATATAATTATATATCAGTCTCTTTATTAAAATATAACCAGGAAATACCGGAAATTTCTATGCAGTATTGAAAGAATTTAATGGGATGCCAAGTTGACCCTTCTACAGTCCAAAGAAGCATGATCATAAACATGGTCTTTTTGGAGGGGTAACAGCCAAGAAACCAAGTTTTTCAGAAGGGGAGCAGGGTAAAAAGACTAAGATATGCTAGAGCTCACACAATTGGAATGAAGATTAGTGGAAATTGGTATTACTAAATCAAAATGTTATCTATTTGATCACTTTTAATTAATTTTCCCCACATATTAACTTTGATTTTTCCAGGTCAGGGTTGTGGGCTAGAGTTGCTGTTCCTGGAGAACACACAATGCAGGCTTAAGCATGCCCTCGGATTCCAGTCCATCGCAGGGCTGGGTAGGGATCTCTATTGCAGCAGCTGGCGATGGATTCCACAAATGCACCACCCTACCTTCACATTACAAGCCTCACCCAGGATTAAATTATGTTTACTGTTTATGGTTAATCATTCAAAGTAATTGAAAGTAAGAAAAAAGACCATCAATAAATCATATTTAACAGAACCACATGTGCCACAAATATTGGAACTGCTGCAATTTTAATGCTTTTTACAATCTCATTTTTGCCAATAAAACAGCACTTAGTGTTCTCCTATAACATCTTGTAAGTTTGAAGAATACAGAGCAGGGAATTTGAGAGCATTCCTCTTTACAGAATCTCTCCAGATCATCCAGGGTTCTAGGTCCTCTCTTGTGCACTCTCCTCTGTGGCTCACCCTACATAGGTTTAGATCATAGGACTGAGATGACCATTGGCAGAAACTTGACTTTGTGTTCAATAAACCATTTTGAGTTGATCTGGCCTTATGTTTTGATTCATCATGCTGGAAGGTCCAGAGGCAGTAGCGTTTAGTTCCAAGTATTTACATTTGTGGTTAGATGACAGGAAAGACTTTTCCTGTCTTCCTAGTCTTCGAAATTATCTGTTGGCATGGTATTTCACCCTAAGATGCTACGTTTTTCTCTTCATTAGATTTTTACTTTATTAGGTACACCTCCTTGTTTCTACACTTACTGTCCATATTATCAGCTCCACTTACCACATAGAAGCACTTTGTAGTTCTACAATTAGACTGTAGTCCATCTGTTTCTCTGCATACTCTGTTAGTCCCATTACCTCTGTTCTGTAATGTTAGGACCCAGGCCATCACAGATCAGATACTATTTTGGTGGTGGATCATTCTCAGCATTGCTATGACACTGACATGGTGATGGTGTGTTAGTGTGTGTTGAGCTGGTATGAGTAGATCAGACACAGCATTGCTGCTGGAGTTTTTAAAAACCTCAGTGTCATTTCTGGACTAGAAAAAAGTCCACCAGCCAAAAATGTATAGTCTGTAATTGTAGAAGTACAAAGCGCATCTATATGGTAAGTGGAACTGCTAAAATGGTGAGCACAGAAACAAGGTGGTGTACTTAGGCAGACAATGTTATATCATTATAGTTTGCATGTTGCTTATGGAATACATGTCTAGGTTCTATCGCAGAAAATATAAACACCTACTGTATTATAGTGTATTATTTAAGTATTTTATGAGACGCATGTAGTATTTCAGTTTCAGACGCTTGTTAATTACTAATTTACTTGTTAATTACTATCATTGTTTAGCCATGTAGGTCACCTACAATACAATATTGGTAATAGATATGAGAAACCTCTGTGTTTGCCATATATGGAAGTAGAAAAATCAAACACTGAATGCTCTGACAGTGCCTCACTGAAGCCTTGCACTTGAACAGCCTACACACTGTGAAATGTGTTGGAACTCATAACTACTTGAAGATCCTATTTCTCCTTGATAGCCTGCCTGCTGGAGTGCATGTCAGTGTCTAGTGGATGTGATCTCTCAGCCTTGCACAGTTTAGCTGCTCAGCCAAGCAAAGTAAGGATGACTGAGAGAGAGAATGAAAGACAGCAGAACAACAAGCTGAGAAAGAAGTGTATGTGAATAGCAAAGTAAAGCAGTAAAGCCCATTCCTGATGAGGGGATACGGGATGTGATGTGTTCAGGAAAAATATCTTAACTGTTCTATTTACATTCCAAACATTGAGAAAAATAATAAAGTTACAGATTCAAGAACGCACCAGATATAAACTGGTAGTATTTCATTTTGGAGAAAACAGAGAATAGACTCAAATGTAAACCTGACAAACTCTGGCTTACATGTAGATTACATTGCTACTCCTGAAGTGGCCAGTGGTGGATCAGTGGTTAAGGTTACTGGACTAGTGACCAGAAGAGGGTTAAAGTCCTGACTGCTGCTGTTGTATTCTTGAACAAGGCTCTTAACCCTTAGTTGCTTGGATTGCTCCTCATAAGAATATTGATTGAGAGTCTGCTAAATGCCATAAATGTAAATGCTAAAACATTCAAAACAGTTAACAGAATAACCCAATTTTAGTCAGGCAAATAAAATCCAACAGACTCGAGCTGTATCAGTATTGTACATGGTAGAGACTTGACATGTAAACATGACACCCATGGATGTAAGAAACAGTTAAGTTTGAATTATTCTATGCCTGAATGGATGGTGTTCTTGAAATCAATCTATTCTGCATTCTCTTATTACACAAAGGTAGACAAATTTATCTACATCTGCGTAGCTATGCAGTCATTCTCGTACATGTTTAAAATAACATACTGGTTCAAAAGAGCCACACTGACAGTGCTCTATGGTGTATTGGGTTTCCGTTGAGCTTTTCTGTCTGAATGAATGGACATTAATTATTTACCAAAGTGTCCCAGCAGGACTACATGTCGTTACAGTGTAAAAAGCTCTGCCATGTCACGAACACTTGCTATTTAGACATTCACATAAGCGTCGAACTACGGCACAGTGGGAATAAAATGACATAGTTCCTGGAATGTAAGTATTTTTCTGATGGTTTATTTGAATTTATGCCAGACTAGATGAGTCAGGAAAGAATTTTCTGGTGTACAACATTTTAAATATTTTACAAAAACAGTGATAAATCAGAAAGATGAATGGACTGTTTAATGTTAAATCCTGTTACTGATTGAAAGGTTAATAGACCAAGTAAGGCTGAATCAGCACAACACAATGATTGGTCAACATAAATTTCTTTTACGGAATAAAGCAGTGAAGCAGCCAGTCTTTTACAGAACCAAGTTTTGAAGTGTGATTTCAGTAATTAATTCTTTCAAATGTATTTGTTTGATATTTAAAGATGCTGGCTCTTTTATTATTGGAGAAACTGGATTTGAACTCCTTGGATGTCTAATTGAGGAATGTAAACAGAACTCGCAGTGAAGAGGACATGTAGGATGAAGTTCTGTCTCTATGGCATAAACAGCTAATTACCACCGCTTCCTTTAGAGCTATGGCAGATGCTTTAGTGGAACAAGGCATGAACTTTAACTCCACTAACAACCAAACAGTTTCGACCATGACAGCACCATTCATCTGCAGTAACGATGAATCGTATAAGTATGTCATCTTACCCCTGTGCTACTCCGTAACCTTCTTGCTCAGCATTGTCCTAAACTCAACCGTTCTCCTACGTTCGTACCGTGGTGCCCGACGATGGAACGCCTCGCTGATTTATATGGTCAACCTGGCTTCCACAGACTTGATGTACAGTCTTTCTCTGCCATTCCTGGTGGCCAGCTATGTCATGCATGACCACTGGGTGTTTGGAGACTTCATGTGCAGGCTAGTGCGCTTCCTTTTTTACTTTAACCTGTACTGCAGCATCTTCTTCCTCACATGCATCTCTGTGCACCGCTACATGGGCATCTGCCACCCCCTTAAAACCATCGCCCTGGAGAGCAAACGTGCTGTGAAGAGCACATGTGGCGTAGTCTGGGTCGTGGTATTCCTGCTCACCTGCCCAATCTTTCGTTTCGCCCAAACGGGTAACATGTTGAGAGCTGTTGAAAACGGAGCACGTCTGGAGATGTTCACAAATTGTTATGATGTTGCAACAGACCCCGAGTTCTCAGAGTACATCCCGTATGGAATTGCTCTTCACCTGCTGGGGTTCTTTGTTCCTTTTACTGTCATTGCATGTTGTTACTCACAAGTGGTGCGGACCATCATTCAGACCCTGCACACCCAGTCGACAGCACAGGAGGGTGGTGATACCAAAAGAGGCCCCGCCAACCCGACATCCATCTCCATCTCTGGCTCACAGAATGCTCCATACATCAGCAGCCGCCGCAAGTCCATCAAAACCATTATCACCATCACCTTCTTGTTTGCGCTTTGCTTCCTGCCATTCCATATCACGCGAACGCTGTACCTCATCCTTAAACAGAGAAACGCAGAGTGCCACACCATGCATGCTATCTCCATCTGCTATAAGGTGACTCGTCCCCTGGCATCCTTCAATTCATGGCTCAATGCACTCCTCTACTTCCTCACCGGGGACAATGGCTTCTCTTGCTGTGGACTGTCAGATAGCAGTCATTACATACACCATGTTTGGCCATCAAGAGCTCTTGGGAGACTGAAAAAGGGAGAGGTGGGAAAGCAGAGTGAAGAACATCCACACTATAATCAAGAGCATGTCTCCAAGCCCTCAGGGATCACTCAAAGGACTGTGAAATTGACCAGACCCTTTACATGGTGGCTCTCTTATGAACTGTCTGAATGATACTTTACATTTATTTATTCTGTTAACTTTTACAGGTGCAATAACGTTCTACAATCTTTCTTGTTGTATTTAAATTGTCCTTATATAGTAGCACTGTATGGACTGAAGAAATTCAACAATTTTATTTACATTCTACGGGTCACTGTGCAGCACCCTAATCTTGAGACAGCAAAGTGACATACCAGTATAACTCTTTTAAATATTGTTTGTTGCCTCTTTAATACAGAGACTGGTTTAACATTTAAAAATTGTTCAAACGTTTTGAAAAATTATTTTTAATTCACTGTTATTCATTAAATTATAATTATTGTTTATCAGTCTGATTGCCTTTTTAAAGTTCTTGCCCTTGATACAAGGTCGATAACAGGAAGTCTTTATGTAGCAAATATGGTGTAATTAGATTAGTTATTAAACTGATGTATAAGAGCACATCAGTAAATAACAGGAAAGAGGACATACAGTTATTCATTCACAGCATGAATGGTATTAATAATGAACACTACTGCCTTTATCCTATTTTATACTTATCATATCATATACTTAACAAACTCACTGCTATACTGAACAATGTGTCTCACCCCCGCCGTAACCTATCTATCAGACAGAGGAGCACTTTCAGTAATAGACTCCTTCCTGCTACGGGACAGTTCATTTGTACCAACAGCAATCACATTGTACAACATCTCACCACTGTGCCACGACGTCCTGAGCCACTAACAGGACAGGCTCACATACAGTGGTGCTTGAAAGTGTGTGACCCCTTTAGAATTGTCTATATTTCTGCATAAATATGACCTAAATACCATCAGATTTTCACACAAGTCCTAAAAGTAGATAAGAGAACCCAGTTCAACAAATGAGACAAAAATATTATACTTGGTCATTTATTTATTGAGGAAAACTCAATATTAGTGAATGGCAAAATTATGTGAACCTCTAGGATTAGCAGTTCATTTGAAGGTGAAATTAGAGTCAGGTGTTTTCAATCAATGGGATGACAATCAGGTGTGAGTGGGCACCCTGTTTTATATTTAAAGAACAGGGTTCTATCAAAGTCTGCTCTTCACAACACACGTTTGTGGAAGTGTATCATGCACGAACAAAGTAGATTTCTGAGGACCTCAGAAAAAGAGTTGTTGATGCTCATCAGGCTGGAAAAGGTTATAAAACCATCTCTAAAGAGTTTTGGACTCCACCAATCCACAGCAGACAGGTTGTGTACAAATGGAGGGAAATTCAAGACCACTGTTACCCTCCCCAGGAGTGGTCGACCAACAAAGATCACTCCAAGAGCAAAGGCGTGTAATAGTTGGTGAGGTCACAAAGGACCCCGGGGTAACTTCTAAGCAACTGAAGGCCTCTCTCACATTGGCTAATGTTAATGTTCATGAGTCCACCATCAGAAGAACACTGAACAACAATGCAAGGAGAAAGCCACTGCTCTCCAAAAAGAACATTGTATTAGGAGCGTTGACTTAATATGGCGGCATGAGCACGCTCAGCGCGATCGCACATGTGCCAGTTCCAATCTACCGTTATACGTGAGAGTGGGACACCTGTTGGTGGGCCTATTTAATCACTCCTTTGGGCTCACACATCTTCACCATTGCTATAGCATTCTCGCTATCGCTACCAGTCCTCACACTGCTATTTTTGTATGGTTCAGAGTGTTGTTTTTGTTTGGCTAGCGACAAAGGTAGACTGGCGATTCGTAGATCGCCAGTCGGGGGCAGTCAGGAGGCTGGCCGGTAAGTTAGAGCTTAGAAGAACAGCGTAGGGAAAGTTTTACTAGTGCACTAATGCCAGCTCTTCTTCAGCTGTTTTTCTTTGGGGCTCATTCGCTACTGCGAGGCTTACCCCGCCTTCCCCCGCTCACGGCATCACCCCCCTTCCTTTTTTCGCAATCGGAGAATAAATGTTCCCCACACGATCGCGTGTTGAAAAGGACGCTGAGCTAAATCTTAGTCTCGCCCTTTTCATTCCTCACTCGTGCGAGCGCTTTTAAGGAGTTCTCGTGGCATGCTTTCGCAGACGCTCCGCTGGTCGGGCCATTAACTCTGGCCAAGTTATAGATCCGATTTGACATTCCGACCCCGCACAGCTGCCCAGTCCCCACCGTTGAAGAAGGCGTAGGTTGCCACCCAAATACAAGCTGGGGTTGTTGGTTCCCCCCAACGCTGAGGGACCAACATTTAACCCTCCCATACGCCCCGACCACTCCATGATGGGGGGGTCTCACCATCGTGGGTGCCGACCTACCACCAGCTCGCACGCCCCCTAGCTCCGTACCAAAGCATGCCGCGCCCCGTAGCTTCGTATCTGAGCATATTAGCTTCGGACCTGAGCAGCTGCTAGCTGTGCTTCGACAGCTCTTTGGTCTTGGCCATGGTTGAGTTTGGAGTCTGACTGTTTGAGGCTGTGGACAGGTGTCTTTTATACAGATAACGCGGTCAAACAGGTGCCATTAATACAGATAACGAGTGGAGGACAGAAGAGCTTCTTAAAGAAGAAGTTAGAGGTCTGTGAGAGCCAGAAATCTTGCTTGTTTGTGGGTGACCAAATACATATTTTCAGACCTCTCTTATCTTTATAAGTAGGAGAACCTGCACAATCAATGGCTGACTAAATACTTTTTTGCCCCGCTGTACGTTTAGTTGCAGTTATTGCTGCACAGGGGGGGTCACACCAGATACTGAAAGCAAAGGTTTACATACTTTTGCCACTCACTAATATGTAATATTGGATTGTTTTCTTCAATACATAAATGATCATGTATAATATTTTTGTCTCATTTGTTTAACTGGGTTCTCTTTATCTACTTTTAGGACTTGTGTGAAATCTGATGATGTTTTAGGTCATATTTATGCAGAAATATAGAAAATTCTAAAGGGTTCACAAACTTTCAAGCACCACTGTAGCAACAGAAGGCCATTATTATAGCTACCAATTTGTACCGCTATGTTCTGCCACTATGTTGGCATACATTGCACATCGACACTTTGATGATAGTTTATTATGATAGTTTATCATACTCATATTCATAGCTTACTTCTATTCCATGATAGTTTATTTATTATACTTCTATTACATATCTTCATTCTATTTATACACCTGTATGTACATTACTTTAAATACTCTTGTTTTTACTTTCCGTATCTGATCTATCTATCTATCTATCTATCTATCTATCTACAGTATGTACTGATATTACAACTTTTTTATGACTACTGACAAATCACTTACTGAACCAGAAAGGTGTGAAGTTTACATTTCAATCTGTCTAAAAGTGCAATTTAACAACATCTTTAAACCACACGTCTTTACTGTGAAAGTTGACGAGTGAAGAGTTGAAGAGTGCCTCCATTAGGTGCCAAGAGATGGGGACTCGTAATGGCATCAGATCATACAGTTGTTACAGTATGCAAGTTTCAGTAGTGTTATTAAATTGAATTGAACTACAAAAAAACAACTGCAAAACAAAAAAACTGCAACTAAACAAAAACTAGAAATACACCAAATTAAATAGCCTTATTAAATATAACAAAACCTACATTTTTTCTTCATGTTTTAACCCAGCTTTCTGTGGTCACAGGGCATGGGTGTATGCGTTCTCTGGACAGGAACGTCACAGGGCCAGCAGGGGGTGCTGTTGCAGCTACAGTGGCCTCTTGTGCCTACATGGCCAATTGTGCCTGTATGAAGGCAAACCTGGCCAGGAGACAACACTAGACCTCAAACCCAGCCATCAGAGTGATAGGCTAGAGAACTACCTCTGCTCCACCTGAGCACCTCTAAACAGTTTTAAATGTAAAAACATTGAGACCTACCTCTTCATTCCGCACTGATGTGAGCACTAATGTTGCACTTTATTATTTCTTTTTGAAAAGTCCCTTTACCATTTTCATTTATTTGTACTGTTTTCTTATTGTTGTTTTTTCACTATGATACTGAATTGGTTGCTACAATGTGCCGCTGGTATGACTGCATCAGGAAGAGCAGTGTAACTTGTTTTGTTTAAAACATTATACAAATATAGGCCACATTATGTGACACAACTGAATTGTTGTGACAGCTTGTAGATGCACTGCTAGAAATGACTAGTGATTTTATTCTATGCAAAATTTTTCTGGTTGTCAGCATCAGTCTCTGACCACTGCCCACAGCTAGTTTAATTTTGGCTTAGTAACTGCATGACTAACCAAATGTAGAGCTTTTCCTAAAACGCAAGTGTGTGTTTAAAAAAAACATTAACACTGTTGCACTCATTACCAGCATCACTACCAGGACAGTGTCACAGTTTTGTGAGAACGGTTTACCAAACCCCCCAAAACACAGCCAATGGTGACCCTTTTTCCATTAAAAGAATAAGGTTGGGGTCTGATGGGCTACAATCTGTAACAGTAGCTATACATACAGTGTACCTGTATGGTAGGTAAAGGTACTAAATGACCACTGACTGTAGAACAAGGTAGGTGGTTCTAATAGTATCTGGAAAGTATAGGTAAAAAAATGTAGCTAATTAAAAACAATCCACTTGTAAGTTTGCTCTACCTGTAATGAGAGTTAAGGTGTAGGAAAATAAGCAGGGTGATGACTGTGTTGCAGTTCTCCGCGCGGCCAGAGACAGGTGCTGTTGCTCTAGAAGAAGTCCATCACTATTTGGTAGCGGCTTATATATTTTATTTTTCTAAATTATCGAAAGACTGAGGAAATTTCCGGCCGCTTTGGATTACTGGACGGCTTTGAGGAGCACTCCTGTGGACTCTGGTGGCAGAATGGATCCGTTTAGAAAACTTTCTACACATTTCTTAGGATTTTTGTCTCGGCTTTCTACGACTGGTTTACAAACTAGCAGTTAAACTTGGAAAATAGCTGCGCAGCTGGACAAGGAGCCGTCGTTATTAACACCCTTATCTAAATTATTGAGGAATGAGTTGCTTTTAAAAGTATAATGTGATGTGAAGTGTTGCGTGAAAGTTCTTTAAAACTACTACGGCTCTTTAAACCTGTCGGAGCTAAGTGTTATTCTTTAACTTGAGTAACCCGACTGACTAGTTCGGGGAGTTTAATACGCCGCAGCCTGTCTTCAAACCTTTTCACTTGAGACACAATGCGACTGAGGAGGGACAGCCCGAAATAATATCCGCTTACTTATCGGGCGGCTTCGAGCGTTTTTTGGCGTGCGGCCTGCTGGTCAGGCTTTCGCCGGAGTAAATTTGCAGGTCACGCCACAGTGGCGCGCGTTCAATCCGGCTGCCTGTTCAACTCACAGCCGCCAGCCGAGCAGCCATGGAGAGAATGGAGGTGGACCAGTGCGCAGGCGCAGCTGCAGGAAACGGGGGCGGGTCTTTACGGAGGTCCAATAGCGCCCCCATGATCACAAATGTCAGGTGAGAGAAATGTTTTATGCAGTAGTAATCGGTTTATTATTGGCCATTTTATAAGATACAGTTATAGGTCTCATCAGACGAGGCAACGTTTTTCCAATCTTCTCTTGTCCAATTTGGGTGAGCCTGTGCGAATTTTAAAACTCAGTTGCCTGTTCTTGGCTGACAGGAGTGGCACACGATGTGGTCTTTTGCTGCAGTAGCCCATCTGCTTCAAGGTTCAACATGTTGTGTGTTCAGAGATGCTCTTCTGTTGTAACGAGTGGTTATTTGAGTTACTGCCACCTTTCTATCAGCTCGAACCAGTCTGTCCAATCTCCTCTGACCTCAGGCATCAACAAGTCATTTTTACCCAGAAAACTGCCTCTCACTGGGTACTCTGTCTTTTACCGACCATTCTCTGTGTACCATAGGTATGGCTGTGTGTAAAAGTCCCAGTAGATCAACAGTTTTTGAAATACTCAGACTGTATGCCTAAATGCAATGAATTGCTGTGATGTGATTGGCTGAATAAATATTGAATTTGAACAGTTGTACCTACTGAAGTGGCCAGTATGCATACAGTATGATCACCTATTTGAGTGGCTGTCCACAGCATGGCCATTGCATGCATGGTGGATCGTATGTCTCTCCACTGGAGCTACAGTTAGTTTTGTTGAGTAATACGACTCGGCTTTAGATAGTAACACGTCTTGTTACTTTATCTATGTAAATTGTAAACACTGTGTGATTCCCCATTTACTTTGAGAGGTTGACCAATCATCAGTGAACAGAAGCCATGCTTCAGGCCCGACACAAATAAGTGTAGTGTCCAATAAATGCCAAGATGTTTTTAGGCTGTGAAAAATGTGTGGCTTACAATTCTGCATTCAAAGCCATGTGTCCAATTAGCATTAGCCATTCATCTTGTCTTTTTTACAGACACCTTTTGGCAGTATGAACAGGGAGACAATTCAGGAACTGGGTAGGGGTCGCTGTTGTAGACATATTAGACCGCTGTAGCACCCGTACGTCCAACTGTACCTTGTTCTGGAAAATGTCTCAGATGGAAAATTAAGAGCCTATTTTGAATTCTTGTGTGGAATCCCTGGCTCTTTCTTGCATATTCAGAACCCCACCTACTTACAGTGATGCCAGAATACAAGTGGCCCAGGGGACTTTCTGATTGCTTAATGGTTTGGATAACTTGTTAGGGATGAAAATACCTTATAAATTATAGTGGAAGTTCAAATAAGAGGGCTCAAGAGTATTTTTTTTGTATAGTGTGACCACATTTTGCTTTTCAAAACGAGAGGGTACGAGGGCAACAAGGCGGCCGTGGTTGGTAGGAGGGTGGGAGGTTGCGGCCTAGGGGCCTATAAACATTTAGTCTTTTAACCATCAGTTGTGTAAGAATCGATGTTCATTCCTTGGTGTTTGCAGTCCAATTTGGATGGGTCCCGAAAAAACATTTTAAACATTTTAAGATATTTGTTAAAAAGGCGCCATTCCTGGTTATTATCACAAACCTTGCCCTTTCTTTTTAATACTATTTATTTTTGTGACCAGAGCATATCTATCATAAAACTTGCATGCACTTTTAACTCTTTTTATATGGCTTTCCAGATCTGATCAGAACACCACATATGTTACAAATGACATAACAGTCAATGTAATCCTTTATTAACTAGCTATCATCAATTATGTGGGTATGGGTGTTTGTTTATTTATTTAATTATTTAACGATACATTAGAATCACCTGCTATTTGTCACTGGAGCTAGGATTATAACTATGCGAGTCAAACACAAACACTGGGGGCAGTTTAGAGTGATCAGTTAACCTAACACATCTAATGTTATGTTAGTTAGTATATCTGAAGTGCTCTAAGATAAACTGGAAGCCTGTCAAGGGTTGGTTTGTTTAGCTTTTAAGTTTAGAAGTTTAGCTTTTACCACCTTTTACACCGAAAGAAAAGAAAACAAAAGACAGTCGTCATTAAAAATGTCCATATACATCACGGACTGCTTTGAATAGGGCTGCATTGAAAATATCTGTCAGGCATCAAGTGATGGCCCATGGGGGGAGGTTAGATTGCTGTAGTGGGTATACTAAACACGGCAGAATCTGGGGGGGTGGGAACACAACTTTGCACCTCTCTGTATCTGGCCATGAAGTACATGATCAGCCAATCGCAGAACCAAACAAGAAGAGACAAAGCAATGCAAGAGACAACTTTGCCCAGACATTGTGTGTGACGGCAGGAAGCAAATATCAACATGCAAGCAAGTCCCAGACATTTGGGCAGTTTAGAAATCCTGACCAGATGCGTTTTTTGTCTCAAAAAGAGGATATGTCCAGGAATAAGAGGAATATGGTCACCCAGTTTCATGTGTCTGTGTAGAATTTTAAACCCTGCAACTACATTCCATTTGTATTGTATGATAGAACTCAGTTCCTCACCTCATCTTTTTTTAAACTAAATGTCTGTTTCTCTTGAATTTTCCCATCAGTGATGGAATGACGGTGTTCAGCTCCAACACGTCAGCCCGGTATCGAAGAAGCAGTGTGTCTGTAAACCCAAGCTGCCCATCTAGAGTGAGTGATTAGTTGTATTGTAGGCATCATGTTGAGAGCTACTGCACAGCGAACATCACTGTGTTGTCTGTTGTCCTAGACCCTGCCCTTTTCCCCGTTCTCCTTGTCCGGCGACAGACCAGACCACAGACGGCAGGTGAGACTTTTGTCTGTGGTACATTTACTTTTACATTTAGCTATTTAGCAGACGCCCTTATCCAGAGTGACTTGCATTTGTTACAATCTCACAGTCCAAGCGATTGTGAGTTAAAGGGTGGATTTGAACTCTGCACCTTCTGATCCATAGTCCAGTATCTTAACTGCTTGAGCACCGCAGTCCCATTTTGTACCATTTAACTTATATTTTCACCATTATTCTGACTTGTACTGAAACAATCTTACAATCCAAGCAATTGTAGGTTTAAGCCTTGTTTAAGGACCCAACAGTGGTAGCTTGGTAGAGGTAGGATTTGAACTTTGGAACTTCTGGTCCACAATCCTGTACCTTAACCGCTAAGCCACCACACTACTAAACTACATAACTGTTTCTCAGGGTTAGCACGTCTGGTTTAGTTCCCATGGGAGTTTACATGTTTAAGTACATCACATGCCTTCTTCTCAAAGCAAGCCATAGTTTGTAGGTGCTTGTGTTTGCTCTGACAGAATCTTTTTTCAGCAGATGGACAATATGGAACAAGCTCTTAGAGGGAGTTTACAGAGACTAAGGTAACCAGATAATGTCCATGTCTGACAGTCTTAATGCAGAGCATTATAGTACCCGCGACAGTCTTATATGTGATCTTTGTTTTAGTGCCTCAGCTGCCGTCCCCTTACCTCCTGGAAGTCACTGGCATGATCATCTATCGCAAGTGAGTGCGACAGACTGCGTTTATCACCATCAGATGATCTCTAATTCCGTTTTAATGTTTTAAATATAACCTGTCTCTCTCAGTCATTCCCATTCACACACATCGCCTCTTTTAATTCCCTAACAGGGATTTCATTCCCAAGACTCTGGAGTCACTCCTAATTCTTCTCCCAGTCCAACAAGAAGATTCCGCGGGTATGTCTTTGAAAGCAGAATAATGAAGCTGTAATATAGATGTAAATTAGTGCCGTAATGTGTTCATATTAAGCGCATAATGTTTGTTGCTTTGATCAGGATTAATCACGTTGTTTTGATTGCTCGTTTGACCCTAAATAAATAGATTCTTCATTATAACTGCATTACGCAGACTTGCGCGTGGTCAATATCAACTTCAGCCGAATGCTTATTGTTTATTAATAATTCAAAATAAGTGTTTTCATCATATCGTGTTTGCTGTATCACAATATTTCACTGTGATCTCAATTCCATCTCTGTCAGTGGGCGGCCAAGACATTGTGATGACTTGATGGATACGTTTTTAATATGAAATATTCATTTTATGGGGTACTTTTACTAGAAACAGCTATATGGGGTACGTAGGCTGTAGGGAATAGTGAATAGGAGCCCATGTTGGATACAGCCCTTAACTCTAAAATATTGCCCTAATAAACAGTTGTCTGATTTTTGAAAGGGGCTCAGTGAGTTCTCCTGTGAGATGGCCAGTGCTCACCCCTTTGAAAAGAAAAGGTAAGAAGTGGTTTTAAGACTTTGCGTTACTGTCTCAGTTGTGAAATCACTTTGTGGTTTATCTGGGTACAGAAAGAATGTTAAACATGTCGGGTTTTTACAAACATTGTTGGTCTTTCAGGTGGAGTAGATTCGGATGGTCCCCCTAAAAAACTTTTCGTTGCTGGAGTTACAGATCCTGCCCACATAACTAGTTGCACTGTCAGGTGAGTGCTTTTTCTGAAACAGTTTGCACATACCCTGAACTCACTACCAGTTGAAAATATCTATATGTGTTAGTGGTGACTGGTGAAGGTCTGAGCAATGTCCTGCTGGGAAACCTAGGGTAGTAATGTGATGTTACCAGTTACTTACCTAAACATTTTTGCAATGTTGCATACGTTGCAAAGTACACCCCTTCATGGCAACAGTACAGTGTAATGATAATGTGTCCTGCTGCAAACACTGCACTACTCCCTCAATATCACTGGACCAATATCTTCCAGTCCTTGACTATCTGACCTTCTCTATCCTTAAAGGACATCACCGATCTCTGACGATGGATAAATCCATCTGACCAGCAGAGCTCACAAAGTATTGAGTCCTGCTTGCGTCTTTCTTCTCCTTCGTCAACATAGACAAAAGAGCTTTCTTTCACTGCAAAATCAATAAATGCCTGTCAAATCCATTCAGGTTGTTCTCTGTCTTATCTTCCTTACTCCTAGCGTACTCCCTTCTGTCCCTCCCGGGTCCTGTCTTACAGCTGAAGGCTTTAGGACTCATTTTTAACAACCCATGCACTTGGAACAGATTTTCTTAACACTCAGATTGCTCACTGCATAAGAAATGGTGACACTGAGTGCATTTATTTGCACTTAATAATCTGATAACTGCAGAAAATCTGATTTAGTCAGTAATTCGATCAATGACTTTACATGCACTTGGGTAATCAGATAATGGGAAACCTCTGGGTTTACATGACGCAAGGAATAATCGGATTTGTACTTTGTAATGGGTCTATTTTCATACACAAAGCGCACTGGGTTATAAGGTGCATTAAATGAAACAAAACTCTTAAGTTTTGTCGGAAGCTCAGTTTGGTCTTTACCTGGCGCAGGGCGTCTTCTTGCTTCCTCCACTTCCGTACCATTGATTCGTTAATGGTGAATTCTCTCGCAGCTGCTCTATGTCCATGTTGTACTGCGTGACTGATAGCGTTGAGTTTGAAATCCACTTCGAAAATGAATGAATGAATGCACGTACCCTAATGCTGAAGCACATACCGTATTACTCCGTGATGCTGCGCACTACGGTGGCCGTAAGCTTCGTAACTTACCATGGCCGTGCTAAGTTATGAGCGCCGTGTACCATCTACAATTGGTTCTAGGTCAGAAAGCACAACCAGAATTAATTCATACATTAGACGCACCGCATTTTAAGGCGCACTGTCGATTTTTGAGAAAGTTAAAGGATTTTAAGTGCGCCTTATTGTCCGAAAAATACGGTAATTAAAAAATGAAATTATTAATAAATTTCGTATTTAAAATGATCAGAGCATCGGCGACTGGTGAAAAACAAGAGGAAATTCTGCCTGTGATTTTGAGGTGAGGAGGGAGGAAAATACAGACATGGCTGATCCATACAAAAATAAAATCACAGAGTAGCCCCTGTAAAATAGGAAATTGCTCCAGGACCTATGTAATTTTATTCCCCTCAGGATAGAGCTTAAGACACACAAGCACACAGGCTGCACTTTTCCATTTGCTTTTCTTCTGTGAAAATGTGAAGTCAATATGAATGTCTACAGGTGTATACTTGACATTTTCTCAATTACAGGCATGCACTGTTTAATGTCTGCATTACGTTCTGTGAAACAGGAAGTTGACCAAAATGGATGTTGACCAGACATTTCCATATAATCACAGTAGTTTAGGCACTTTGCTTATATGTTTTTATTTTAAACAGTAATATTAGTTAAAACACAGTATGACAATACTTGCAGTAATTCTTATCTTTGTATATTTTATACAATTTGAAACAGTTACCAATGACAGAACTGAACATTGTTTTCTGCCTTCAAGACTGCGATTTTTTCTGTCAGCACGTGTCACAAGGGTTCACACATTCTAGTTTTCTGTCATTCAGACGTAAATTAGATGTATACAAGACATATTATTTCCTATTATAATTCTTCAGACCTCCACTGTTGAAGCCAAAGGACGTTGATCGGATCGGCGTATTTATTAATCTGTTCTGTCTCTACAGTGTTTCCCAGGCAGTGGAGTCTCCCTCAGGGGCTGTGCCTGTATGCTCAAGCCCTCCGAACATCCCAATCTCACTTTCTCCTCCCTCACCGTTCACCTCTCAACATCCCAGCATCTAGACAGACGTCATGGTGCTCAAACGTTGCCCGGACAATCAAGTAAGATTGTCAAACTTCCTGAACTCTGTTGAGTAACCATGTACTGACGTCTGCTCTCCATCTACTTGGTGCTTTAGTGGAGTGTATTCAGTTCCACTATATTGAAAAACAATCTTTCTTTTGAGAGAAGACCGAAATGACTGAAGAGGGAGCTGAAGATGAAAGATGTTCTGGTGTCAGGTAAGGCACAGCCCTGTCCAGTATTGTCCGACCTGTTAATAGTTTATTTGTAACAGGGCAAGGCTCTTTGACAGACGTGTCGATCTAACTGCATACTGCATAGGCTTGAGGATTTTTTAAACCTCTGAGCATGCAATAGAAATCTAGACAGGTTTTGCCTTTCCTTTATTTTATTTATTAGCAGGAGAACACTTTTTCTGTACAACCATTTGGTATTCCAAAATGTAATTATTCATATTTTAATATACAAAATGTGGAGAGATTGAATGAAAGATACTGACATCAGGCCACAAGCGTGTTCGTATGTTTAATGTATAAATTAGTGATATTTTCTTGGTGTTTTTATTCATTTGTTTTGCTTTTGTTATTACTTTTCATTTTAAAGAGCTACCCTTTAGTATACTGGCACCAAGTGTCCTGCCGTGACACCAGCCTGTGCTGAAGGTTATCTAAATGTTCAGTGGGTACCGTTAGGGCTGGGCGATATAACCAGAATCCTCCATCGTGGTTTATGCAATTTTATACCACACTAAAGGTGTATATAAAGCTGACACTTTTATAAATTAGTTTAGATATAGAACTATTTTTGTCAAATAAAAATGAATCCTTTGGAAGTCTTTCCAGTTGACTTCATATAACAGTTAACCAAAGTTTGATAGTACTGTAACAGTGTATAATATATAATGGACTATGTGGGTGAATGCCTATTTTTAACATACAAGTACATGAAAACCTGACTACTTGAGAAGGTACCTGATCACATTGTATATGGTATAAAGTTTGGATGCTTGTGCTTATATAAAGCATCCACAGCTCTGCAGTTTGAATTAGCAGCGACTTGTTGCCCGCGACTGTGAACACAGGGTCAGGTTAAAGTATCTACAACACTTCTGAGCCCAATAGGATTCTATGACTTTCATTTTGTCATGCTCTGGAAGCAAGTGCCATTGCTTTAAGACTACCGTATTTTCCGGGCTATAAAGCGCACCGGATTATAAGACGCGATATCAACGATCGGCTGCTAACGGGTATATTTTCATACATAAAGCGCACCGGGTTATAAGACGCATGAAATGAAACAAAACTCTTAAGTTCCGTCGGAAGCTCAGTTTGGTCTTTACCTGGCTCAGGGCGTCTTCTTGCTTCCTCCACTTCCGTATCATTGATTCGTTAATGTTGAATTCTCTCGCAGCTGCTCTATGTCCATGTTGTACTGCGTGACCGATAGCGTTGAGTTTGAAATCCGCTTCGAAAATGAATGAATGAATGCACGTACCCTAATGCTGAAGCACATACCGTATTACTCCGCGATGCTGCGCACTACGGTGGCCATAAGCTCCGTAACTTACCAAGGCCGTGCTAAAACATTTTGACAGATTTATGAGCGCCGTGTACCATCTACAATCGGTTCTTGGTCAGGAAGCACAACCAGAATCAATTCATACATTAGACGCGCCGCATTTAAAGGCGCACTGTCGATTTTTGAGAAAGTTAAAGGATTTGAAGTGCGCCTTATGGTCCGAAAAATACGGTACACAGGAAGCCCCGATTACCCTTAAGTTGAATTCAAATGCTGCAGTAAAATGTTTACCAAAGTGTCTATATTAAGAATTTTAGCAAATCAAACGATTAAGTATCTCCCTGTAATATTGCACTGTCCATTCATACAACTCAGACTCCTTCCGATGAACAATGCAGTGATCAAAATCTAATCTCAAAATTGTAGCCCATGACATCGAGTTAAGAGACCCTCACTGAAGCCGCTGGCACATTTACCCCTGCTCCCTGTGTTCTGGGAAAAGGCAAGGTTAGAACTTGGGAAAATATAACGTATTTTAATGCCCTTTAAGTGGTTTAAGATCAGCATAATTATGAGTGTGATAACTGAAATCTCTCCCTCCTCTGCTGTTTCTTCGCACCCAAAAAGCTGAGCTATGGATCACTGTTTTGTTAGAATTTACTGCACAACCCAAAAGTCCATCATACCGCCCAGCCCTAGGTACTGTTATGAAGAAAACACAAAGAAAGCACTTTGATTAAATATTCCACTTGTAAACAGACCAGAGAATTTACCAGAGAGCCAAAAGCATACCAGCAACATGAGCAAAAAAGACAGCCTTATGGCATTTGACATGTAATGTAAATGATATAAACCATGACGAGCTGCATGCGAGCTGGCTAACTGTGCAAAGGTTGTAATAATGTTGACTGCATACTCATGCATTGAGGTATGGTTTGTTAAATATTTAGCTTTCTACAGTGTTAGATATCAACATTAATCCATATTGCTGTTACATGGGTAAGAATCATATTGAGTTTTGTTTGTTAGGTAATAATGTACATGCTAAAAGACGTGTAGTATTGCTGATTGCAGGAGTTCTTGCAGACATGTTTGAATGCTTCTAGAACAGTCTTTTGAGAACATTGGGAACAGGACTGATGTTTTGTTGATTTTCAGAAAAGAACACAACCTCTGCAGGGAAGAAACCTTTTAAAATGGCATTCTATTGCATATATTTGAAACATGTAACAAAACATTGACAAAATTTGTCATGTACATAGGTTTGACACATTTCCAGAGGATTCAGTGTTGTTTCTTTCTACCATCTCAGAACGTAACTTATTGGTTTGTTAAACACAAACATGGTTGTTCCCTGCAGGGGCTAGCTTCATTTATAAAGTCAACATAGCACGTGGTGCTTGGGTGGCACTGTGTTCGAGTCCTAGTAGGGCCATCCAAACAGGCTGAGCATCACATACAATTGGCCATGTCTAAGAGACAGGAAGTTGGTCAGACTGGCACCCTGTCCAGGACACACTTGCATCTGCACCCTGACTAGAAGGGAGCACCACCTTCCTCAGACACTGCCAATGAATGTGTGTGTGATGCCTGACCAGAAGGATCCGCCAGAATTTCGAATCCAGATCACCCCCTTGGTGGATTAGGGAATTGCTGCTGCGCCACCCGAGCACTTTTGTCAAGTTACATTTCAGATTTGCTTCTCAGTAGCAGAATTGTGCCCTTAGAATGACCATCACCATCAGTTTGCTAAGATAAGAAGGAACTTTAATTTGCTTTAATGCCATTGCCTTGTTTCAGATTTTGAGCTTTATTGCTGGTACAATGAAACGCCTTGACAAGTAATTCCAAAGATGCTTGCACGTTGTCACTTGGTCTCCAGTTGTATGTTTAAAGATGAATACCAATGAGTATCTAAAAAACAATGTGCAATATAGATTTAAATACAATTACAGACTGTGTTCCACATTCTGCGGCTTTTCTTCTGTACTTTTACTGCATTTGGCCTAACATCGATCATCGAAATGTTATTTATGTAAAGGTCTCATTGGTCGGCTCAGTTCGAAAAGCATTCTCCAATTATCTTGAGTTAATTTGTGTCGAAGTCCAGACATCACTTGAAGATGATTTAATTGTATTTCAGACTTGTAAATTATATCTTGTCCTGCAATACTATCACTCGTGTGAAAGAGTCGCCATTGTTCTGCATTCTGCGAGTCTTCTTTAAGGATAAAGGAAGAGTGTTAAAGCGATCAGTGACTGTTACAAAGCCATCCACAGAGTTGGAAGGCCAGGAGCAAGGTTAAAATGGACAGTTCTCGCCTCCTGTGTTTTAGATGTAAATATGTTCTCGCTGCCACAAAGAAATAAGGAAGCTGTGTTTATGGAACTGAAGTATAAATCAAAGAGGAAGCAGCTATATTCATTCCTTCTGAGTATCACATACCATTTCTGATTAAGCCTCATTTCTAGTGGAGAAGTGCTGTTCATTTTTTTATTTTACATTGTATATAATGATCAATAAAATACTGTATATAAAACATGGTTTATTTGATCATTCAACGCCCAAATTCTCCAAAGAACTTCACACAGTCACAGGTATTATGGAATTGTTCTGTGGACACACAAATGACTGAATGATGCAGACTTGTGTGATGCAGACAAATGTACACAACATTTGCACTTTGGCGTGCTCATGCGTAATGAGATCGGACATTTTAAAATATAATACAAACTAAAAAAAACTAGAGCACTTTTTCATAGAGCAGGAATTTTTAACTGAACTGCCCAATGGGAGTGTTTCATACTCCCTCCAAAGCCGTCATCACTTGGCTTATGTTATCCAGCTAACACATTTGGAAGAAGACCAAAATACACTCAGCACCAAAATGACTATCGACCTTGGTTTAAAAAATGCTTAGGACTGTATATAACGTTAAAAAAAGACGTGACATTGCTTCACTGATTCTGTCCATGTACAAGTTTCTCTTCTTCTAAAGCCACATCAGTGTTTGTATAGTTTCCTGCAGAGATGAGGGTTCATCACCGGGAGAGCAGAGGTAGATCACTGGAGTTCATGATAAGGCTGGAGTCCAAACTGAGACATTCTGAGGGGAGAAAAGAGCACAGCAGAGTTAAATGCTTCCATAAAATGGTACAGCTGTAAATAGCTTTTGTCATAAACAATTTGCATGTTTACCGTAGGCTTGGGCCAAGAAGGCAATACAGACTAATGATTATGGTCTGCAGAATTACTGAACTACTACAAAGAAACTACTGCCAGTTTGACAGCATAAACTGTTTCTGTCAACAAACTGCAATGTGATTTCCTATAACAAAATGTCAGGTCTGACATGCTGCACTGTCTGTAGTTTTCCATTGTTTGTTTGGTTTATTTAAGTTCACTTTCAGCATTAATGGCTGTTTACAACAGACATAAGGTTACATTGATACACAAGGTTACTTCAAAACTAATCATACAGTGGTGCTTAAATTTGTGAACCCTTTAGAATTTTCTCTATTTCTGCATAAATATGAACATCATCAGATTTTCACACAAGTCCTAAAAGTAGATAAAGAGAACCCAGTTACACAAATGAGACAAAGATATTATACCTGGTCATTTATTTATTGAGGAAAAAGATCCAATATTACATATTAGTGAGTGGCAAAAGTATGTGAACCTTTGCTTTCAGTATCTGGTGTGACCCCCCTGTGCAGCAATAACTGCAACTAAACGTTTCCTGTAACTGTTGATCAGTCCTGCACACAGGCTTGGAGGAATTTTAGCCCATTCCTCCGTACAGAACAGCTTCAGCTCTGGGATGTTGGTGGGTTTCCTCACATTAACTGCTCGCTTCAGGTCCTTCCACAACATTTCGATTGGATTAAGGTCAGGACTTTGACTTGGCCATTCCAAAAAATTAACTTTATTCTTCTTTAACCATTATGTGGTAGAACGACTTTGTGCTTAGGGTCGTTGTCTTGCTGCATGACCCACCTTCTCCTGAGATTCAGTTCATGGACAGATGTCCTGATATTTTCCTTTAGAATGCTCTGATATAATTCAGAGTCATTGTTCCATCAAATGATGGCAAGTCGTCCTGGCCCAGATGCAGCAAAACAGGCCCCAAACCATGATACTACCACCACCATGTTTCACAGATGGGATAAGGTTCTTATGCTGGAATGCAGTGTTTGCTTTCTCCAAACATAACGCTTTTCTTTTAAACCAAAAAGTTCTATTTTGGTCTCATCCGTCCACAAAACATTCTTCCAATAGCCTTCGGCTTGTCCACGTGATCTTTAGCAAACTGCAGACGAGCAGCAATGTTCTTTTTGGAGAGCAGTGGCAATGGTCTTGAATTTCCTCCATTTGTACACAATCTGTCTGACTGTGGATTGGTGGAGTCCAAACTATTTAGAGATGGTTTTCAACCTTTGATCAACAACTCTTTTTCTGAGGTCCTCAGAAATCTCCTTTGTTCGTGCCATGATACACTTCCACAAACATGTGTTATGAAGAGCAGACTTTGATAGATCCCTGTTCTTTAAATAAAACATGGTGCCCACTCACACCTGATTGTCATCCCATTGACGGAAAACACCTGCCTCTAATTTCACATTCAAATTAACTGCTAATCCCAGAGGTTCACATACTTTTGCCTTTTACTAATATGTAATATTGGATCATTTTCCTCAATAAATAAATGACCAAGTATAATATTTTTTTCTCATTTGTTTAACTGGGTTCTGTTTATCTACTTTGAGGACTTGTGTGAAAATCTGATGATGTTTTAGGTCATATTTATGCAGAAATCTAGAAAATTCTAAAGAGTTCACAAACTTTCAAGCACCACTGTACATACTTAGATCGGGCCAATTTAGCTTAATCAATCAACCTAGTGCATGTCTTGGGACTGTTTGAGGAAACCGGAGCACCCGGTGTAAACCCATGTAGTCACAGGGAGGACATGCAGACTCTACACAGGTGGAGTGGGTCAGGATCGAACTGGGGACGCTGGAGCGGCGAGGCGACTGTGCTAACCTGTCTGACCAGTTTCACATGTTGCGGGAGGTTGACATTTGAACAGTTTTTCAGAATTAAATCTAACTGTATGCTTATTTATAGAACATATCAAATCAGCCCAGTATTTCCATTGCCTCTCATTACACCTCTAGCAAATATCACCAGTGAAATTTACAGTCA
Organism: Ancistrus triradiatus; assembly: GCA_025084515.1. Lineage (NCBI taxonomy): Eukaryota > Metazoa > Chordata > Actinopteri > Siluriformes > Loricariidae > Ancistrus > Ancistrus triradiatus. The sequence goes on along the minus strand of JAJAGP010000069.1, from coordinate 259,254 downwards.
GCCACAGAATTATCACAAAAATGTGGGAATACAGTTCTCCCAATATCCAGTCCAAAGAAATAATGAAGTGACTCCTTTAAAGCCAGCATTTGTAGATTCTGGAACATCTCTGCTTGACTTTGATTCACAAGGTTGAATACTTGGTGGGTAGCAGAAATCAATAGCTTTTTCCCCCCAACAGGAGGAGACATCTGCCTGTAACAGGACCGAGGTAATTTTAGCTTTAGTTTTCGCTTCAATTTTAAGGGAGAAAAACACTGACGTGGCCAATCCGGACAGAAATAAAACCAGACGGCAACCACATCAGTAAAAGAGGAAATTACCCCAGGACACGATGTAATTGTAATCACATCCAAATGCCTTCAGAAGTTGTCTCTTATAACCTTTCTGTTGATGAAAATTCCCTGCGACTTTATTCTTACCCTGATCAAAGTTGGGTTTTTTCGTAGAACCCTCTCCAAGTCTTTCCATATCCACCAGGTCACTGTTGACATCAGAGTCATTCAGTGCACTGAGTGTCACATCTGAAGCAGAGGACCACATGATCAAATTAGCTGGCAAACAATGAATCCACTTCTTTCAAAACCAATGTATGCGCCGTTTAACGACCATATAAAAATTTCTGTTCACTTTAATGACCGAAGTCTTTAAAATTATAATAATGAATAATATAATAAACATTATAATCATTATAAAAGGAAATAAGAACCTGCATTTGTAACAAGCTCTAAAATAGCATCTCACATTCACTCGTTGACCCTCTGGCAGATCTTCTGTGTTGTTTGTAATACTGTCTGCTAGGGCTGCAACTAACGATTATTTTAACAATCGATTAATCGGTCGATGAATCGGGTTAAAAAAACAAAAAAACAAAAAACAAATTAAATAAATTAAATAATAAAGAAAAATAAGCAAACACTACATACAAACTCATTCACTCCCTTTCTTTAGGAACTTTGCATTGCAATCCAAAAATGTTATCATGTCAGCATGCTCCTGGCTAAAGCTGGCTCTCTTTTTAAAGACTATTAATGCTAACTATTTTGAAGATTCCGTGTCCGCGCCGGCTCAATCGCTCGTGTTTTTTTTCCAGCGCTGACAAAGTGCCGCAAGTAACGTAAGCGGATATGATAAGGCGGGGGACACATAAATCATGCGACACAACGAATCGATAATGAAATTCGTTGTCGACACTTTTAATAATCGATTATTATCGATTCGTTGTTGCAGCCCTGCTGTCTACCAATGGATTTTTGGTTCAAACAAAAATATCAGTCCTTTCAATCACTCATCAATCACTTGTGTTTTCAGCGGCGTCTCTGACACATTAACGTACATCTTGCATGCAGTTTCTTGTGAAAATAATCTTTACATTTACCTTACAGTAGCATAAAAAACATTGTTTCACTATGGTAATGTCTAGTCAAAGTCCATTTCGGTCAAGGACCTGTTTCTCAGGAGGTAGCATGGTTGTTAAACGGCGCACGCCTGTGTGAGAACTCATTTTTACAATTCACCTGCCCTCTTTGGATTTTTCATTGTGGATGATAAAGTGGAAGCGCTCTGCAGTCCTGTTTTCACAGCTTGGGAGGATGGTGGCAGGCCAATGGCAGATTTCTTCACAGTTTTTTGCGCTGACCCTGTTGACAGAGGCACACCGCTGTCCTCGTACAGCTTCCTCTTCACTGTTGTCTTAATCTGGGAACTAAACAGAGAGAACTTTTTTGTGCCGTCCTTTCTTTTTTGGTAACTGATATCATTTATTCTTTTGCTACCCTTATTTTTGAGTAGAATGATCACCCAGTGCTGCAACAGTACCCCCTGCCCAGCCCTCTGATGGACTGGCACCCTGTTCAGAGTACTTATATTTACTCTCTCCTGTCTATCCTGGAGTTCACAGAGTAAATACAAACACTCTGAACAGGGTGCCAGTTCTTCAGAGGTCTGGGCAGGGGGTGCTGTTGCAGCACTGGGTGATCATTCTACTCATCCAGACATGGTCAGTTGTGCCTGCATGATGCCCAATCCCCCCAAACCCGAGTCAAACTGTGGGGCACTAGTGAATTCTCACCATGTATTCTTTTGTTTTTCCCAAATTTCATCCCCGCTTGTCCTGTTTAGGTGCAGCACCTATCTGAGACAATGCAGGCATAGCCAAGAGCATCCCAGGTCCAGCAGGGGTCGCTGATGCAGCATTGTTGAATGATACCCCCAATCTTGTCCCTCTGATACAGCCAATTGTGTCTGCATAATGGACTCACCTGGCCGGAGGCCGCCACCAAGACTCAAACCAGATTCACGGAGGCGGTGAGCTAGCGCTACACTTTACCCTGACCACATTTTTACGGATAAATAATGATAAACCGTACGTCGAAACTTACACTGTACGCTCCTTAATTACTGAGCTGATATTGTTCAAATCATCCCCGAAACGGCTCACAGCTGAACGCAGCATCTCAATTTCAGTCTCGGTCCACTTGGCCCTGAGGAAAGATCCAAAGAACAATGTTACAGTCAAAGGGTGAGCAGCAAGCCAGGTGTTACCCAGTCAATACGTCTCAAAGTGTTACATAGGTATAGTCTCCAAGTTTGGAGGAGGGTTAAATGCCCCCCTCAATAATTCCTGCTCACAGCATCTTTTTTCTTGATTTTGTTTTTAACAGTATGATGCTCCTGGTTGGCCTTATAATAATAATAATAATAATAATAATAATAATAATAATAATAATGATAGTCATGTTATTTTTAACCAATTATGGTTGGGTACTGTGGAGGGAGCAAGGCAGAGTTGCTGCTTTGCCTGCCAGTGTGTGCTGGGTGCCCTTTCCATCCCTAATTCTTGGCAGAGAACACGCAGCATAAACCCTCAGGCAAAGAGGAGAGGACACTAGCCTCCCATCCATGAAGGAAGACAGACTGAAAGAGTCTTACAGATTAAAAGGCATTGTCTAGATGGGATTGTTGCACTGTGTAAATAAAGCACTTTCGGCTGACTTGCACTGGTGTGCCTCTGAACTCGTTTTTTTCCTGGCACACCTTTAGAACCTCACGCATTTCTGAGGCATGGGAAAAGCATTCTGTTCCTTTAGCATACTATATCCACTATTCAAACATTTAAAAGCGAGTTAAACTGAACATGCTATCTGTAATATCTTCAGACATTGCAGGCTCGTTAGCAAATGCAAGCCATAACCAATCCCTGGATTAAAAACGAAAGACAAGTACTGTAGTTTGGCCTGTTAGAGATAGCTAGCTAGCCTGCTAGTTTTGTAGGTCAGTTCTAATGTGAAGATGTTTGCTTAAAATATACTCATAACAAATATATTAGTCAATGTAACATGTTTGGGATATTAAATACCAGTTTGTGTCATTCCTTTTGTAGAATACCCTATGTTTTATTGAACATAAAACCCAACTCATGTGATGTGTTCAGTTGGGTGATGTGAGCAATGTGTCCCCCAAAGTTGAAATGAAACCTACGCCACTACATTTTTAGTTTACAAGCACTGGATATACAGTCTTATGTACACTTCTGGTCATGTACACGTTTTGTTGATTCATGAGAAAATACCTTTTTTGCAAGAAGCAAACTTATATATGACATTTTAATAAAACATTAACAGGCTGATTAAATTACGAGGCAAAAAAGACGAGTATTGTGTGTAAAAAAAAAAAATAAATAAATAAATTCTGCCCTTCTATTGCCAGTTTAATGTTTTAGACCCATGGTTCCCAACCTGGGCACCAAACATCACAGGGGGGGTTCGCAAGGCTTTGTCTGCTCTATGTTTGTCAAAATACAATTTGCACTTGTTAAATAAAATTAAAATAACACACTCATATACATCTGGAAATAAAATATGTATATAAGATTAAACAATATTTACTAAGCTTATGTTTACTAAATTTTGTGTTTAGCTAGATGTTTAGCCGTCTTAAAAAGAGAAAAGGAGCCACAACAAAACAGGGGGGGAGAGCTGTAAATGGAACCCCAGAGAACAATACAAAAATCTATATTGCATGTTCTTTTTTGCCAATAAAGATTTGCAATAAATCACTTTATTATTTTGGTCAGTGTGTATGCTGGCTGGGGGCATAGCTTTTCTTAGATACTCATAGGGGGGCTCCAAGGAAAAAATGTAGGAAACAAATCAAAACCAATTTACATTTACATTTACAGAATTTAGCAGGCGCCCTTATCCAGAGCGACTTACAAGTTATACAATCTTACAATCCAAGCAATTGTGGGTTAAGGGTCTTGCTCAAGGACCCACCAGTGGCAGCTTGGCAGAGGTGGGATTTGAACCCTGGACCTTCTGGTCTATAGTCCAGTACCTTAAACACTAGGCTACCACAGTCCCAATCATGCCTACAATTAGAATAAGAAAGTACAAAAAAGGAAATGATCAGCTAAGTGAATGCTACAATCAGAGGGTTTTCAGAGAGTGCATTAATGCAGCTGTGACTGTCTGTATGAATGAATGAAAGCGCTCTTTACCCTGCAGGAGAAGAATCTGCTACGGGATGCAGCTGCATGGTCAGCTCACCTAATTTAGTGAACGCAGCTCCTGCTGCAGAGAAAATCTCACCCACCTAATTATATACAAACTTTATTACTTAATCATGATTATAATAACTGTTCTACCATTTAGAAGAAAGAGGAGTATGGGCTCTTACCTTGGCGGAAGATGAAGTCATTCTACAGTTACAGCGAGTTAACTGACTGTAACAGAGAACTGCTGCTCTTAGAGTTAAATAAGATACTGAATAGATAAAGGTTCGGTTATTAAATAAACACTTTGTAAAGTTGGGAGGCTTATAAGACGCAGAATTTCATTAAAAGGCAAGCTTTTGCGTTTTTGAACGTATCGTTTAATATTATTTGCACTACTCAGCGAACATGCTAAGATTGCTAACCGCACTAGGACGCGGAATACCACAATCCACTGCGAGTGTAAATTCTTTCATCTGATTGGCCAGAATTCATCCAACGAGAGCGCGCAAGCAGGCTACGAAGCCTAGAAGCGAAGAGTCAACCGACTAGTGTTGTTCGATTCCAAAAATGTAGGAGTCGACTCCGTGATGCTTGTGTGGATATATGGAAGAGAGTGTGGACGAGGCCATCAGCGCTTAATGGAAGTCTACAGTGCTGACCCAGGCGAAGAGAAGACTAAACAGTAAATCGAGAGAATTGGGGCAATTGCACAACAAACACTGAGGTCTCCTGCCAGGAGTCCGAAGCGGGTTTTATCAAAGCAGACCAAGCCTAATCCAAATAAGCCTCCTTTCTGTAAATATGACTCCCCTAACTGGCCGGGGACGGAAATGGATCGATTTGATAATAAGAATCGATTCAATTATCTTCTCGATTCTCTATTCCAAACTCAAAATACAGGCCAGGAAGAAGATATGACAGTAAACTGTACAAAAATAAATGCATAATACGTAAAGTAAATGGAAGGAAAATGCAGATTCAGTCAGCCACCCGTCAACCGATAAAAAAGAAACATGCATTTGCGAATTATATTACCCAACACGTTTAGGAATCAAGTTTACTTTACGGAATCGACTATGGCTACAGAGTCGACTCTGCTTTCCAGGCGAAGAATTGTAGAATCGACTCATTGTGGGACCAGTTCTTAGGCCTACAGTCGACCATTTTGACGAATTTTCTATCCATCGTTCCTAAATTATCTGCTACTGTCATGTATCGCTTCGAACAATCCAAACGATCATCACTGCTATCCCGTGACCCAATAACGACTGTGTTTCACTTTATAGAATCGATTCCAAAGCTATAGAGTCGACTCTTGTTTAAAGAGCGTAGAATCGGAGAATCGAGTCGTCTTGTGATTGATTCGCTGGCCTACTGGTGAATGTTTCAGCGTCAGTAGATTGGTAGATGTTTGTTGTTTGTTCTTTTTAAAGCATCTACTTCTTTAAATATTCCTGTTATAAACAATCATAGGCGATGCCGTCTCTGTTATTTTGCGGCCCTAAACTGGCCGCGTGTGGAATTGTCCTGAGCATTTGGGGAGTTATAATGCTGGTAAGCGCTGTGATCATCCAAATGACATTGCTAGCTGTTGAGCTCTACGATATATAACTGGTATTGTTAATATTGGTTGTTTGTTCGTGTTATAGTCAGAATTATGTATATAATGAGATATAGTTCGTCATTAGACGTCGGTACATCCAGGCTGCTGGGTTTTGTGATTTGCATTAGATAGCTGTTACCTCACTTTAACAGCAGTGTAGTGAATTAAAAGGAAACTTTAATAATTTTCTTGCTTTATTCACCCAGGCGATGTTGGGGATCTTCTTCAGTGCAAAATCGGCGGTGCTGATCGAGGATGTTCCCTTTACTGAAGAAGACATCCGTGACGAGTGAGTGACTTTTACGTCACATACTGTAATACGAGATGCACCGTACTGAAACTGCATGATGATACTTTAATGATAAGATTAAGGATTGCCCTGCATATTTTGTACAATGCACATTTACTGGATCTATGAATAATATAAAAATAAACCCTGGTCTGTAAGACCAGGTAATTGATTTAAACTATAAATTGTGCATTTTGCTGAATATGAATATAATGTATTCAATCTCACCTGCCACATCCTGTTCACTTATAAACACTTACCTGCCACTTTATTGCCATTCATCACATGGCAGCGACTGGATGCATTTAGGCATGTGACCTCTTATCCCCCGAGTCTCAAGTCAGCTTGAATCACACGATGCAGGCATGGCCATCAAGTGCTCACTGGCAGTGCAATATTGCTTTCTAGGTTGTGTGAGAAAGTTTGAGGCTCACTGACCTTAAACTAGAAAGCAATTAAAAAGCGTAATTACCTTTTATTTTGGTGCATCACTAGTAAGAAATGTGTCCTATTGATTACATCCTGTAAGTGTAAGTTGTAAATAATTAATTACACAACAGTTAGATCTGACCTTACAATCTGATTGGTTGCTTTCACACCAATTGGTACAATCTTACAATCCAAGCAATTGTGGGTTAAGGGCCTTGCTCAAGGACCCAACAGTGGTAGCTTTGCAGATGTGGGATTTGAACCCTGGACCTTTTGGTCCATAGTCCAGTACCTTACCCACTAGGCTACCACAGTTTTTACAGTTGCATAGCAACAACTCATTTGTTGTGGACCTACTTTTTGGCGGAAGATATTGTAGGTATTATTGAGGACTTTAATTGATTTTATTTTTCTTTTGTTGTAAAAAAAAAAAAAAAAAAAGTATAATAGCAATAGAACACAAGTCCGTGTGATCGTGAATACCATTACAGCTGTGCTGTTCTATGGCACTCGCCTTCAGCTCAGGCCTGCTATAACACTCCCTCTCGTGTTTTATTGCTTAAGTAGACGTGTTTAGGGAAGTAGATTCTTGTCCGTGGTAAACAAACTTACAGAATAGATCTGGTAGGTAAAGATTACTTTAAAAATGTGCCATATTCCATTAATGCAAGCCCAGTGTTTTACAAAAGCTAACCAGATGGTAAACCAGTAAAATTGGCACATCCCACTGGATTTTCGTGTCACGTTCAACAACTTATTTGATTTCTTTCTACCTCCTCCTTGGGGAAGATGTGCCATCCTGTCAAAACTGTCACTCACAACTAATAATAAAACCTCTATTAATAGACTGCCCGGCAACAAACGACAACAGGAAAAACTACTACAAAGAAGACAATATGAAAGATCTGTTTGAACAAAACCCCCTGGCAAAGATCCTGAACTTTTTGGACTACCTAAAAATCAAAGATCAACTATAGCGCAATTGCTGATCCATCCTACTTGATAGGAACAGAAACATGTTAAACCTGAGCAATGCCATGTACATAGCCTGTTAGTGAGCTGGAATGGCAATAAACCCAAACAAACAAACAAATTGATTTCTTTCTGCATATCCACAGCAAAAATCCACCTCAGGCGATCTACAACCTGTACAATCAAGTGGCTATCAACTGCTTCATTGCCGCTGCCATCTACGTTGGCGTGGGTGCCGTTTCTCTGTGCCAGGTTCGCCTGAACAAGCGGCAGGAGTACATGGTGACATAAGCGGAAGATGTCCAAGACTTTCAAGTGTTATTTATTTGCAGATGAATGGATTAGACATTTATTATATTGAATTGGTGGTATTTGTAGCAGCTTTCATGTATTAAACAGTCCCAGAGTTGAAAAATGGACCATTCAGTGGATAACAAATGCAGCTGTTAACACTAAATTCTTCAGTAAGTCATGTGAAGGCTTTAGCATGAATTCCTTCTTATGTAGTAATGTCTTTAGTGATAGTAATGTAGTGTTATACAGTTCAGATATTTTATTTTAAATGTTGGTAGTGTTTTTTTATTTAATGTCTGCTGATTTGCACCTATACTGACTTGAAGTGATCACTTGTGTGAGTTGTTCCTGTTAATAGTATCAAGGAGAAATAAAAAAGATTCCATGTTCCAACACTGAACAGTCATAATCCATTCTTTATTTGTAACAAAACAGTGTAAAGTGATAAAACAGCTATGATTTCCTTATACGGTCTTACGCAAATGTTCGGCCACCCATGGTCAAATTACTTCTGAAAAATTGAATGCATACATTTTAAAACTTATTGGGACACTTGTCATCTGCAAGGGTTTTTGGCATCTGTTTGTCCTGCACAGACACAACTGGCCATGTCTGAGGGAGGTAGGCAGGATGAAGGATCATCTCCTGCCACTGCAATAGCAGCTACTACCATACACTTCAGGTACCGACAATGGTGGCAAATGGATACAGTGTATTGTGTGTGTGTGTGTGTGTGTGTGTTCCCCCATGGAGGCTCATTCTCTCTGTAGAAGTCCAGTTTCTTTTCGTAAAAAGAAGCAGCAGGCATGGATTGTATAGTGGCACTAACTGGCCTACGACTCTCCCCCCCTCACTCTAGGGAGCAACCTTTCAAGATGAGTCACTCATTTGTTGTAAAGTGTTTGATTGTAACTGACTTATTTGACTTGGTTCATTAAAATGAAGTAAATTATGACTTAATTTCCTGTAGAAGCTATGCTAACATGTAATTTGACCAGAGGTGTGTAAGCTTATGCTTAAGACTGCATGGTGTTTTACAGTAATGTGCAAAAGTCTTTAGGCCACTATTAGATTTGTTGTTTTAGCAATATATAACACGGCTGATGTATGGACCCAAAAAGTAAAACGTGGATTCGTCATTCCTAATAATACTCTTTTCCACCAAGTGTAATTCCAATCTATGTGAGATTTGGCATTTTTTAGCCTTTTCATTTACATTTCCAGCATTTAGCAGACGCCTTTATCCAGAGTGACTTACAATCCAAGCAGTTGTGGGTTAAGGGCCTTGCTCAAGGACCCAACAGTGGCAGCTTGACAGAGATGGGATTTGAACCCTGGACCTTCTGGTCCATAGTCCATTACCTTAACCGCTAGGCTACCACAGTCTTCACCCTGTTCCCCATTGGAAAATGTGATTTCTTGGCTGCTACACTTTCAAAAATGCCATTCCAAGCCTTTTATGACTGTAGAAAGATCAACTTGGCCTCCTGATAAAGCCGCCAGATGCTGCTGTTGCTCACGTGTAAGGGGAGGACATGCTAAATACTTGCTACTGTAGCCTATATGTATTTGAATTACCTGTATTCTCTGCTTGTATTCTAATAAAAAGACTGAAAGAATTATGTATGGTATGGTTATACCATTGCTAAAACAATATCTACTCTAATAGTGGCCTCAGACTTTTGCACAGTACTGCATTTAAGAAAAACTCAACCAAACAAGCACGTTTCATTTAATTTGCATTTCAGTGCTCATTTCATCCATTTGTTTGATGGTGTGTCGACCTGTGCTTTACAAAAGTGAGAGTATATAAGATATTATACAAATAGTAATACATGTGAAAAGATAATGTATATACAAGTCCGTTATGTCTGAGGGTCAAGCATCATTTCACAAGTACGTCTTAGTTCTCCCAGCTTGAGTCGGGCGTATTCTGCACGGTTCAGGGCCATCTGGCAGTCTTTTCGGGCTGAGTATGTTGAACCTTCGTGAGGCTGACCAGTCGCCACCTTTACACAAATGGAAAAGAGAACGTCAGTCCATGCTGCAGCTGTGCACTTATGTATGAAGACCTGAATCTACACTACTAATGTCATACAAACAAGGCATGCCAGTCCTGCACAGGTAACCCTAGACAAGTCACCAGTCCATCATAGCACACATGCACTCACGCTCATACACACATTCACACTCTAAGGGGCACTTTGAAAACAACAAATAACCTAACACACGTCTTTGGAAAGTGGGAGAAAACTGGAGTACCTGGAAAAAACCCACACAAACACAGGGAGAACATGCAAACTCCACACAGACGGAGCCCAGGGTCGGGATCGAACCGGGGATCTCAGCGCTGTGAGGCGACAGTGCTAACCACTGCACCACCATGCCTCCCTTAATAAGTGTAATCTTAATTTTAATTCTCTTAATACGTTCTCCGTTGTGTATTCATGTTCTGTCCCTTTAAAAACACACTACCATCTGTAGTCGAATGACTCTGCCCTGGCCAGTCAGCGAGATGGAAGCAACATGGAGGAGAACTGAAACGCCGAGCAACTTGTACCAAAGAAAAAAAAACAGCGTCTGTCATTTGGACACATTTTGTCTTCAGAGAAGACGACACACACATTTCCAGATGCTAAACAATATGAAAAGCATTCAATAAGATGGAAAGAAAAATGAATGCTATTTCCTACTACATCACGACGGATCATTATTTATGACATATTTAATAAATAACCACAAATAGTTGGCATGTTTCCTTCAATTATTTTGAAATCACAACAATATGCACCCTGTTGCTTGAAAAAATATCCGAGTTTTAATAGTTGACCATATTTACAGTACAAACCTTGTCTGTGAACTATGAGGGCAACAAAACATAAAAACAAAATAATCGTTCAGTAATTATAATGGAGGTAAAATGTTCAATTAGTTGTGATATTAATTTGAGGTCATATCACCCAGCATTATACCAAAGTATAGGTCCTTGTTAGGTGTCAAACTGACAGCCACATGGAGGCCAGGACCCAGGGTTTCCTAGCAGAAATTGTATTAATTGTAAGTCGCTCTGGATAAGGGCGTCTGCTAAATGCTGTAAATTGTATGACTGTATTTATCTGTGGATACATGGAATTAGGCTTGCAGACCAACCTGTGTGAGGTACCGGATCTGAGAGCTGAGTTCACTCTCCACTCTGTTAATGGATGTCTGAAACTGGTTGAGCTGTCGTTCTAATAGACTTGCATTATGCTTCTCCTTGGACAGCTCCAGCACTATGGTTCCTTAAAGAAATTAAAACTGTAAGTCAACATGCACTGCCATTAGTTCTCCCCAACTTCCTTTACCACAAACCACAACCTGGTGTAATTCTGCTTTCCATGATGCAGCACATCCTACCATAAGCCTGGACTTTATTTTGCACCTATATGATACTCAGACAATTGAATATGAACATCAGCTACAGTGATGCCTGAATGTTTGCTGTTTGGAGTTTTCTATATTTTTGCATAAATGGGAACATCACTTTGAGGTCAGGCACTGATGCTGGACAATAACCCCCGACTCACAGCTGTCGTTCCTATTAATCTCAGTGATGGAGTTAAAGTCAAGGCTCAGTGCAAGTCGGACACATCAGCAAAGCTGGCAAACCACTCTTTATGGAAACGTCTTGATGCATGCTCAATAATCCAGGTAAGAAAATCCCAGAAGTTGAATCTGTTCATCTGGATACAGGTTTTGTTGAAGAAACATTTCTTCACTCATCTAAGTGACTTCTTCACAAGTGACTGAGTCTCCACAAGAGACCGAAGAAGTCACTTAGATGAGTGACGAAACGTTTCTCTGACAAAACCTATGTCCAGATGAACAGATTCAACTTCTGGGACACTCTTTATGGACTTTATTTTCGGACAGCAGTTGTTAACAGTTAGTTCCAACCTTACAATCAGACTGGTTGAGAAGAGTTCTCACCGTGCTGGTATTTGTGACAACTTGTGATAACTTTTCTCCCTCACACCAAATCGTTATCAATCCACAGACACAGTGTTAAGTAACGACAAGTTTTAGCCACAGAAACATATATGCGAATAACGCAATAACCCTACTCAGTAATAACATTCTATGATTAATGTAATGAATTTTAGTTCTTTTTCCTTTCATCTTCGCTTATTTACACTTTGTATTTCAAACTAATCTTACTAATGGTAGTGTTATATAAACCATATGCCTTTTGTAGAATACTGCGATAAGCGTGTGTAGGAAACTGTTACCGTTGCATAGCAACTATTCACTCGTTGTTTACCTCCTTTTTGCCGGAGGATATTGTTAGTATTAAAGCACCTTCAGTACGAAATTTAGGGCTGCATTGATGTTATCACAAATAACATCACAGCTGCGATGATCTATGGCACTGACCTTGCATTCTATTCCTTAAACATCGGTGCCTGTCCTCATAGCCACGTTCCTGAAGCCTTCTCAGAAATTGAAGCTTGTTGAAGGAAATCAGCAAACGCCATAATAATACCCATGGTTGTAGATGTAAATTTTAGGGTGTCCAGAAACTTTTGGCTATATACACTGCCAGGACACATTCTAACATTTTGTTGAGTCGCCTTTAGCTTTCATTACAGCACACATTCGCTGTGGCATCATTTCCACATGTTTCTGCATTAACACAACATTTAGTTCTGTCCAGAGTTGCATTAATTCCCCCCCCAAGATCTTGAATTGACTATTGAGATTTGGACCACATTCCAAAGATTCTCAATGGGATTCAGGTCTGGACTTTGTGGTGGCCAATCCATGTGTGAAAATGATGTCTCCTGCTCCCTGAACCACTCTTCCACTATTTAAACCGGCATTGTCATCTTGGAATATGCCCGTGCCATCAGGGAAGAAAAATATTCATTGATGGAATAACCTGGTGGTTCAGTATATTCAGGTAGTCAGCTGACCTCATTCTTTGGGCACATAACGTTGCTGAAACTAAACCTGACCAACTGCAACAACCCCAGATCATAGCAATGCCCTCACAGGCTTGTACGATAGGTACTAAGCACGATGGGTGCATCACCTCAGCCATCTCTCTTCTTACCCTGATGGGCCCATCACTCTGGAACAGGGTACATCTGGACTCATCAGACCACATGACCTTCTTCCATTGCTCCAGAGTCCAATCTTTATGCTCCCTAGCAAATTGAAGCCGGTTTTGCCGCTTAGCCTCACTGATAAGCGACTTTCTTAAGGCTACACAGCTGTTAAGTCCCAATCCCTTGAGTTCCCTTCGCATCTTTCGCATTGTGCATCTTCCTCGAAGATGATGTTTCCCCACTGTCCTTCCACTTTTTAATAATGAGTTGGACAGTTCTTAACCGATTTTAGTAGTTTCAGCAATCTCCTTAGATGTTTTCTCTGCTTGGTGCAGGCCAATAATTTGACCCTTCTGAACAGATGAACATCTTTTCCACGACCACAGGATGTGTGTTTCAACATGGTTGTTTAACAAATGATAAGCCTCTCACTGCATCAATTAGGGTTAAATAACTTGTTTCCAACTGAAACATAATCACCAATGCAGTAATTGTCCGATGAGAGGCTCTTACCCATTTGCTTAGTTAAATCCAGGTCTTGATCTGTTTTTGGCCAGGCAGTGTATTTGTACATTGACAAAGCTATTATATTCTAAATAGGGCCAATGTTGTGTGGTCAATTTTGTGAGAAGCGCTCTGACTGATCGCTTAGGATGTGAGTTCAAATCTCAACTTCACCAAGCTGCCATCGTTGGGCCCTTCAGAAGGCCCTTAACTTGTAGGTCTCTCTAGACAAGTGTCTATTAAATGCTGTAAAACAGTTTTAAATCAAAATTCGACTGAGACCTGCACATTGTAGAACAACAGCGATCTCCTTCTCCACGTCCTCCAGAGCTCTCAGTCTGTCATTAGCCATCCTGCTGATCTCTAAGTCCGCATCTAGAACACAACCGATCAGTACGATCACTGTTACATAACACAGAATAAATCCTAAAATAAGTCGTAAGTTACTCACCTCAGCTTATGAGCTACTTCAATTGGAGGTTTTAGTTGAAGAAATGCTTTCAAACTTCGCAACAAAGCAACACACGGTCCAGTTTCTCGAATAACGGCAAGCAGAGTGGGACAAGTTCCACCAAAACAAAACGCGACAACCCCACAACGTCATTGTTGCCAGGTCCGTTTATTTGAACACTCAAGCTAGTTCCCGAATGGTGTAGTTGCGAATTGTTTGGAATGAAAACTACATTTAGGCATTTAGCACACGCTAACAGTGATACAGCCTTACAATCCAATCAATTGTGGGTTCAGGGTGTTGCTCAATTACCCAACAGCGGTAGCCTGGCAGAGGTGGCATTTGAATCATGGACCTTCTGGTCCATAGTCCAGTACTTTAACTGCTAAGCCAGCACAGTACCAAAAGGACATTTTAGCAGAAGATAATTTAAATCCATCATCCCCTGGGTTATGGGCCCAGCACATTTCTGCTGTGCCACTCTGTTTATTCATCCCAGCTGGGACCTGAACCCACAGGCAATCCATTAGGCCAAGCCTGTAGCCGGATCAGTGCTTTTTGGGTTATATTGCAGACCCCAGATGTATTAATAAAGGTGGACAGAGTAGGAAAAATATTTCTCAGTAGAAATACTGTTGCAGGTAAGTACTGTTGTTGTTTAATGTTCACATTACATTCTGTAGAACAGGACGTTGACTGAAATGGACGTTGACTGGACCTTACCATAGTCCAGTACTGTACAATAGAGTACTTCTTATCTTGAAAAATTTGGAACCCTTACCAATAACAAAAAATGTGGGTTTGAATACTATATATATATATATATATATATATATATATATATATATATATATATATATATAGTTTACGTAATGATTATATATATATATATATATAACATATCATTCATAATTGTATTTTCAAAATATTTTATATATGAATAAATAAATGTATTCACCCATAAACATTACTTGCAAATGAGTAGTAATGGTATTTGAAATGTTGTGTTTACATTTTTGTATTATAAGGAGTACCTAGGAGGTCGTGGTAAAAAATAATAATAAAAAGGTAATGACACTGAGTTCCCTTCCAAATGTTTATTCCCTTAAATAATGATTTCAGGCATGAATTCAGATCATATTTAGACATTTAAATTCAGTATCAGGAAACCTTTACAACACACCTCTGTCTTTGACCAGTGAACAGTGTCAAATGTTAACAGTAAACAAGTCTTTCCAGCACCTCGGTAAATCAATACAACGAAGTAGTAAGTAGTTCTGAAGTTCTGGAGGTTCTGAAGTCAAAAGGTGGTCCAACCACCTAATACAGTGTACATAATATAGTGGCCTGCAAGTCTATGTAGAATATACTGTATAATATTTATAGGTTATTTTAAATGTTTTTACACAATAACTAGAAAAACAATACTTTTTGCCCCTGGTTATCCAGGTATTATTTCAAATATCAAAACAATATACGAAAATAATGTATACTGAGGTAAACTCACCAATCCACCTTTTACAAGTAACAGAGGATTTATTTTAGTTTTGGCAACCCCAAGTAGCTTTTCATCAGCTGTGAAGAGAAAAGAATGGGTAAGTGAGTTTTACTCTCTGCCAGACCTGTTCAGTTGTAGTTTTACCAGAGATAAATAAGGTGTGTAAGGTCAATTTCTTTGACAATGAATTTACGTTTGTAGAAATAAGTGACTGCCGAGAAGTGACTGCATTTCTCTGACCGTGTAACCGTGTGTTTTAACGCTGAAGTGAGTTATGGAGGCGTGGAAGAGTCATGTGCGAGCTGCACTCTTTAAAAGGGACTGCATACAGAAAGATCAGTTTTCTGGACTCTTCAGTCAAGGTAAAGATACATTTTTGATCAGTTCAAGCTAACGACTCGTTTTAGACAAATATTACAATTCCCATTATTGCAGTGTCTCGATTAGAAGAAAGGCTCAGCCTACACATGAGTTTATGGGAGGATTTGGAGAGAGAGAACAAACACAGGTTTGAATCTTTCTTTTTGTCTTAAATAAAAAAAAAAAAAAGTAAATTAAAAGAATAATAGTGAATATTTATAAGGCTGTTTATCTACTTTTAACTATAAATAATCTCTTTTTTTTTGTTGCCAGTGGCTTGATTTTTTTAAAACTTAAAATTACACTTTTACATTGACATCTGTTATATAATGTGTTTTTGATAATGTACTATATTCTTAATATATTGTGAGAGTTTAATAGTTTTCACAACCAGTTTGTCATTTTCATGTTTGTGCATCAAGTCCAAACACTAATGGAATAAGGAAAAGTTCTGCTGAGGAGAAAGCATTCCCAAAGATCTACTTGCAGCTCAAAGAGGATGAGAAAGTCAGACAAAGGGTATGCTTTCACATACACTAATGACAATCAAATATTTTAATGTTACCTTAAAACAAAGATTTTATTCATTTATTTATTAAAAACGGTTAATAAATTGATTGGCAGGATACCTTCACCAGCCACTTTATTAGATACACCTTGCTAGTACCAGATTGGACCACCACATTAGTGATATTTCAGTTTTTTATTTTTTATTTAACTATTTAAGATGGATAAAATCATTTCACTGTAAAGCCCACCACCTGACAGCAAGAACGTCCTGGGTTCAATCCCAGGTTGGAGAAGCCTGGGACCTCCCTATGTCCGTATGGGTTTACTCTGGGTACTCTGGTTTACTCCCACAGTCCAAAGACATGCGTGTTAGGTTAATTGATTACACTAAATTGGCCGTGACTTGAGTGTATCTATATATGACTAGCCTTGATGTAACCTTGTGTGTCGCTGAAATGGCCACAGATGCTGATCGTGATGTCAAATAAACCAAAAAAACAAACAAACACTGTAAAATTGAGTGTAATTTATTGATTGGTTCAGACTCAAACACATTTGCGCAATGAGAATCTGTCTTTTATGTGACAGTGGAATTTATTTATTCATTTATTTAATTACAAGAAGCATACAGAAACTGTCAGAGGCTGTGACAAACGAGCACATTTGGTAGATCTTCTTTATGCCTATTACTGATGACAGTTTGCATAGGGCTAAGTAGGTTACTTACCTTAATAATAAGGATAACAACATTACCAGAACATGGTTGTATATGCGATCGGACGTGATGTGGGGCGTCCCAGAATCCCTGCCATCCATGAGTGCAGCAGCCTGGTTGCCCAAGCTGTGGTGTTTTTGCAGTGAGCTCATGAGCAAACCATTGGAAGGTGCAGGTAGGTTGTTGATAGAGGAGATGCTAGTGAATAAGATTGATAAGGACTTGGTTGGCAATGTCTATATAAACACTAACTAGATGTGTGTATTACTTTCAGCTTGCTCAGAAACTCTCAGACTTGACCAGTGATCTGTACCTGAAGGAAGCAGAGCTGCAGTACTGTCACTCACAGTAAGTGAACAGTCAAAAGCTGTTGGTACACTTTCATCATGGTCTGCATGCTGAATGTTAGATGCTGTGATTTAGAGTCATTCGCTATCGTAATGAAGCTGTACAGTTGGCCCGAGGAGCCTGTTCCCTGAAGAGCGAACTGACAGACTATGAGTGTAAGTTGGAGTCTCAGTCGAAGGAGCTGGCTGTGTTGCGATTGGAGCAGAGGACGCTGAGTAAAGAGCTGGAAACTGCACGCCGCGAAAAAGATGAGCTACTCGAGCGCTGGCTGGAAGAGAAGAGAGAGGAGGCTGAAAGGCTTAATAAACACAATGCTGCATTAGAGAGGTGAATATCTGCTCCTTACATACACAGGTGTGCCGTTTAACAACTGCGTTACGTTCTGTGAGACAAGACCGAAGTTGATGTTGACCAGATGTTACCAGTCTTAGAGTCGTTTCAGGCTACCGGAATGTAAATATGAAGGATATTTTTACAAGAAATCTGCATGCAAACGATACGTATGTTCGTCAGAGATGCCGCTGAAAACATGAGTGACTGATTCTTTTGTTTGACGTAAGCCCAAATGAAACTGAGATGAGTGAATGTGAACCAGTTTATATAGTTAGTGGTTAAAGAGAATACAGGTAGTCCTTGGGTTACGACGTTTCGTGGTTACGACACATCTCCCATTTACTGTATAAAGCCTTGTTTCGACTTAAGTGGTTTTGCGTCGTAAAGGTCATAACGCGAACTTCGTGTTTGGTGTGCGCGGGGGAAGAATACACGGTTACGCGGCTCGTTTTTTGATAATTACTGTGTTAGAATAGGATAAGTGCTTACAGTATGTTATTTACGTACAGTATGTACGTGTGTTCCGACTTGCACCGAAAATCGGTTTACGACACCACCTAGGAACGGATCAACGTCGTAAGTCGAGGACTACCTGTATAGAGATAGTGGGGGAACAAACAAACGAGTACTATCCTCCTGAGACCCAGGAAAATTAAAGTTTGATCATTTCAGTAATTTTGAAATAAAAGAAGTCTATGAACAAAACATGTCACAAGGATTTTTATCAAATAATCTTTATAAGGGGCAATGGGACATGGTATAGTAATTTTCTTTATGTATTTTGTTTCTCTTCTGCATCAAAAAGTACATCCCAATGTCCACTACAGAGGACATTAAAAAAGTACATTTTTAAGCGGTTAAACATAAGTGCAAATCAGTATAAAACTGCTTTGAAAAGTAGATAAAACTGTTTTCTACATAAAACATGTCAATTATAGGCTTTAGAAAAGTAATTAATGCATATTATTCGACAGTTTACTTGTCTTGCGTCCATAAAACGTGGTCGCTGAGATTGCAGCCATTTTGAAAAAACAGATCTCTGGTTGAAAATGACACCCCACCAAATTATATCAGTGTAAAGGCCAGGATGTCCTCTAGATGGCGCATCAGCTTTTACCTCTGTAGATTATATCGCTATTGAGATATTCTTTGTGAACTCATGTTCCCCACAGAGGTCCAAAACGAATTATCAGGTCTTACAAGGCTATACTCCCCAGACATAACAATTAGGGACCTCGGCTGTTTTAAGATTGTAGTAACTTCAGGCTCCTTCAGATGGCGCTGCATAAGGATGTTCGGACTACCTGCGTGGTGTGCGTTGAGATTTATAGATTGAGAAGAGATGGTACAGTGCAGTGAATGTCTCGTTCAGTGTGTGGAAAATGGGTAACAAAGCAGATGTTAATGATTGGCAAAAACAGGTGATTGCAATGCATTTGGGTGTGAAGGAAGTAGCTGAATATGCAGGTGTTTTGATGCATACGATCATATGGGTCTACCAGCAGTGGCAAAAATCTATAATGTTGAATAAAAGAATAATAATAAAAAAGCATCAGTTACTGTCATTGCTAACAGGGCGAAAGTAAGTGCTGATAATGTAATGCAAATAAATGTTTGAAGTGAACATAATGTAGGGAATTATATATTGCTACCGTGGTTTAAGCTGTACTATGTTAAACTGTACTAAAAATTGATTAATACTAAAACATAACCACCCAACCATGTTTAGTAGAGTTATATAAAAGCATCTTTGTAGCTCAGGAGGCCAGGGAGTAGTTCTTTATTAGTTATCATCTTTGTCCCTGCATTTTTTGGACTTAAGAGTGTCATTGAGATTTGGTTATTCAGATGTAATCATGGCATAGTTTCATAGACCTTATCCAATTTGGTTCAATAGAAGAACTGCCAATAGAATATTATAAACCAGAGGTCATGGTTAAGTCTTTTGCACAAGACAGTAAAAATTCATACAGGAGGAACTATAGTCTAACACCAATTTTATGTTTTCAACAAAATATGCTGGCTGCCTTATGTTTTTGGGATCCAATTTGCAAAATGGTTATGATTTTATTTACAAACCAGGCTCTGCTAAGATGTTATGCACATGAACTGTAGTCTGTACTCTGTCATCACAGTACAATGTTATTTGTCAACCCAATTAGATGGAATCGCTACGCCGGCCGACTGAATAAGCGTCTGCGTGCAGGGCCGCGTCGGCAGATGTGTGCAGCTACAAACAGCCGAATCATCCAGAGAGAGTCAAAGGATCATCCATCCAGCATACACGAATGAACAGTGTGTGTTAAATCGTCTGCCTAAAATCTGGTACTTTGCTGTAAGAAAAAGGCCTTAAGAACATTGTTTTTAAAAATCTGGCATTCAATTTGCTTACAACATTTGTTGAAAAAAATAAATAAAATCACTTATTAAAATATTCCTAATTCCTTGACGTCTGTATTCAATGAGAGAGGCCTTTTTTGACTTCAGTTTTATTTAAAAAAATTAAATACATTCTGAAATTCCAAAAATGTCAATGGAAAACAATGGGGAAAAAAAATAATCTCACAATTAAATTTGTATCAACATTAAGATGATTACACTTTAAAACAGCATGACCACCAACATGAGCATGTTTGTTTACACCAGAGGGTGCTGAATGGCAATGTGAATACCCGTCCTACAGCCAGCATCACTAGAGCACACTCCATATCAGCACTGAGACTCTGAACGAAGGGAGAACAGTTGCGTGTACCTGAGAGTTGAATACAATATGCCACAGACAACACAAACGGTCCTAATGGGGTTAAACAGTGTTTAGCTGCTTTACCAGGCTCTCTGTAAAACATCATACAGTGCAAGGAGGTTTGTGTTTGACATGTGCTCCTGTCAAATATTCCCGTTACAGTTACTTTTTCATCACTACTGCATTAGAAATGTATTTTAAAGACGCATTTCATTAATGGTTCTAGCAAAAGTAGAAATGAAGCTAAATGGCACTTTAAAATCATTAGATCACAGAGCAACAATGCAGCAGATCTTCCCATTTGGATTTTCTTTACAAATCCATATCTTGCCTTCAAACCACCAGGCTGACCAAAGTCAACATGAGCTGAATTTACTTCTGGCTGGAGGCATGAGTTCCTTTAAGATTTAGCACATTTCCTTGGATTTGTTCAGCATTAATTTTTTTCCTTTAACAATATTCCCCAAATACTGTTTTACGAAAAGAATGATATGAAGACTAGGACGGAGATTAATTCTGACAGCTTGTTCGTCTCTGGATTAGTTGGTTGCATTCATGATGCACGTTTCTGAATTGAGTGGAAAAAAAGAGCGGGGAGCTTCAGCAGTCCTCGTCCTTATCGTCAGTGATTCCCTTTAAACGCAGACGAGCAAAATCTTCAAACACCAGGTCGTCATCCTGGGTGAAGCTACTGTCAGGGAAGCAAAGACAGAAATCAAGTAAGAGATCGAAACAAGATACTATGATCTGTTTTTACTGAACTTGTACTTACTTTGTCTCAAACTCTATGAGGTTGGTGTCAATAGGAGGATCTGCCTCTGGTAATGCTATGGAAAATAGTTTAAAGGATATTTTAATCATTTACTCTGAAACAGTACTAGGTCAGTATATTACCTCTGACACAACAATACCGTATTTTTCGGACATAAAGCGCACCGGGTTATAAGACGCATGAAATGAAACAAAACTCTTAAGTTCCGTCGGAAGCTCAGTTTGGTCTTTACCTGGTGCAGGGAGTCTTCTTGCTTCCTCCACTTCCGTATCATTGATTCGTTAATGTTGAATTCTCTCACAGCTGCTCTATGTCCATGTTGTACTGCGTGACCGATAGCGTTGTGTTTGAAATCCGCTTCGAAAATGAATGAATGAATGCACGTACCCTAATGCTGAAGCACATACCGTATTACTCCGCTATGCTGCGCACTACGGTGGCCGTGAGCTTCGTAACTTACCAAGGTCGTGCTAAAACATTTTGACAGATTTATGAGCGCCGTGTACCATCTACAATCGGTTCTAGGTCAGAAAGCACAACCAGAATTAATTCATACATTAACGCACCGCATTTCAAGGTGCACTGTCAATTTTTTTGAGAAAGTTAAAGGATTTTTAAGTGCGCCTTATAGTCCGAAAAAAATAACGGTTACTATCCCAATTGCCATTTTCAGGGGGTGAATTCCAATATATTGGTTTTATTTTATCATAGTACAAGTTTTTTATAAATCCAGCCTTTTCCGGGGGTGATCCTGTAATTTATTGTGTGCTGAAAATAGGCTGATCTACACAAAATGCATAGACAACTGAATCCAAAATTGCTTTATTGCCACTACTAGTGACAGAACCATATTTGATTTTTATTATTTATATTTATTAGATAAATGCTTTTATAAAAACATGGCATTTGAAAACTATACAGACTTTACTGGAAAGTGCCACTTTATTCATGTTTGTTCTAAAAGTTAACCTAAGTGGTCCTCTTATTTGTTCAGGTTGTAGAGTAGAGTTTATATATAGCGGTGCTCTAGCAAAACAGTGTAAATCCATTCTAGTACCAAAAGGTTTGTGTGTGTGTGTACACAACACACACACAACACACACCCAGCAACTTCATTAGGTAAAACCTGTTCAACTGCTCGTTAACAGAAATATCTGATCAGCCAATCAAATGGGCAGCGAACTCAATGCATTTAGGTATGTAGGGACAAGACCACCTGTACATACCATACCCGTATTTTTCGGACTATAAAGGCGCACTTAAATCCTTTAACTTTCTCAAAAATCGACAGTGTGCCTTCTAAAATGCGGTGCGTCTAATGTATGAATTAATTCTGCTGTGCTTTTCGACCTAGAACCGATTGTAGATGGTACACGGTGCTCATAAATCTGTCAAAATGTTTTAGCACGGCCTTGGTAAGTTACGAAGCTTACGGCAACCGTAGTGCGCAGCATCGCGGAGTAATACGGTATGTGCTTCAGCATTAGGGTACGTGCATTCATTCATTCATTTTCGAAGCGGATTTCAAACCCAACGCTATCAGTCACGCAGTACAACATGGTCATAGAGCAGCTGCGAGAGAATTCAACATTAACGAATCAATGGTACGGAAGTGGAGGAAGCAAGAAGACGCCCTGCGCCAGGTAAAGACCAAACTGAGCTTCTGACGGAACTTAAGAGTTTTGTTTCATTTCATGCGTCTTATAACCCGGTTTAGCTTTATGTATGAACATAGATCCGTTAGCAGCCGATCACTGATATTGCGTCTTATAATCCGGTGCGCTTTATGGTCCGAAAAATACGGTACTTACATAAATATATATTTTTTGCAACTGATAAAACTAATGTGAGACACCAAATTGCTGAACTTAAATGAACATTTATTTTAAGCTATAAATGTACTACTCTGTTTGTATAAATAAAATAAAAAAAGTTTTGTTGCTCTTAACTAAAACATTTATTACCAGATAACTGCCACATTCTTTATGGGGAAAAAAATGAAAATGTGTAAATACCAATGTTAGAGTAGTGCACATGGTATCGGTATCTCACTGAATCTCTGTGGACTGTGGTAGCCTAGCGGTTAAGGTACTGGACTATGGACCAAAAGGTCCAGAGTTCAAATCCCACCTCTGCCAAGCTGCCACTATTGGCTCCTTGAGCAAGGAGCTCCTTAACCTACAATTGCTTGGATTGTAAGATTGTATCAATCGTAAGTCGCTCTGGATAAGGGTGTCTGCTAAATGCTGTAAATGTAAACCTCAGCATCTTTTTGTTTTTAGTCTCTCAGTAGTCCCAGTATGAGCTGCAAGTTATATTGCAGGAAACAAAGTTTCTCTGCATTTTCCTCACTCCTTTTGAATAGTGTACATATCGTCCGACAAGTGTAGCTATCGGCCGATGCCAATTATTTCAATATGGAATTAATCGGCTATCACTAACATACATGAGATGCATTCGATGGCATCAAATGAGTCTGTAGCCATGTGTTGTGTAGTGCAGTGTGACAATGCTGAAGTATAGCAGGTACCTGAGGCCGGCCTAGAGGTGCTGAAGTCTATGGGTTTGGGATGCATTAACACAAAGGGCAGCTCAACTGTGACGTCTCTGTAACAAGCAAAAATGGAACATAACTTTTTTTAATTACTATTAAACAGTGAAAGCCCTGATCACTTTTAGCGCCGTAAAGCACAGCCATTCTGTAAATGCAAGCGTTATCGGTTTCTCTCACAAAAAGTGCAAGCAGATGAGTAGCAGAAAGTTAGCTTCACTCCAAACCTGGACAGGCAAATCGGCAAAACAGTGGAATGCACAGTGTATATTTACCTCTCTAGTAAGCTGCTTAAAAGCCTGATGCAACGCAGGAGGGTTAACAGACAGATGGAGGGAAACAGATACACAGAGAAAAAAGAATGATGTGAAAACACAAATGACTCAGTGGAAGCAAAGGTTAAAGGATAGCACCAGCAGCCATTCCTGTACTGGAACACAATCTTTAATGTTGTTGCACATCAAGGTAAAAAACAAAAACAAATCAGTGCTGAACTGTAACACAGAGAGCATCCTAGAAATGGCTCTGTACTCTTCAAAGCACTAGCCCTATCTGTGGACATGTGACTATTAAAACATTGTACTGCATAGCACCCAGTGTATCGGCCCATGATCTTACTTCTTACATACAGAGATCCTGGGATTTAGACAAAGGCTAACAGCAGTATGTGGACAACATGGTGCTGGTTCAATTACACAATCCATATACACCCATCGATCACTTTATTAGGTACACCTTGTTTCTACACACACTGTCCATTTTATCATATAGATGCACTTCATAGTTCTACAGTTACAGATTGCAGTCCAACCATTTCTCTACGTAGTTTGTTAGTCCCCTTTATTCTGTTCGCTAATGGTCAGGACCCCCCACAGGACCACAGATCAGGTATGGGACTGTGGTAGCCTAGTGGTTAAGGTACTGCACTATGGACCAGAAAGTTCAGGGTTCAAATCCCACATCTGCCAAGCTACCACTGTTGGGTCCTTGAGCAAGGCCCTTAACCCACGATTGCTTGGATTTGTAAGATTGTATCAATTGGAAGTCATTCTGGATAAGGGCGTCTGCTAAATGCTGTAAATGTATTATTTGGGTGATGGAGCATTCTCAGCACTGCAGTGACAGATCAACGACTTTACACTCACTTTACATTCAGCTGATTTAGGGTTTACATGACAGGCAATAATCGGATGTCCACTTCACACTTTAATATTAAATAATCAAATTGTTCATTTCCTCAAGCATATACTGCTAAACTGCGTTTCAGAGTTTCCCCAAAAGTGTTTGGTAGCCGTGTCGCAGAGGCGCCATTTAATTCCAGGGTTATCAAATCCCGCTGCAGAAGTAACACATCAGGTCTATGGAAAAAGCCCAAAAGAAGCAAGAATACAGGGACCTGGCAACCGTGTTTAAATCCACGACAGCTCTGAGCGCATGCGCAGACTGAGAGAACCGGTTGAAATCGAGGTCTACAAATACATGCGCCGAGAAATCCGATTACTGAGATAAAATACAGCTCTCTTTAATCTGATATCTAGATCAGAGTATGGTGTATACACGACCACTTGAATAATTAGATGCAGAAATCTGATTATGATCGGATTATTAAGTGCACTCACTGATGTGGTGGTGGTGTGTTAGTGTGTGTTGAGTGGATCAGACACAGAGGTGCTGCTGGATTTTTTTAAACACCTCAGTGTCACTGCTGTACAGAAAAGTCCACCAAACAAAAATATCCAGCCAACAGCATCCAGTGAGAACTGATGAGGGATCACAGATGATTAACTGTGCAGCAACAGGTGAGCCACTGTCTCTGACTTTACATCTACAAAGTGGTAGATGTTTCTAATAGAGTGCACAGTGAGTGAACATGGTGTTTAAAAACTCCAGCAGTGTTGCTGTGTCTGATGTAATCATACCAGCATAACGCACACTAACACAGCACTGCCTCATCAATGTCACTGCAGTGCTGAGAATGATCCACCACCTAAATAGTAACTTATCTGCAGTGGTCCTGACCATTAGAGAACAGCATAAATGGCAGTAAGAAAGTATGTAGAGAAACAGATGGACTACAGTCTGTAAAAAAAGAACTACAAAATGCTTCTATGTGATAAGTTGAACTGTTAAAATGGACAGTGAGTGTAGAAACAAGGAGGTGTACCTAATAAAGTATTCGCTGAGTGTATGTCTGTGCACCAACTGTATGAATCATCCAGCTTTGACTTACATAAAGCATACTAGCTGCAGCGCATTGACGTAAAACTCCCAAATAACAGTTATACAAGCCCAGTGGGCAGATTTTAAGACAGACTGCAAATGAACTCTGCCTCACAGAGACAGTTTATTTAACATTGTGTAAATATATATTGTATCCACACGACATACGCATGGTTTTAATTTAAAAGTTCCTTTTCTTATTCAGTCCTCTGTGACTATTCCTCAGTTCAAAGTATATGGACCTGCTGCACAGAGAAGAGCTGTTTGTTTCAGAGAAAGCTGTGACTCACCCTCCGCGGGAGACGACTAGTTTGACTTTGACCCGATATGACACCAAAACTCCAAGAACCTCCTTATTACAGCCCTCCTTGACACTACAGAGAGCAAGCACAAACACGGTTTGGATACCAAAGACACCACAGATAACGTTATACAGTGTCCTGCATAAACATCAATCGTCCTTGAAGTTTTCCACATTTTGTACTGTTACAACCTAGCCGAAAACTTTAATGGAATTATGTATCATGATTCCACAATACTGAACTGTGACGAAACCCGATATAGTTTGCAAATTATTCAAACACAAAAAACTAATTTGAGGATTGCATAAGTATTCACCCTGATTGCTGAGAAAATATTACAATGTAGTTCTGGTGTAAACCGGCAAAGTGCCATTAGAGGTCCTCTAAGTGAAATCAGGCCCATTTATATAAAATTAATGTTATATGATGTCAACTTAAATGTACTTTGTTCCGGAAGGTGCCACAGTTTGAGAGCACACCTATACAAACAAAGACCAAAAGACCAAGGAGCTATTCAAACCAGTCCCAGACAAAATTCTAGTAAAAGTATCAAACTGGGTATGGTTATAAAAGATGGAGGAATATGGCACAGCCATGACCCTGTTTAAGCGAGGCTATCCATCAAGGTTAGTGACCGATTAAGGAGGGCAGTAATCAGGGAAGCAACCAAGGTTACTCTGAAGGATCCGCAGCGAAGATGGGAAAAGCTATGTCAAAATCACTAGAAGTCTGTTCACTCCGTCGCCATATTGGTAACGCTACTGGGCAGTTATTTCCAGCCATACAAGACCAGACTCCTATCTCTTTGAATGGGGAGGAACCTATATATTCGAAACTGAATGAGAAAGTATGTTTAAAATGCATATTTAGGATCACTGGTATACTCAGGCAAACATTATAGAATTTACTTGTGCTGTTGGATTCAAATTACACAGAAAAATACGATTTCTTGTAAGGTTACTCTGGCTACTGCGCAAGCGCATTCCGCCACTACAAAGGGGCCAAGACCTGCCGCCCCACTCTCCGACAATTATTAAAATGCCGATTGGCTGTTTCTAATGACGAGGTGGGGGTTCTGTACTAAAGTTGCAATACTGGCTGTTACTGGCTGTCCCATTCATATTTAAACCAGTGACCAGTCTCCTACTTATATAACGTCTTTGGCTATGTACAGAACAACTGCTCCCCCAGACACTTCACAAAGCTGATGTGTGCATCTCTCTGGACTTGCTGCAATGCGTCATGTATGGCTAAACAATGCTCATCCTCACAGTGGAGCATGCTTTTTGTCTGCAGGGACTCTAAAACTGAGTTCTCAGGGTTAAAGCCATGATGGATGGAGCCAAATTCAGAATTCAAATTCAGTCTACAACAGACCGGAGACTATGGTGGAGGTTCACCTTCCAACAAGACGACAACCCTAAGCATCCAGCCAAAACTGTATAGAAGTATGTATAGCTGTATTGAAGCAAGAACTTCAACTATATGTGGCCGAGTCAGAGTAGAACTTAATCCAATTGAGAATCTGTGGCACGATTTGAAAATTGCTGTTCAACAACGATCTCCAGCCAATCTGACAGAGTTTGAGCTAGTTTGCCAGAGAAAACAGGTAAAAAAAAGTCAGGATCCAGGTGTGCAAAGTTGATAGGAACACAGTCGCAAAGACTTGAAGCTGTAGAGTATTGATGCAAAGGGAGGTACTTATGCAATGAACGTGTCTGGCTTGAGTTTAATTAACCTGTGTCACAATAAAAAAAATATTTTTTTCCTTACATTCAAATTGTTAAGAAATACAGTCCCCGTCACAATTACTGGCACCACTAGAAATAGTTTCTAGCTAAAGCCTTTGATTTTGCTGATCACGTCATCTTAATTAAAAGACTGGGCAGCACAGTATTCTCAGATCATTCTTTAAGATCACAAATTCACAAATTATCCTTCACTACGATCACCGTATGGCCAGTTAGAAAACATTCTTTCTCCACCCCATCTGGTTACAAACGGTGTCCTGCAAGGGTCAACAGTAGGTCCCACTTTGTTTTCTATTTATATTAATAATATTCCCCTTGCTGCTGGTAATGCCTTCATTCATTAATATGCTGAATATATTATCCTGTACGTCTCTGGCCCTTTGCAGGAATCTGTGATGTCAACGCTCCAGGACAGCTTCCTCCAGGTTCAAAATGTTTTTGCCAATCTTAACCTGTCAATAAAATTTCAAAGATCATGTGGTTTTGTTGGAATATCAGTCTTCAAATTTATACAAATGAGGAAGCCATCCTGGAACAGGTAATGACAAATAAATATCTAGACATATTGTTAGATAGTTCTTTATCTTTTTCTAACCATATTGACAATTACAATCCAAGCTTGTTTTTTTGTTTTATACAGACACTGCTCCTCTTCCACTCATTCTGCCATTACTCTGGTTCAAATGACTATTCTCCCTGTATTTGATTATGGTGAAACAGTTTATACTGGCTTGTAAAGGTTTTCCATCATTCAGCTATTCGTTTTATTAATATTGGCTCTTTCAGAACACTTCACTGCTCTCTTTATTCTTTGGTGAACTGGCCCTCTTTACATACTCGACAATATACATTGGTTTTAATTGAGCCCTTGCAATGAAAACCCATATATGTGACATTTTTATACAAAGCAGTTACATAACATACATAACAGTTATGTTAATTAGTTGATGTCATCTATTTAAATCAGTAAAGCCACAGTGATGGCTTTAGAGACAGCTTTATATATATATTTTTTATTTTATTTGTCTTTTTATGGCATCTCTTCATTTCAGTCTGCTGCTGCACCTGATTGGAACACATTGCAAAGCCACTCAAACTGAAATCATTCATTTCAATTTCTTATTTTAGGAAGCATTTAAAGGACATTATGTGTACCCGTTTCTCAGCTAAATGAATATCTTAGGACCACTATGTGCATTAAGTGCGTCATGTGTCTATTACTTTGCCAGTTCCCATTTTTCTCGTATTTTTCATTGTCCTATTATTTCTTCATTTCCTTATTCATTGAGTGGCTCTTGCTGCTTGTCAGGAGCCAGTGTAAAAAAATCATTTGTTTGTTATTGACTAAACAGTTAAATAAAACTAATAAAAATGTTACTGAGCTACTTTACATTTACATTTTACTTTTATTAAGTTCATCAGAGTATCTATTTGAATTTCTAGTAACTCTTTCTTCACCAGGCATGCCAATAACTGTGGAGGGAACTGCATATGTCAGTCAAATTGTAAATAAGTGCATTTAAAGACCATGCTCTTACAATACAAAATGTGCAGAAGTTCAGGGGGTTACTTATGCAAGGCACTTTACCTGTACTCCTTTAAAAGAGCAGAAATGTTGCAGACATACACCCCATTTACACATGTTCCTTTGGAGCAACTGGTATCGGGATAGTATACTGATCAGATTTTTAAAAATAGCTCGTGTTGGCCAGCTCTTCCTTTCCTCCAAGGTTATAATAATACTAGTCCTGCACATTCACACTGGGGGCAATTTAGAGCGACTAATTTACCTAATGCATGCGTTTGGATTGTGGCCGGAAACACAGGGTGAAGGAGTAAGAGTGTCCTGGGCTGGAGGCCAGTTCATCACTTGTTTAATAATTGGCTACAGTGAGTCTCAGGTAAATGGGATATACCCAGATACAATTCGGATAAATAAGATGCATGAAATGACCTAGTGTGAACATGGTCTTACATGGTGCTGGAGGCCAGGTTGGTGTCTTCATGTTTGAGTTTGCCATCCAACGCGAGACCTCGCTTCTCTCTGTTGTTATTCAGGGTGGGTGTCAGAGTGTACACCTTACAGAATGTGGAGCTGGATGACACCTGGTCACTGAGGAAGCACAGGGAAGTACTTTTACAATCTATGAACCTTTACAATGCAGCCACAAGTACCGTATTTTTCGGACTATAAGGCACACTTAAAATCCTTTAACTTTCTCAAAAATCGACAGTGCGCCTTAAAATGCAGTGCGTCTAATGTATGAATTCATTCTGGTTGTGCTTTCTGACCTAGAACCAATTGTAGATGGTACACGGTGCTCATAAATCTGTCAAAATGTTTTAGCACGGTCTTGGTAAGTTACAAAGCTTACGGCAACCGTAGTGCGCAGCATAGCGGAGTAATACGGTATGTGCTTCAGCATTAGGCTGTGTGCATTCATTCATTCATTTTCGAAGCGGATTTCACTCAACGCTATCAGTCATGCAGTACAACATGGACATAGAGCAGCTGCGAGAGAATTCAACATTAACGAATCAATGGTACGGAAGTGGAGGAAGCAAGAAGACGCCCTGCGCCAGGTAAAGACCAAACTGAGCTTCTGACGGAACTTAAGAGTTTTGTTTCATTTCATGCGCCTTATAACCCGGTGCGCTTTATGTATGAACATATACCCGTTAGCAGTCGATCGTTGATATTGCGCCTTATAACCCGGTGCGCTTTATGGTCCGAAAAATACGGTATTGTAAGGACACATCAGTCTTATGAGGATACATCGTCTTTAAATACAGAGGATTTAGCAGAGTTTAGAGGATGGGACAAGGGTTTTCAAATAAAGTAGCTTGTAATTAAACTCATTTATCAATGTTACTTCAGCAGCTGTAATGTGGGGGCACACCTAGTCTGTGCCACACCTCACACAAATCCACCCAGCACTCTGAAGAGAGCCGAGACTAGAGAGCCTTTGGCAAGAAATATCTGGGAGCCACACTTTATGATGCCAGACCGAATGCGACTGACTGCAATGAATCAGGGTGTTTCAGCACTGCAGAAAACTCCCGACCGCTGAGTCACTCTGGGTCGTATCCCGTGTCTGATGAGGTTTCCATCATGCTTCTGTGTATGTATGTGTGGTTCCAGATTGCATCTGCCTTACCAGACACTGACAAAGTCTAAGCCCTGCTCAGGGAGGGGGCTGGGTCTGTGTGGTGCATGGCACAGATCAAGGGGTGCCTGCACATTACAACTTCAGACTGATTTCAGAAATACACTGTTTATGTGAGAGTATGAAAATCAGAAAACAGATATGCAGTGATTTCAGTTTGGCTCTTACTCTGCCTCGAGCTGAGCCACTGGACACTTGTACTGCGCTGTGCTGAACAAACAGATGTCTGCGTACTGCCGCACTGAGGAGAGAAGGAGAGATATCGGTTAAAAAAAGTCTCTTAGGCTATGTCCAGGCATGCAGTTCAAATCCGATTTGATCCGGACAGATTGTGTCATCTGAACGACTAAAAAAATCACATGGAATCCATCTTATCCCAATCGGTTTCAGACCACATTTGTATGTGGTTTCAAATACGATCAGAATTGGATTTGGAGACATGTGATGTGGTGTTTACATCATCTGGCACTCCGCTCTTATTCTTGTCAGAGATTTGCAACTATGACAACAATACAACAAGCATGGATAAACTTCAGTATGATATAATTCTCAGCCTGGCGCTGAGCATGTCAGCATGTCCTCTGCCTTTGTTGGAAGATGCATACGTTCTATTGAAAGTCAAATAAATTACATACAGCCAAACAGGTGCCGCATTACGTTCTGTGAAAAAGGACCTTAACCAAAACTGTTACGTTGACCAGACATTACCGTAGTCGAACAGTAGTTTAGATACTTTGCACATAGTGTTTTATATTAAACAATAATATTAATTCAAACACAATATGAAACCATTTAGTACAGTACTGTACAATACAGTAATTCTTAGCTTTGTATATTTTGTAAATATTAACTGTGAAATAGTAACTGGGACTGGACATTGTCCTACTAATAATCTACACTTACATTTTTGTCATTTAGCAGACACCCTTATCCAGATTGACAATTGATACAATCTTACAATCCAAGCAATTGTGGGGTTAGGGTCTTGCTCAAGAAGCCAGCAGTGGCAGCTTGGCAGAGGCTGGATTTGATCCCTGGACCTTTTCGTCCATAGTCCAGTACCTTAACTGCTAGGCCACCACAGTCCCAATCTACCTGTTTCAATACTGCTAACTGGCTATCTTTAGCCTGCTGTATCCTACTCAGTGTAGACAGGCTGGCATTGTTACTATAGCAACCAATCTGGATATGACAATGACAGTGACTACAATTCAAACAGACAAATTGTGTACTTTGCAGTGCTCAGTCTAACAATAGAAGTTGAGACAGAAATCTGATGTGCTCTGCAGTCGGCTCACTGTATTTGATCTCAGTAGGGAATTATTTCACAAAAAAATTTACCAAATAACCCCCCCAAAAAAATAAAAAACCAGTAACAACGTCTTACCTGATATTTTGACTCTTTTAACAGTCTTAGTTGAGTTGTTGGTAACATGAACATTCACACTGATGGGCTCCCCATGATAATACAGCTGTATTCAGAAGATACAAACATATTAAACAAGCACAATAATACTATATAACCCATCCGTCATTAAAGGTACAGCATGGTAATCACCTCTTTATCTAGAGATGCTTCTAGATGCAGAGAGCGATCAGACATCAGGAAACTCCGTGTTGTCTCTACCATCGGCTGAGGACCAGGTTTCTCTGGGGCATACTGCACTTTACGAATCACTAATCGCACTGAATTTCTAGCCATAACAAACATAAAAAGGACAATTAAAACAGGATACATACCATAAGTGTAGAGTAACTTAAAAACACAATTTGACGTTTTACATTTACATTTACAGCATTTAGCAGACGTCTTTATCCAGAGCGACTTACAACTGATACAGTCTTACAAGCAATTGTGGGTTAAGGGCCTTGCTCAAGGACCCAACAGTGGCAGCTTGGCTGAGGTGGGATTTGAACCCTGGACCTTCTGGTCCAGAGTCTAGTACCTTAACCACTAGGCTACCACAGTTTTAAATTGAATATTTACATCAACAAATAATTTACTTTATCTTAACCCCACTTTTTAGGCCCTGACAGGCCTACCCTGAGGTCTACCCCAGAGTGCACAGTCCATAGCAGATACCAGGTTGCTGTCTCACTGCTCGAAGATGATCCCACATCTGGCCTCCACTCCCTTAGCCACGGCAATGCCCGAACTGGCTGGAAGGCACCCCCAGGACTCAAACCCAGGTGCTTACCTTACATACCTTATACAGGAATTCATTCCACGATCAATTACATCACTGGAAACCACTTATAGACCAGTGATACTGATACTGATATGGTTTAGTGTATGCATGTACTATTTATAGGTATATGTATATATTTACACACTTTAGTAAGTACACCTTTATTAGGAACACACCACTTTATAAGGTACACCTGTTCATCTGCTCATTAATGGCAGCAACTCAATGCATCTATGTATGTAGATATGGTCAAGATGACCTGCTAAAGTTCAAGCCAAGCATCAGAATGGGGAAGAAAATTGATTTAAGTGAATTTTAATCTGGCATGGTTGTTGGTGCTAGGTTGGTCCAAATCTTTCAGAAACTGCTGATCTGGGATTTTCATGCAAGTCGTATCTACAGTTTATAGAGAATGGTTTAAAAACAAGAAAAATATCCAGTGAGTGGCAGTTCTCGGGGCAAAAATGCCTTGTTGATGCCAGAGCTTAGAGGACAATGGCCAGACTGGTTCGAGCTGATAGAAAGGTAACAGACAATTGAAATAACCACTCGTTACTACCAAGGTATGCAGAAGAGCATCTCTGAATGAAAAACTTGTCCGCTCCTGAAACAGATGGGCTTAATTCAGTTTACGGATGGAGGGGACAGAGGCCTAACTGTCAGCATAAGGCGTAAGGCAGGGACCAACCTGGTCTGGGACACTTTACAAAAAAACAAACTGACCTAATGCACGTTTTTCAAATGTGGGAGGAAGCACAGTAGCCATGGCAACCCACAGGTCCCGGCCTCTGCCAGGTGACACTGCTAACCACTGCACCACACTTAAATAAGTATACTAATCCTGAATATCTGTCTGAAGTCTTCCTGAAAGGTCCTATGATAACATATGCAGAATTATGCACTGATCCTGCCACTGTGCAGCCATTTGCAAGTCGACAAGTCCCAATGTCGCATCTATAATGTTAGGATCGCCCTTTAGTTTATGCAGGCCGAAACTGCAGAGTCATGAAGATCCAGTCAGCATACCTTTTATGAATCTTCTCCTCGACAGACCTGGCACAAAAAGCCCTTATCTCGTAATCAACCCCACAGGCCTGTGCAGAACAGAGAAACAGGTTAATGATGTGAACGAAGTCTGAAAGACGATGGGGTGGAAAAACTGAAAATACACTCACTGACAAACAAACACCAACTCACTAAGTAGGGACACAGGTGTTGGAATCAAATGAAACTTCATATGTATGAATGCAGTGAAGATATATGCAAGTGATTACAATACTCGAGCAAACGGATAAGTTTATTGGGGACTGTACAATTCAAAGGTGGCTCTAGAACCCTGTTAGGCCGCCTCTGGCCTGGATACAAGTAGAGAAAGGTTGCGCATTGGAGGCAAACAGGTTCTGTATGGTATCCTGCGACACATTTCACAACATCACTGCAAACAAAGGCAACTGTGGCTGGCTGTCAATGACAGGACATGTAATGGGCATGACAACAAATTCCTTCTGCTAAGCACGTGAAAATGATCCAGGGCAAAGACAGGGGTGTGTAGTGAAGGTGCCACCTGTATCTGGATGGTGGACAGAACTCAGTCCAGTGAGACCCCTGTCAAAGTCTGTCAACTGAGCAAAAATGCCTTTGAGTGCATCTTAGAGGCATGTCTAGTAGTCAACAATCTCTCAAAGAGATACACTACCCAAAAGTAGCCTCTGATACCCTTTTTACATGAAGCGTGGGAAGAATTTTACGCCCTCTTGTCAAGACTTGGTGTCTAATCAGACCACACGTAATCATTTATATATCTGCCTGAGACATAACTGCACACTGAGTTTGGCAGCAATACGACATTGATATCTGGGTGCATATTTTTTTGTCAATGAGTATACATCAGATGGGGTAAGATGGTGAGATGCTACCTTTCCAGTGTCCTCAGGACCAGGCTGCAGGGTAACTGAACACGGCAAGTTTTGAGGGATCTGAAAAGGAATATTCAAAATGTCATTTTTTTAATACTGCTTCTAGTCGTAAGTGCAGGAGATGTAACTACATAACGTTACGTTAGATAATGTTAGAGATGCACCGATTGCCAATTTTTTTTAACATATGACTGTCCGATTCCCATTTTCTATCTGTCTAATAATTATAAATCACAGTATACAGAAACATTTTTGTTCAACTTTTGTTTTCATTTAATTTTCTTCTTAATTCCTAAAGAAAGACAGCAGCAGCTGCTGACAGCAAGATTTGTTGTTCCGAACGTTTTCCGAGTCGTTCCTCCACGGCTTAATTTCACCATCCACGTACTGCGAACAGAACGCTCTCAAGAGCTGCTGAAGTGTCCTAGATAAATCCCTACTCCCTCATTAGTATTGCGCTATACAAAGAGAGACTATTTAGTTGATCAAGTAGCACTCAAAACACTAACACTTCCTCATCATGAACATGCATCAGCAGTGGTCTCATTTACATTTACAGCATTTAGCAGACGCCCTTATCCAGCGCGACTTACAATTGATCCAATCGTACAATCCAAGCAATTGTGGGTTAAGGGCCTTGCTCAAGAACCCAACAGAGGTGGGTCAGAGGTGGGATTTGAACGCTGGACCTTTTGGTCCATAGTCCAGGACCTTAACCGCTAGGCTACCACAGTCTCATAAACAAACCGGCAAGTGGCTGAGCCGTATTTAAAGTTCTGTACACACATGAACTGAATTCTCAATTAAAGTTAGTAAAAGCACTATGCTGTTCATGTGTGGCTGCGTTTGTGCAACTGTCACCATCGTGCACTGCCCAAGTGTACATGTGAAAAGTTCGGTTATAGGAGACTGATCGGCCGATCACGCTAAAAACCGGCCGGTCACCGGCTGATCGTCGGTGCATCTGTACAAAATATGCAATTATTTCTCAACATAAAACTTCCCACACAAACTATAGCAGGCAGGTTAAAAGAACAAGTGGTTTACTTACAGTAAAGTAAAATGGATGAGCATGCTGCCCCAGCTTCTTCAAGAGTCTCTCCTGAAGGCGACTATTGGGCTTGCGTTCCTCTGGTATGGGCGGGAAAGCTTGAAATGTGGATATGTACAGATCTTTCCGGAAGGAAAGCCCAAGAACATCTAGGTCCTCACGTCCATAACGGAATGCACAGGTTAACGTCACAAACACTAAGACGGAATATAAGATAAAAAGGTGATCACAGTGGAGCGGCAATGCTGCATCTGCTTTTAACATGCTTAACCAAAACCTGAAAGTATTGTTAGTTTGTGTTTTGTTTTTTGGAAATCCCACATAATAAATGATTTCATTATAGTTACCTCACCAAACCAAAAACATGGATTGCTAGTCAAAAGTCTCTGGAGACTGTGAAATGATTCCACACGGTCGACATTTTAACTGCTGAGCAGCAGCTGCTCAAACTAACGCATCTACACTGAGCAACTCAGGAGAGTGAAGGGAAAAAACAGCATTAATTACTTTTTTAATTTTACTGGCATTGAAATTATTTTTTCATTATTGGATTTCACATCTGTTTAACTGTCATGACCGTTTATAGTGTTTCAGATTTCAT
Source organism: Ancistrus triradiatus (assembly GCA_025084515.1). Taxonomy (NCBI): domain Eukaryota; kingdom Metazoa; phylum Chordata; class Actinopteri; order Siluriformes; family Loricariidae; genus Ancistrus; species Ancistrus triradiatus. The sequence continues at coordinate 222,103 of JAJAGP010000069.1, read as the reverse complement.
CCTAGTTTTTTTTAGCTCAAACATCCCAGCGTCAATCCCAATTTTCACCTGTCCCATGCTTCCTTAATCAAACCCCCTGCTATTTAAAACCCTTGTCTGAATCAGTCCAAGTGATGTGTTGTGCTTTCAGAAAAAAAATTGCCTAGTTCAATGGGGTGCCGAGTTTTTTGTTCATCTCTCTGTTTTAGGTGGCTGACACTGCAGTACATTCCTAACTATAATGCACAGCTAATCGGACTTTTACCTTTTCTGTCTTTGAGATATTCAGGATCAACCAGGATAACTCCATCTGTAAAGACAGTACTAAAGGAATGAGGCAAGTCTTACATGATTTATTAATGTGCCATATTAACTAATACAGAAGGCAGGTGTACATAAGCAAACGTGATGATGTTGACTCACCTACAGGGTCCACCTGATCCAAGTGATCTACAAAATCCCTTTTCCCTAGATATACTGTAATCTGAAATGGCAGAGATTAAAGCACATGCAGAGTATATGAGAACAAAATAAGCACTGACTATTCTAGTATGGTATTACAAGGTGCATAAAACATGCCATTTTACCTTGCAATTTGGACTGGACTTCTTAAACACCCTACCAAAAAAAAGAGACAAATATTGGATCACATAAATGTATCACATTTAAAGCGTGCTCAGTAACACACTGGGCCATCTAGTAACGTGTGACTTGAGTAACTGCTGCAATACTTGCAATCACGAGTAAGCTGTCAGACCTAAAAAGACACTGGACAGCAAAACCAGGGAAACAGACTCCCTACAACTGATACAGTATGCAATAAATACACAGGGATGAGCTCCAGAGATTTTCAAGCACAACAGTCTCTATAGTTTACTTATCTGGTGCAAAAAAAAACATCCACTGAGCTTCTGTGAGGAGAAATGCATTGTTGACGACAGATGTCAACAGAGAATGGCCAGACTGGATTGAGCTGACAGAATGTCTGTGGTAACTCAACCACTCTATGCAATTATTAGGGCTGTGCTAACAATCTATACACCAGTATATCGCAATCTTTGTTTTCATGATATACTACATCGATTTTCAACTTAAAATAATTTTAAGGAAGAAAAACTCATTTTATATGGGGAATAAACTACAATCTCCGCTCTGGTAGATGTCGCAGTACAGTGTTTTGACTCAATTTGTCCGCTGAAGTATCAGTATGAAGTGATGTATTAAGATGATTCAGATTTCACACCATAACTTGTATTTCAGCTATGTGGAATATCACAATATGCATCGTATCGCAATGTATCGTGATATATTCATGAATCCCTTTACAATACCCCCCCTAACAACTATGGTGACTGAGTTGGATAGGCTGCCCCATGTTGGGTTCCACTTCTTTCAGCCAAGAACAGAAAGCTGATGCTGCAGTGGGCACAGACTCACCAAACCTTTACAGTTGAAGACTCTTCAACTGAGTAGAATGAGATTTCAGATGGTAGAGTCAAAATTTGGCACCAACAGCATGAATCCATAGACAAAACCTGAACTGTATCAACAGTCCAGGCTGGTGGAAGTGATGTCATGGTGTGGGGAATGTTTTCTAGACACACTTTGGACTCGTTGCTGATCATGTGCATCCCTTCACAGCCACAATTTACCCATCTTCTGACCATGTAACAAAGCAAAACTCGTCTCAGACTGGTTTCTTCAACACGACAATAAGTTCTTAGGTGTCCTTCCCCATCTGTGGATCTAAATCCAATAGAACGCCTTTGAGATGTGGTACAACGGCAGATTAGTAGCAGGAAAGTGCACATAGAAAATCTGCAAGGACTGCACAATGCAATCACGTCAACATGGAGCAGAATCTCACAGGAGATCTTGAGGAACCCATGCCATGAAGAGCTGAAACTGATTTGAGAGCAAAGGGAGCCCCTACCCAGATTGTTGATGTGTGTATGCATGAGCAGCAGTGCTCACGCTGTAGACATTTTGTGCAATGGTAATGCAGTGTGTACTGGTACAGCAAGCATGTAGAGTACACTTACAGTGTGCACTCACTACACCCATGGACTGTACGCATGCACAATACGCTTGCACAGGAAGAGTACACACGTGTAGAGTATGTATACAGGACACACTTGCACGTATGCATTCAGCACACATTTGCGCAGTATACTCTTTGTGCAGCATGCAAGCAGTATACACCTGCCTAGTACGCATGCAGGATACACTTGTAGAGAAATCGGTACAGATGAATTGAATAACTTAATTAACTGAAGTACAAGGACAGTACTATTTAGCTAGGAAATCCACACAACCATACTAACCAGGATATCATCCGAGTCAGTAAACAACAGCGATCAAGCTTGTTATTGTTTGCCATTTCCATACTTTAACTGATTATCATAATACCTACAGTTCGAATCGCTAACGTGAAAATGTTTAAGTAGAAACGAAACACATTTAGCAATACATGAAACGTCGGTTTGGGTGTTACCGACAAACAAGGAAGCCTCCTTATCTTATCTGACTAAAGGAAGCCACACGCAGTGAATGGAATACAATTTTTACATTATAATGATAACTCCAATCAAGCCGACATCATAGCCAAGTGTACTGTCTGCAACAGCTAACTAGATGTCTGTGCAAGTATGCGCTATTTAGCTACCTTGGAAATAAAGCTAAGTGGCTAATGCTAGCTAACATGCTACTAAGGTTGAAGATGGAGTAAAATAATTCAGTTTGGGTGTTTTTATTGAGCTGGAGCGCATCAAATCTCACCTTGTTCCTGCTTTGTCCCCCATATCGAGGGAGAACGTGTTCTTCACAATATTCCGAATGAATCGAGGTTAATTCCGAATATTTCGAAAGGTAAAACAACATCTAACGTTATGTGTCAGCTTCAGCAGTAACAGCAGCTACTGTGAGAAACTGCCGAAACCGGAACTAACGCGGCTACTACCCGCTTTCATTTCATAATAAAGTGAATCGTTTCAAACACTTTAAAACGAGTTCGCTCTTGGACGATCAATATTCCACGAGTCTGCTTGCATTATATGACCAAATGCGAACGAATACCCGAAAAATACGTTCGTACATTCGCTGGCCACTTTATTAGGTACACTCGTTCAACGGTTCCTCCTTAACGCAGTATCTAATCAGCCTATCACATTGCTGCAACCTAATACATTTAGGCATGTAGACATCGTGTAGGTCAGAAGAGAATGACCAGATCGATTCAAACTGGTGGAAAGGCAACAGTAACTCAACAGAGGTGCAGAAGAGCATCTCTGAACACATTGAACCTTGAAGCAGATGTACTACATCAGCAGAAGACCACACCGGGTGCCACGCCTGTCAGCTACAACATCGGGCAGATCTTAGGGTCAGAGTTTGGTGTAAACAACATGAAAGCATGGATCCATCCTGCCTTGTGTTGACGGTTCAGGCTGCTGGTGGTGTAATGGTGTGGAAGATATTTTCTTGGCACACTTCAGGCCCTTTAATTCCACCTGAACCTTTTTTAAATGCCACTGACTACCTGAGTATTTATTGCTATTCTATTAATTTATGACCGCAGTGTATCTATCTTCCGATAACTACTTCCAGCAGGATAACACACTGATAATGTCACAAAGCTCAAGTCATCTGGAACTGGTTTCTTGAACATGATAATGAGCTCAGTGTACTCAACTGGCCTCCACAGTCACCAGATTTAAATCCATTAGAGCCCTTTTTGGGATATGGTGGAAGTCGCATTTTGGATGTGCAGCTGACAAATCAGCAGCAACTGTGTGAAGCTATCATGTCAAGTTGGCTCTCAGTGCTGCTTGAACAGACTTCACTCTTATGAGTTTCCAGCAGATTTTGGAACATGACTTCAGGGATGCACGGCATGTTGCACAGAGTTTAGCAGAGTCAACTCACAATTTGACACACCTGGGTGTTGGCCTGGCTGCTGCCTGTGTGGAGTTTGCATGTTCTCCCCATGTCTGTCTGGGTTTTCACTATGTATTTTGATTTCCTCCCATATTAGGTCAGTTGGTGCCTCTAGAGTGTTCTGGTGTTTTTGTTCCTGGTTTGCTAACATTGTTGCCTGTTACTGTGGTTAATCACACTAAATTGGCCTTTCCTGGGTATGTACAGTGGGGCAAAAAAGTATTTAGTCAGCCACTGATTGTGCAAGTTCTCCTACTTAGAAAGATGAGAGAGGTCTGTAATTTTCATCATAGGTACACCTCAACTATGAAAGACAAAATGAGAACAAAAAAATCCAGGAAATCACATTGTAAGATTTTTAAAGAATTTAATTTTAAATTATGATGGAAAATAAGTATTTGGTCATTCACAAACAAGCAAGATTTCTAGCTCTCACAGACCTGTAACTTCTTTAAGAAGTTCTTCTGTCCTTCACTCGTTACCTGTATTAATGGCACCTGTTTGACCTCGTTATCTGTATAGAAGACACCTGCCCACAGCCTCAAACGGTCAGACTCCAAACTCAACCATGGCCAAGACCAACGAGCTGTCGAAGGACACCAGGAAGAAAATTGTAGACCTGCACCAGAGTGGGAAGAGTGAATCTACAATAGGCAAGCTGGTTGGTGTGAATAAATCAACTGTGGGAGCAATTGTAAGAAAATGAAAGACATACAAGACCATTGATAATCTCCCTCGATCTGGAGCTCCATGCAAGATCTCATCCCATGGGGTCAAAATCATCATGAGAATATTGAGCAAAAATCGCAGAACTTCACAGAGGGACCTGATGAATGACCTGCAGAGAGCTGGGACCAAAGTAACAAAGGCTACCATCAGTAACACATTGTGCCGAGAGGGACTCAGATCCTTCAGTGCCAGGTGTGTCCCCCTGCTTAAGCCAGTACATGTCCAGGCCTGTCTGAAGTTTACCAGAGAGCATATGAATAATCCAGAAGAGGATTGGGAGAATATCATGTGGTCAGATTAAACTAAAATAGAAGTTTTTGGTAAAAACTCAACTCGTCGTGCTTGGAGAAAGAAGAATGTTGAGTTGCATCCCAAGAACACCATACCTACCGTGAAGCATGGGGGTGGAAACATCATGCTTTGGGGCTGTTTTTCTGCAAAGCGGACAGGACGACTGATCCATGTTAAAGGAAGAATGAATGGGGCCATGTATCGTGAGAGTTTAAGCCAAAACCTCCTTCCATCAGTGAGAGCATTGAAGATGGAACGTGGCTGGGTCTTCCAGCATGACAATGACCCCAAACACACCGCTCATGCAACGAAGGAGTGGCTCCATAAAAAGCATTTCAAGGTCCTGTAGTGGCCTAGCCAGTCTCCAGACCTCAACCCCATAGAAAATTTGTGGAGGGAGTTGAAAGTCCGTGTTGTCCAGTGACAGCCCCAAAACATCACTGCTCTAGAGGAGATCTGCATTGAGGAATGGGCCAAAATACCAGCTACAGTGTGCGCAAACCTGGTGAAGACTTACCGGAAATGTTTGACCTTTGTCATTGCCAACAAAGGTTATGTTACAAAGTATTGATTTGAATGTTTGTTATTGACCAAATACTTATTTTCCATCATAATTTACAATTAAATTCTTAAAAAATCCTACAATGTGATTTCCTGGATTTTTTTTTCCACATTTTGTCTCTCATAGTTGAAGTGTACCTATGATGTAAATTACAGCCTTCTCTCATCTTTCTAAGTAGGAGACTTGCACAATCATTGGCTGGCTAAATACTTTTTGCCCCACTGTGTCTACCTATATCAACTAGTGAGCAGAATCACCTTGTTAATGAGAGAGAATGGAATGGTCAGACTGTTTCGGGCTAAAAGAAAAGCTCCAATAACTTAAAAAAATAACACATAGAGGCGGATGGGCTACAACGATACATGACCACATCAAATATCCCTGTCTGCCATGAACTTGGAATTTACAAGCTCAATTTGACTGTAAACATTTGGAAAAATCTATTCTGAATTTCAGTTCACCTGCAATACACAGAGGTCAGAGACAGAATTTTGTGTAAACAACATGAACAGATTGACCAAAGCTGCAATGTACAAACAGTTGTTGCTGGTATCATGGTGTAGGGATTGGGTCTGACCAAATACCACTTAAGCATTGTTTGAATGCCACAGCCTTATCTGAGTGTTGTTACTGACCATATGCATCTATTTAGGGTCACAATTTACAATCTTATAATGGCTACAACAACATGATCGTTCCCGCTTCCAATAAAGTGGAAATTTTTTTATATATGAAACTATCAGTAAGTTCAGTGGCCTTCACAATTAAGAACCCAGCAGGACATGTTTGGGAAGTGGTAGAATGGTGATTAGCATGGATGTGCAACTGACAAGTCTGCAGCAATTATGCATCGTGTCAGAATGACCCAGAATGTCTGATGAACGGTCCCAGCGCTTTTAAGTTGGAAGACCATAATTGGGGGTTTAAATATTGTCTGGTTGGTGCCTCAGACCGCAGGCAGATCCATGTCGGTGTTTGATTGGCTGTTGTTTTCCCTGATCTTAGATCAGTTCTCTCACTGCCCGTGTGGGGTTAGTTTTTGCTGTTGACTTGATGCGTAAAGAGGCTGCGCGAGTTATAAAAATACAGATTTGCTGTTATTTCTAATAGAATATTGGAGAATTCTTTTCTGTTGACGGTTGTCGGACTAATTTAATTAAATATTGTAACCTCTAACACAAACGATTTTTTTCCTGCTTGACTGTACGGAATTAACGGGAATCGGAGCCAAGTGTGACCTCGAGGTAAACTTTCTCTCATTAACTCTGTTTAGTTCAAACCGTTTAGCAGATTAACAGAACAGACGAATATCGCTCCTAGACGTTTAAGCCACTCCAGTATTAGGTGCTTTTAGCTGTGAAATATGCAGCATGCTGTAACAAGAACAGAGCTCAAGTTTCAACAGGTATGGGCGATATTCTACCTAAAACTACTATTTAATTTTAGTTCTTAGGTTAGGTTGCCTCTTTAAATTTAAGCTAATTTAATGTATAGGTATGATTTACGTTTAGAATAGGCATGCATTATTTAAGTGTTCAGAGTGTATTTTCTAGCCTACTTTATTTCAATAAAGGAAGAACTTGAAGGAAAACAGTCTGTACGTTGGCACCTGTGATGTTTTCACAACAATCTTAGATATATTAAGAGGAAATGTGGTCGAAATAATCAATGTTTTTGTATTGACGAGTGTGTGTTTATGAAACGGGTACATACAAAGAGCTAGAGCTCTGAGAAGTGTTCCATCATATGTATTACGAATCTGAGATTAGAACCACACCCAAATACAGTGGTGCTTGAAAGTTTGTAAACTTTTTTAGAGTTTTTCTATATTTCTGCATAAATATGACCCGTAACAACATCAGATTTTCACACAAGTCCTAAAAGTAGATAAAGAGAACCCAGTTAAACAAATGAGACAAAAATATTATACTTGGTCATTTATTTATTGAGGAAAATGATCCAATATTACATATTAGTGAGTGGCAGAAGTATGTGAACCTCTAGGTTTAGCAGGTAATTTGAAGGTGAAATTAGTCAGGTGTTTTCAATCAGTGGGATGACAGTCAGGTGTGAGTGGGCACCTTGTTTTATTTAAAGAACAGGGATCTATCAAAGTCTGCTCTTCACAACACATGTTTGTGGAAGTGTATCATGGCATGAACAAAGGAGATTTCTGAGCACCTCAGAAAGAGTTGTTGATCAGGCTGAAAAAAGGTTACAAAATCATCTCCAAGGAGTTTGGACTCCACCAATCCACAGTCAAACAGATTGTGTACAAATGAAGGAAATTCAAGACCATTGTTACCCTCCCCAGGAGTGGTCGACCAACAAAGATTACTCCAAGAGCAAGTGTTGTAGTTGAAGAGGTCACAAAGGACCCCAGGGTAATTTCTAAGCAACTGAAGGTCTCTCTCACATTGGCTAACGTTAATCTTCATGAGTCCACCATCAGAAGAACACTGAACAACAATGGTGTGCATGTCTGTGTTGACCTTTTCTGAAAGTAAAGGTTCACATACTTTTGCCACTCACTAATATGTAATATTGGATCATTTTCCTGAATAAATAAATGACCAAGTATAATATGTGTGTCATTTGTTTAAACTGGGTTCTCTTTATCTACTTTTAGAACTTGTGTGAAAATCTGATGATGTTTCAGGCCATATTTATGCAGAAATATAGAACATGCTAAAGGATTCACAAACTTTCAAGCACCACTGTCTTTCAGAGAGTTGTGCTATTTTGTATATAATTTAATATTTAAATTTCTACATAGACACTGTGTAGAATATACAGCAGAATATTCACAAGGTGTAGCTTTGGGAAAGCAGAGAAAAGTCATTTACCGGAATCTCCTGTCATAACCTGTCCTCTTTTTTTTATTTTTTATTATTACATATATTCTTACAGTCTGCTTGGAAGTTGTTACCATAAATAAAAAGGCGCATTCTTCCATTGACACTGAGAGTACCTCCTGAAAAGGAGTACGAGTCTGTCTAGATGTCTCCGAATCAGGGGTGGTTCTGGGGTGGTGGTTCAGTGACCCTGTGACAAGAAGCTTGGCCCCCTCTAAAAGTGGAGTGTACAAACTGTAGAGTATAATTGATGTAACGGAAATTGAAAAAGGAACTGTGCAAGTAGTAGTTTCAATCCCAGTTAGTACTGCTTCTTGTGAGCAGTGGACTGTGGTAGCCGAGCAGTTAAGGTACTGGACTATGAACCAAAATGTCCAGGGTTCAAATCCCACCTCTGCCAAGCTGCCACTGTTTGGTCCTTGAGCACGGCCCTTAACCCACAATTGCTTGGATTGTAAAATTGTATCAATTGGAAGTCGCTCTGGATAAGGGCGTCTGCTAAATGCTGTAAATGTAAATGTGTGTTTTTGTACTAAAGCTCTGGTCCACAGTGGCTATGGTGAGAGACTGAGCAATGTAGGTGTACATATTCAGTCAAGGAAGGCCTTAAACCTGTATGAGTTTGTTGATCTGTTTGCCAAAAAAGCATAAAAAAACCAGAAGACAGTTGATGTAACAGAAACTGAATAGGAAACTGACAAAGACTGAATAAATTGTTAAGCAAAGCAAAGGCCTCAAATGGTGATAATTTGTAGATTTACTTTTATGCAAGATGAGAAAATGTACATTACAGAATGTTGAATAAAATTTTGAATTAGAACTCCTCCTCAACGCATTTTCACCAGAAAAACTTGTCTCGGTTTTCATCGTTTGCTGGGTACTTTGCTTAAACTTGTTGAGTCAAGCTTTGCAACTTGTTTCGGCCAATACTCATTTCACGATTCATGATTTAGTATACAGTGATTCAGTGGTTCATATTCACAAAAGCGGTTGCTCAGAGATCTCCTTTGTTTCTGTCATGTTTTTCGTTATTTTTACATCTACATTACTGTGTTTTTAGTCTCCATGGGCCCTAAAAATGTTAGTTTATAAGAACCAACCAAAAGCAAAACAGAAATTGAATGCTCCAGAACACAGGCTGCAGATAGCATTTTTAGCTATGCTTGTGCCCCAAGTTCATATAGTGTGCTGCCTTCACTTTCAATTCATTACTCACTAAATCACATGAGATTTTTCAACACTTTGTTATAAAATAAGTATTTTTTGTTAAGGATTTTGGCCATCTGTAGGTTAATGTAAGTGTTTTAAGCATTAACTTACTTATCATAGGCTCCGCTATGGTACAGTACAGACCGCTCTACCAAACACACATTAAGCTCCTCAGTTCATGATACATTTAACTTATAATTGATTTGTCGGAACATTTAATGCATATAATGCCTTATACAGTGTTGATATTCTGAGGATTTTGAACAGATTAATTCAATTTACATTATTCCTTATGGGAAAAATTTGCTCGGTACTCATCGTTTTCAGTTCTCGGCAAACTGAATGAATTAATGACCAGAACTAAGGTACCACTATAACTGGTCCCTCTAACATCGATACTGCCACCCCCCAACCACTTCAAATGATCAAGAACAGTCACTGCTCAGATTGTGTTGGTCTGTCAGTATTTTGTAGTAGCATACAAAGTGCAATTTTAGACAGTTCCACAAAGCGTTACATGCCATGTCATTGCTGGGTGCTGATATCCTGAAGTGATTGCTTGTTGTTTATCAAGTTAATTGCTTGTAGCACTTGAGGTACCACTCAGATGGTTTATTATGAAACTAAATTCATAGTTACAATCGTAAATTTTTAAATAATAAAACTTAAGATAGAAAGGACCGAAAGGAAATAAAGGCAAAAATCTATAAAAGATGGCAACATTTGTATGTCAAAACGATTGACTGAAATATTTCAGTATTGTTTCTGCAAATAAATAAGGATGTCTGGTACACCAAAGTATTATTATTAGGTAACAATTTAAGACATTTCTTTTTGTAGAAGAGCAAATAATTTATGGGCGTGCTACATGAGAGCAATACAAGATTGTTCTGTATTGCTTTCAAATAAAAATCTGATTGCTTTCAAATAAAAATCTGATCTCTACATCTCTTGAGTTTCTTCAGTTTTAAAGTGGCATATTCAAATAATGCCTTTTAAACTAAAACTATCTGCTCTGTTTCAACTTTAATTGCTGTTATTTTTTAAGTATAATGTGACATAACATGAGCTTGACGTTTTAGAATCGAACTTTTGAAAGCATTAAACCAGTGCTGCTTTAGTGCTTTAATGCCTTTTATCATCTGTGTTTAGGCTTGCAAGTTTGGGTCTGCACATCCATATAATTGTCTACATTTGGTAGAAACTATAATTAACACTATTCCTTATAAAACACTTGAGTACTTGTGGTCTCTACAAATGGCGAAATGAAATCTACACCCTTGTGTGTCAGAATGTGTGAACATGTGTGTACCTGACAAACTTCCAGATAATGTCTGTTGAAAGCATTCTGATATAAGTTCTAAGTTGTAGGTCTTCTCTTTGGACCCTTTAAGTCAAGTCATGGCAAGTCAGATTTATTTCTAAAGCACTTTTTACAATGGAGCATTGTCACAAAGCAGCTTTACAAATTGATACCATCTTCTAATATCTAAGGCCAATCCCAGATTGAGCAAGAGTAAGGTGACGGTGCCAAGGAAAAACTCCCTAAATGTTATAAGAACGATACCTTGGCAGGACCAAGACTCAAAAAGGGACGACTCCTCCTTGGGCTGCGTAGATGTTATATGTAAGAATTATACTAAATAGCTAGCTAAAACTACAGCTAAATAAACATTACCAGAGAGAACATATAAAAATAATTAATAAAAACAGTACAAATATTGAATAAAATAACCTAAAAATGTGCATATAAGCATTATTTAGTCTGGTACACAGTCACTGTAGGGTCTTATGTCCTCAGCATGGAAGTTTTGGTGGCATGGCATCCTTACTCAACCAGAGGAGAGAGAGAGAGCTTCTGTGGTCAGGTTAACGCTGCGGTGGAAAGCGATGGTAGAACAGTTTGGGTAGAGCTGAAGTGGAGGATCACCCCACTGGGATGGCCATGTTGAAAGGTTGATTCCATGGTCACCGAGCCATTTTTCTATGGAGAAATATATTCAATCTGATATTACAAGGATATGATTGTATGAAATCTTATACTTATATCAACATATAAGATCATATGATCTTATTGATAAAGTCATACAGTTGAAGTCTTTCCACCAATAATACATAAGAACCAACAGTGACAAAGTTGTAGCTATTTGACAATGTAGATAGATTTTCAGTTAAAATGTCATGGTGCTTCTGTATCCTGACATCTCAGATCCTTAACCATACTTGGATGTGCTTCCCAGTAGTGTAGTTGCTATAAGAATTCTTCTTTCTACACCAAACCCACCTAGAGTACTTGCTTCCAAATGTTCTGTTTGTCTCGTTTGACGGTATAACTCTGAACAAAAATTCCAGTAGTATTTAGTAATCTTAGGGTTTGTGGTTGGGTGGAACAGGGGTGTCTTCTGGCACACATACCGAAGAGTTGCGCAAACGTCAGACACTCATCGTAAACAGTGTTAAACTGTTAAGTAATCTCAAACATACCTGTCTTGGTTTTTGCCACAATATGTAATAATTATCTCTATAACAAATGGAAAAGTATGTCTCATAGTAAAGGTATATTCAGCCAGAGTACCATTTGAGTCAGTTACTTTCTTTCGTAACAAATAGTTTGGAGTCACTAATGTGCAGCAGACTCCAGAAGCTGTATTATCATTTGTGCTTACGTTAGAATGTCCACCGTGCAGCTGGCATTGAAAGCTTGAATGTCTAATTGTATTTGAGATTAACTGGCATGAGATTAAATTAGAACAATTTGGTGTATCCTTTTTCGTACAGTCTATAAAGAATTGGAATCATAAAATAAACAATATCTCTGTGTGACTATTTAGGAAAGCAGCGTGTACAGTGCTGAACCGGTAGCAATGAATTTAATTTACTCTTATATTCAAGGCTATTACTTTGCGAGGGTATTTTTCTTGGTACTGTAGTTGAACCAAATGTAAGATGTGGGGTTAATTCAGTTATAAAATCTCTACTGATTCACAAAAATCTTATTAAAAATACGGACGTTAGAATTAGGTTCATTTTGTGGTTGAATTTTCAGACATCCTGCATGGCCATGCCAGTGTGTTACAGAAATAAGTGTGCAAATACAGAAATTATAAAACACATTTCGCATCAGACTACACTCAAGTGTACCCCTGTTTAATAGGAGAAATAATGTATGTTGCTCACTGCACTGTTTACAACAGTGAGTATGTTTACATGCACTTAATAATCTGGATAACTGAGTGTACATTACATACAGTATCACATGAAAATATTAAATTTTTTATATATAAATATATTATATATAATATATATCTATATATATTATTATATATATATATTTATATATATATATATATATATATATATATATAATATATATTATATTATCTCTATATATATATACACACATTTATTTACTACTAGTATATACTGTGTTTAGAGTATCCACAAAGTGTTCGATTGCCATTTTGAGGCCTTTAATCTTGTGGTGTGTTAATTTTGGGGTTGCCAGATCCCCTGAGAAAAGAAATGCCACAGTTAGTGGAAAAAGAGCCCAAATAAAGTGAACCTGGCACGGGAGAGCCGGTGCCTAGTCGGCGGCATAGGGCACAACGCATAGCAACCCTAGACAGGGTGCCAATCCATTGTAGGGATAACACATTCACACACTCATACACATGACTATAGAAACACCAGTTAACCTAACGAACTTGTCCTTGGGCTGTGGGAGGAACTCAGACATGGTGAAGGACCCAGATCGCACCACCATGGGATGGAACCCAGGACCTTGTAGCTGTGAGGTAACGGTGCTGCCCAAAAATCTGATTATTGGGATAAAATGCAGCTCTTTTTATTGGATTTCTTAATCTGATTTCTAGATTGAAGTATGCTGTATGCATGACCACTTATAGTCAAATTACTGTAGAAATCCAACTATGATGAGATTATTAAGTGCATGTAAATGCAGTCAGTGTTTTTGTGTTTTTTTCCTGGGTGGATGTCTGTTTTTCCATCGTTATAAACATGCACATTCTGGTGTTTTCTTTGCTATTTAGATAAAGTATTGTGATATCTTTTTGGCCACAATCACATGCTTATCTAAACACGGGAACCCAATTAGTTTAAAATGGATAAATTGGATTTTACCATTACAAGCCACTGCTGTAGTGGCTTGAAATGGGTAACAAGGACATCTTTAAATGTTGCCATTGTTTAACAGCCATGTCCAATCAGTTTAGGTCTCTGGAAGGGAGCAAGTCCGAGGGGGTTATCACAGGAAAGGTAATTAGCAATGGGCCGGTGATTCTACTTCCTTTGAGCAAAAATGTACTGCACTCTTGACTTGAAGGAAGCATGCTGGTCAGATTTTTTTTCCTGATTTGCCACACTTGTTTTCTAATCTAGCTTTTAAACAGGATCCAGTGAGTCAGACAAATCTAATTGAAAGTTGTACTCTCAGAGGAACACAAACCCAGACAGAGCTTTAGATAAGCAGTCTTGTTTTCTACAGCTGTTTATGGACTTTTGAGGTCATTTTTAAATGATTGAGTACTTGAAACAAGATAATGTCATTTGACCATGTTACCATTTTTTAACATCTCATCACATTTCTCAATCTAATCAATTTATTTATTCGTTTGTTTATGAAGTTAATCATTAAACTGTGTGCTCGGGTAGTGCAGCTGTCTAAGATGCTAGCCCGCCAGCACAGTGACCCAGGTTAAAGTCTTTGGTCACTGCCTGGCAGTATTGGCTGTGCCTGAGGGGTGGGGGGCTGGCCAGTGGGTCAATCCCTCGGTGCTGTAATAGCGACCCCTGCCAGACTGACTGAACAGTGGAACGTCACTATCAGAACCCCTCCTATCTTATATCCTAATTTCATGTGTAAGGGATGGGGTATTTTAATTTACTTATTTACTTTAATGCTATCGGAACTACTAACCTGCTGTAACGAATGGCGGTTGGGTAAAAACTGGGTAAATATTGGTATTCTAAATGGCTCTCTGTGTTTCTTGACTCTATTGTGACCCTGACTGGTTAATAAAGATGATTTACTGTAACTACATCACTGTGCAAATGTTTTGGGCCACCATTAAATTTGGTGTTTTACCAATGGTTTGATGATCATTTATAACATATTGTTGTTGTTTGGACCCAAGATTTCAAACTTGGATTTGTCACCGCATAATACTCTTTTCCACTTAGTCATTTCACCCTGTAATCATTCTGAAAAAGTGGTTTCTTGGCTGCTACTTTTCTACAAAGTCCATTCCTGATCAAGCTTCTTCGGACTGTAGAAGGGTCAGCTTAGCATCCCAATGAAGCTGCCAGGTGCTGCGCTTTCTCAAATGTAACAGGAGGTCACACTAAATACTTGTCACTGTAGTCTTTCTGATTTTTATTATTGTTTTTTTTTAATACTGCATACAATGTTTCTGTATTTCCCGGAATGTATTCTAGTAAAGACGCTGAGACATAATTAGATCTGATACAAAGCTAAAACAAAGGTATATCTAATCTAATGGTGGCCTAAGACTTCTGCACAGTACTGTACAATATAGAATGCTGAATAAAGGAAACCATTATCATCTCCTGGATTATCAGAGATTTGAGAGCCCTGGCAGACCCTAAGATGTATATTCTTCTAAACATTCCAAGACGTTATTACTGTTGCGCAAAAATACACAAAACTAGCCACTAACGCTAACCAGTAAATGGCCAAGCAGCTGATCTGGATGTAAAACAATAGCACCATTGGTTTTGAACCTCTGTATGAAAATTTGTCAGTTTAAAATATCAAACAATAATCGTTCTACTTTTTAGTGTCTTGTATGTTCTTGATGTGCTGAAAAGTTATTGAACTGTTTTAAAAATACCTAAATGTTAAAAAAAATACCCCTATATGACCAAGTTTAGGAAATTGGACAGAAATAATATACAGAAATATAGAAAATAATAAAATAAATGAATAAAATACAGACACGTATAGAAATTAATATAATTTAATGTCATGTATTTTCCTGTATTTAAATAAATACAGAAATGAAGTAATATGAGTACATGAATTCTGAAATAATGTCTAAATAAATATAAATAAAATCACTACTTTACAATACCTTGATTTTATAAATGCCTGCATTCTGTGAACTGAAGTTCACATTAGATCATCTGCAATGTTGGCAGTTTTTTTTTTTTTTTTTTTTTTTTTTTCCCCCAACAACTAATTTCAATTAAGCTTAATTACATTTTAAATGAAAGCTTTCTTTCAGTGGTCTCTGTTGTGATGGTTCAAAAACAACCAAGTTTATGTAATCTGAAGGTCAGCTCATGATGCCACATCACATGCTCTGTGTGACTCCAGACTTTTTGTGAGTTTTGATTGACACAACGAAAGAAACCGACTGATGCTGGCACAATTTTATTCATGTGACTACAGTAATGGGATGTGACATGATCTAGACCTCAGTCTATCAAGGATGTTTGCTGGATAAACCACAGCCCCTCTCTTGAATGTCCCTCTTGTGTTTCTTTATAATCCAGGCACATGTGGGTGGAGGAAATTGATTAGAACCCAGCCCCTCAGGTTTGATGTGGCTGCACCTGAGGCTGCCACAGACTGAGAAGATCTGATCAACACTGCTGGAACAGTCTCAGCCAACAAACAGAACCAGTAACTGTCTGATCCAGAATCTGTTCCTGCATTCAGCATGATTGACCTGAGCCACCTGACCGAGGAGGAACATGAGATGATCCTGGCAGTTCTGAGGAGAGATACTGAACTGAAGAAGAAGGAAGAGCAGAGAATTGAGTGAGTGAGACACCATGGGGGTTGATTTTGTATCTTTTGTGGCATGTCGACCATGGTCAGATGTTGGTACTGGAAGTAATACAATTTAAGGTGGCATAATTGGTACAAACATCATGAAATTAGAACTATTATTGGTAGCAGTTGATATGGTTATCCATTTGGATTTTGTGTGTGTGATACCCTACTGTAATTTATACCTTGAATGTGTACACTGTTGACATGGCACCATTATTACTATAAAGAGTCTACAAATTGCTTCCAGTCCCTCTGCCAAATGACTGTGAAGTTGTTCATAGATTAGTAATCTTAGAAACAGAAGCATGTAATTGGATTGAGTACTGTAAGTATTGGATTGGTAATGATATTAGTATATTGTGTGTGTGTGTGTGTATGTATGTGTGTGTGTATGTGTATGAGTATGTATGTGTGTATATATATATATATATATATATATATATATATATATATATATATATATATATATATATATA